>CM060900.1:350263631-350803631 GCA_030762935.1 Hymenopus coronatus
GATATTATTTCACCCGAAGATCTCAAAAATTATTGTCTAAGACAAGGATTCGCAATCAAAATTACATTTTCTTGGAAAACTAGTAACAGAAGTACTACTTGACTTGATATTAACACGAAAAAAAGTTTTTGCTTATTATGAACAGAGCGAGAAGGCGCCATGATAACGTGTGTGACCAGCATTCGGGAGGTCGCGGGTTCAAACCCCGCACTTCTCATGGTTCCCCTTGTCACCCAGGAGAATGATGCGGTGCTTTTCCACCATGATTTCCATTTCCTTATTCTCTTTCATGTCATGTCCTTATTATCCTTCGGGTGTATGTCCCTTTGGGCTCGTGGTGTGTGGCAGTTCTAGCAGGTGACGCGTGTATGTACGCGCTTTCTGAATGCTGCTCTTGGCGTCGGGGCGGCGTTCGATCGCTATGCTTACGGGAGCGTAGACAGTGGTGGTGCGGCTGCATGGAGCTACCGGCACCGATACGAATTATCAGCCAAACCGTTAGGGACTTCCGCGTGGCTCTGTGGCTTGTCTGCACCCAGACTGTGAACGCCTGTGCTTCCTTCAACTCAACCTTTTATTCTAGGGGTGCTAACGCCTAATAGATCTATATAGGTTGGGGTGCGTGAAGTGCTCTCTGCAGTTTTCTTGCATTTACTTTTGTTTACTATGACCTTAACCTAGCCTAGCGGCAGCCATGATTTTCTGTCTAGCACACTCTACCTGTTATTGGCTAATGGAATATTGGGTGATATTATCGTTAATATAGAGAAAAGTAAACTTTAACAATGGTAAACAGTTGTAGCATTCATTCCGGGCTTTTTTTAAAAATTAAATTTCAAATTTGAATATTTCATGGTAATTCGTATATGATAAATTTATAAACAGGATGTTAGTATAATAAAATATTGAACTTTGAACAATAAATTGGAGCTAACTTGTCCATTAATAGGATACTTTGTCTCAAATTTAGAAAAAAATATTTTATAAATATTCTATGCTTTTTAATTTTATATTTCGTCCAATGAGTAAACTGGAATTATGGTTGGTATATTATAATAGAGGAAGTCAAAATTTGGAGAAATCTATTAATTATAATATTAGGGTCCTTCAACATCGTGAACATCATAATCTTTAAGTACCAGATTACCCCAATTTGAACCCCCCTATTATATGAGAGTAGGAATTCACTATATTTCATTTTGGATGCAGAATAGAATAAAAATTATATTTGTGAAATATACTTTTTATTTCATATTGCATTCAATATGATATGTATTGAATTCTTACTCTCATATAATAGGGGGACTCCAATTGGGAAACTCTGGTATTTTTAAGAGGGTGTACCGAATGGGTGAGTGAAGGTAATTCACAGAAGCTAGACTATCTGCGGTATACTAGAGTGTAATGTGGTCATCAACCTGGTACAATAACTGGTCCACTTTTACTGTGTGGTTGAGCGTGTGTTGATAAATGTAATTTAATTTAATGCTAAATATAATGGACATATTAACTAAAACAATGCACACGCACACAATCACATTTGGTTAGCAGTTATACTGTATTTTTCTAAATCAGGCTGTACCAACTTGCTTGATTTTGTGCGATGCAGATAGGCTTGCTCCCTTTTTCGTGTAGAGTGTGTCTTGTTTCAGTTTGTAAGGTCGGTAACAGAAAGGAATCCAATACGCAAGCCACCGACTCCTACTTTATGGCTACCTAAGAAGAATCGTTCTTATTTATAGAAAGTAGTATAATTAATAAGTGTTTAGTTTACGGAAAAGTTCTGCTTTCAGAAAATTTAATGTTCAGTGTCATTATGGAATCAATGCATGACAGTTAACAAGAAGAGCGCTTGTTTTAAATTGTGTTCGATCCCAATTAAGTTTTAATGTGCTTGTTCATATTCACCACTAAAAAATGTGCAAGCTTTTCGTTTAAATTAATTTCATACTTTCGGCGATACAACATGCTTACAGTGGTATTAACCGAGTTAAGGAAGTTACTGTTTTATAATATTCATATTATAGTAATTGTTTTTTGAAATTGTTTAAGTTTTGACTACCATCGAACATATGCAAACATGTGTTTGTTACTATCCGCTGTATAAACAGCAATGCAACAGACATAATAAAGCAAGTTTTCCACCAACCATGAATCTAAAATAGGTATATTAATCTATGAAAAGTGGATTACGTATTTCAATCGCAAAACGGTGTATTCTACCACAGCACTTAACGGGATTACCTACTTTTGGTCGCGCAGTAGGCAATACGCAGGAGCATCGAGCAAATTTACTCTCTTTGCTTAAAGGAAAAGGAGTTGGTGACTCTTAGTATAGAGTCTCTCCCAATCAAAGTGTTCTGGGGTTTATTTACAAGGGGAAACGGATAGGACTGGAGCCGCAGCTCACCTCGTTCCAGTCGAACACGTTTAGGAAGGTTCTCATGCAGTTGCTAGCGATATGTGACGATATGTAGCGGTATTTTGAGATCAGGTATGGGGTCGCTCTCCGCGGTATAATGGTTACCATGCAAGTCTCATATATCCAAGGTTTCGGGTGGAAACCCGCTAGCCTCATACACACGGTGGAGGACGATTCTTTTTTTTCGGACGTAAAATCCTTAAGGGAAAAATTAGGGGTAAATTCCTTCGAAAGGGAAGTAAAACTGTTGGTACCGTGTCATACATTTCCGACACTTAAAAGAACTTCAAGCCTGATAAAGAGGCCTCTGAGCAAATTTAAGCTGTCTTTTACGCCCAATATAGAATGGAACACTGAGAACCACAGCAGTTAAACAGTGACCATAGATAGTATTCCATTTCATTTCGAGAATGGAAAATGGCACCACCTGTTGGGTGAACTTTGAGGAGTACGAGCGGATTAAGGAATACTGTCTCGAGCAGCATGAGAAACTGTATATTGGGGATACTTAAAGGATACTTGCAACATTCCATGACATCAGGAGTTAACAAACGAGAATTCCGATGTGTACACCAGCAAGGAAGAAGATCAATATTCGTAAGTAAAGCATAATGCTATTGGATATTATTGTGACTGTTACTGAACAAAATAAGTGTTTATTTCTTGAACTCTAGAAAGCGTGGACGTGCCCCGCTAGGAGGACTTGGAGCGTTCGAGGGATACTAAGCTTCTAGGACATAGAAAAGAAAATAAACATAGTATCCACTATCACTCGTAATGTATGTGCTTAAGAGAAAACGATGAGGACATAAAATGACAGTTATTTTGTTCAACTGTTAATGAATACAACAAATTGAAAATGTGTAATCAAAGTGGCTTATTTTTGTTTTTAATGGCATGCAAATATTTAGCATATAGTTTATGAGCACAGGACTGCAAAAAAAAAATTATTCCTTATTTTTAGAAAATGTGGCTAAAGGAGGAAAGGTAAAGGCTGGAAAACGGTGAGGCGAAACCTCACGCACTGCGACTTACAGGATCTGTTTTACTCTGACATACCATAGGAGTAAGGGATGAAGTGAGGGGTGGGTACAACAAAAGGTCACATGTCGCAGGCATAAATGTTACAGACACCCTTGGAAATCCCTAGCTTAGTGGCTAAAAGTTCAACTAGACGCCAGGATTCCTCATGCAGCCGCCAATACCACAAGTTCTCATCAAACTCAACGCCCAGAAAAAAAATTACACTGTGGGCATCCGCGCCATTTGCCAGCGCCGCCACATGCCACGAGCCTAGAAGCACTCCTGAAAAATGTTAAGGAAATCGCATGAAAGGAGGTGATGGAAAGGAAATTCTGGATAATAAGCATCCCCGCATTCGCCTAAGTAACAAGAGAGAAGCATGAAACACAAGTGAGAGTGCACGGTCGATGGGATGCAACCCGCGTCCTCCCGAATGCGAGTCACGTACGTTACTACGACACCACGTGGCTTAGTGAGAGGGTGGATATAAACATGTGTGTATACATATATAAACAAATGTACAAGTTGATAATATTTCGAATACCAGCAATTGAAACAAGAAATTGAGAGAAGTTAATTTACAAATCTGATTATAGTAACAATATAATGTTCTGTATAATATAATGTTTTATATGTTTGATGGAATACATTTTGTGAATGCAAGTTTTAACGTAACGTGACATATATAGATAGGGAATCAATAATAAGAGTACAACAAAGTGACGGAATACACGTAGCCTTTACGATTGCATGAAGTTTATCATGAAGAATTGCAGAAAATAATCATGAATAATGATTGAAAAGGAAAGTATTTTAATGCTGGAACTTCCAGTGTCAGTTTAAAATTACCATTTACAGTTTCTTCAGGTCGATGAGAACAGTCGACTGCAAAAAGTGGACACTTTGGCAATTATTGTTGCATATAATTAGTGGTGGAATTTGGAATATAATTCTTAAAGAGTATCCAACTAGGAATAACTCAAATTCAAGCTCATATATGATAAGCATAATATTTGCTATCGAGGTATAGTTTAAGATTAGTGATAATGCAGTGATGAAAGGAGGGAAATTTTAATTCGGATACTTTTGTTAAACCGTTTAAAAACCCTTTGTGAGAAAGTGCGGTTCCTCAAGTTTCGATGTCATTCAAAAGTTACAGGTTAAATGTCTATTCCACAATCCGGAAGAATGACTGTGAAGGTCCAAATTGAAAGGAGTAGTTCAATGGTGATCTGAATTGCAGATATTAATATTCACCAGAATTTCAATATAGAAAATTCGATCCACATGTATGCCTCATGCTATGTAAGTGAATTTAAGAACAGCTAGTTTGTTACCCATTATACAATTATAAGAAATGTTAATTCCGATAACAATATGCTCAAGCTTTATATTAACTAATGACTACTTGTGATGGTCCGCAAACCCCAGGAGACTTGTAAGGAATACTATATAATTGAGAAGTCTATTCAACACATTCACTATGTCTACATCTTCTCCGGATTAGTTCCAGCGACAATTCTTGAAACGGTTTGACTCCGTAGTGTTGAGAATTGCATAGCTGTGCAAAAGGTAAGAAACATCAGAGTTTCTAATTCTGTCCATTGAACCGCATCAATAAAAATGTCACTGCCTTATCGGTGAGCCTTTGCGGATTTAGGATGTGCGTTTAGGTTAGTACGAGGTTACTTAATGTAAAGATAGCTTCTGCTGGGTATCGTGTGAAAATCCTCTGCTTGGCACTGTATTCTAGTTTCGTGGTACACATCAAGAATGAAAATATTTTATGGTACAATTATATGCTATGTCCTTTTACTTTGCCATGTTATGAATGTTTGCTCACATCTAATCCCCAATTCATAATAGACCACACTGGCGACACGAAATGAGCAACATGGAACATAATATTGCTCCTCATAAGTTTAGTATTCACAATAAGGCGACACAAGTTCATACTGTCGTGTGATGCTGTCCTTTTCGTTGCATTTTTGTGCAATTTAATCTAAATTTATACAACTCTAGGTAATTTAATATTTTTCCGTGAAACACTGCATAAGCTAATGTCGTACAGTAAAAGTTACTTCCAATTAAACTTTCGTCCCAACAGATTCTGTCGCGTTTGTGAGGTTTTGTACTGGTAAGTTGTGTATTGCTCGTTGCCATTATCGCTCCTGGGGCATAAATGTTATAGAATTCTGAAGCCTAGTCTCCCGAGAAACTTACGATTTGTTGATGCTTGTACTTTGCATATTGAGGACTAAGTATTTCTTAATCTGGAGAGAAACGAGCTTTTATAGCAGCGTCTTTTCTAATTTATTCCCATTCCGTCTGATTATTATTCTCACAGACAGAATTTTATTCCTAAATCCGCGAATGTCTCCGTTGTGAGTTAACACTCAAAGGGTGATTTTGTCCATTAAATTTTATTACGGGTAGATATATAGGGTTGGAAGGCTCCTGAGGGATATGATAATAAGAAGAAGCACTTTTAGCAAATTTTGCTGTTGTAACATTGCAATTGATGTATACGATGTTTACCGTACACATGTTCAACGTTTGATCAGATTCAATTACCTCATTCAGCCTTCACCGATTGACAGAAAAATCAATACCTTAGGAGCACAATATATTTGCCTCCGTAGTGATATTTTTGGATCAAAGAAAAAAAATCATCGTTTGTATCATTAGAAAGTCATTAGAAAATGTCTCTATTTGGGAGTGCCATGAGGGTCATTATCGAATAATAACTCCCATCTCTAAACTAATATAATAAGCTATTGCTCTTAACGACTTCGGTATTGAGTGGAAAGTCTCGATATTGAAACGTGTAGCCTTGTAAAGATCCCCCGTGTCTAAATGGCGTATAGAATTCAGAAACCTGGATTCTTCTAAATTCAGTTCCGCCAACAGTCATAGTATAGCCAAACTTGACCATCCGAATCTGTCGTAGCTTGGCAATGACATATACACCTCCAAAATAAAAAATGTAGGCAGCTAACATAAATTCCAAACCCAGCACCACTTAATGTCTTAAGTCTTTTCCCTGAGACGCTTCTATACGAGTATGCTCTTTATTAGCCCAGTCTGCTTTTAGAAGCTGTTATCGGTTTACTTACCAAAAGTAATCTAAGTATCACCTCCAGCAGCACCCAACAGCACAAACATGGATAGGAAAAGCAGAATTCCACCCTAGGCACGTTTTGAGCTATCTATCTGAGAAGATCCCAATACTGTCATAAACGACAGCAAAGACTTCGCCTCTAGGTAAGAAGCCCCTCTTCCTTTGCTTTTTATATAGTCCAACAGCCACGGCAAGCTCCTGTTCATGATCTTGGTAACAAGAGTATCAGCAACCTTTTAACCTAACGGAATGTCAGAAGCCTTAGCTTGATTCCAAGTTTGTCCAAAATAACCTTGCAGACAAGTGTCTCAAACCTATGCCATTACGGATTATAACTGAAGTATCTCTCTTAAAACCTTTATGTTGTTTAGTCCTATGACCGATGTGTCTGTATTCTTGCATATGAGCATAAAAAGGAAAGGAATTAATTAGAGAGTTCCAGAAACTGGTTTAGATGCCAGTGTTATATAGGGTGTGACATTATAAGTAACCCCTCCCAAGTATGTGTCACTTTCGCTTTTTTCTCCCGTCTACGGGGTAGGAGGCGTAAATATCCACGATGAGAAATCCAAAGGAGCGCAACTTTAGGCATACACCTTAACGTGTGTTTTTGGAATACAGAGGTTGCAGAAATTTCACGTTTGTTTGGGCAATGTTAGAATATACTTGGTGACATATTGTAACTCTGGATCTTGATTCACCATTTGAGATTGTGGCAAGCCCATATATTTCTACCAATACGCTTTAGTAGGTATTCGTACCCATTATGTATTAAAGCTAATGCATTTAAAAATATATCTAAGTAATCATCTTATCCTTGGCGCGGTGGTAGCGCAGCTGCTTGCCAAGCGGGAGATCTGGGTTCGATTCCCAGTACCGGCTTGGGGATTCTTCTCCCGCTGGGAGACCTGCCCGGGGTGCACTCAGCCTCATGAGGTCCCGGGGGGCCAATTGAGGAGCCAGGTCATGAGGACCGCATTAACCGGCCGTCAAGGATTCGAGGTGCTGACCACATCTCACCCTCCAATACTGCACCCCATCCATGACGTCTGCCATGGACCGAGATGGGGGACGCAGCGGCCAGGTGGTAGGCCAAGGTTTCTTGTGAGCTGTCGTGCCATGGAGTTATAACCATCTTATTATCAATTTAACCTAAGTTGATCCGAAAACAAAACCCCCGCGATCAGTGCACCGTTATAATGTAGCCTTCCGCTATTCGCGACAGAAATGCTGTCATATTTACACGAGCGCTTGACGCGTACATGCGGCACATTGTAATGTAAAACGAACATAGCCATTATTCCGAACACTTAAAAGGTGACTGAAATATTCTGTTAGGTATAATGATGATAATACTGATTTTCTTAACAAAATACATGGATGCACATGTAAAAATTAACTCTAAAAACATGAGCAAACAAATTACATGAATGCGATAACTTACACTTAGTCGTTCTCTAAAAGCGACTCCATTCCCTTCAGATCAGAAACATCGTCTGAGCTGTTTGTGCTGTTGCTTTTTAGTCTAAGGTTTATAAGAGGTTATCAATATTGATGTCACTTGAACTATCGGTTTCAAAACAACGCTTCTTCTTTCGTTAAATATAGCAGTTATCAACTGTTTGAAATTGTGCACTATTACGCGAATTGCAATTAAACTCGTCACATTCTTGCATTGCGTATTTCACAGGCTTTTTCCCGTGTGTAACAATTTTTTCCGTTTCACATTTTTCCTTGCAAGCACTGTTTACACTTCTAAACGAAACACCGGCGAACTCAGATGTTAATTTGACAACTCCTTTTACGGTAAGTGTTGGATATTTCCGCAAATTTTACAGTAACCATACATTACTATAATTTTTTCACTAGTCAAAGGTTTTGTTAGCCTTATGCTCTAAGCAACTCGATGAAGATACAAGAGTAAATTCATAGTGACCCTCCTTCATGATTCTAAACAGCGACAACCAGCAACCGTTACTTTTTAAACAATATTGCGCAAATCAGATGGGTCTTTGAATTGCTTATTCAGACTTATAGCTCTGTTCAACGGCACAAATCGGCGTCAATCTCACTCTTAGGTATTTGTATACATTATTATTATACTATTTAAGAATAAATTCATTCTGTAATTTAGATTGTTAGTATGGGATTAAATTCCTGCGCGCACTACTACTGTGTTGTACCGCGATTCACTGACCACGTGAACCCATTTTGGTGAAGATTAACCTAAGAGCGAATAGATAATTGTCATGCTACCTGAGTGAGAACTCGTATCACTTGTGACTATATCCCACATGTTGCCCTCCGTGGTGTAATGGTTACCATGCTAACTACATACATCCAAGGTCGCGGGTTCAAACTCGGCGGAGGACGATGGACTTTTTTCTGGGGTGAAAATCCTTAGCATTGCTTCCTTCGGAAGGGAAGTAAGCCGTTGGCCCCGTGTCGTAGATTTACGGCACGTAAAAGAACCTCAAGCCTGATAGAACTCTGAGCAAAATTAAGCGGTCTTTCACGCCCAATTTAGAATGGGACACTGAGAACCATAGTAGCTAAAGAGAGTCCATAAATAACACGCCATTTACATTTTACATCCTACATTGGAAGCCTTAAGCAACGCGCTGTAATAAGCAGTGTTTGCTACTCCACATGATAACGACTAAATCTATAAACATCAGTGGCTACTTCAGGAGTAGTGTTGCTAGATGTAGACAACGTTCCCTGGAGAAGATACATTTATACTAAACCTTTTAAGTGGGGAATTCGTATGTGTAATACCTGTAATCATAGATACCTTCTATGAATTAAAATAATTATGGTTGATTTGTGTCCGTAATGGATACGTTGTAGAATTTTATTCCTTTTTAAGTTTAACAATGTTAACTGTCTAGTATTACATAACGAGCTCCGATTGCAACATTCTAGACCGAACGTGGGGATATTAATTAATTGAGAAACCCGAGTTCTTATTTCATCATTGCACTGCTTACAGTGGTTGCACAAAATACGACATAGCACTCGCGATGTAATTCTTGACTTTTAATTTCTTGTTGCTTAGATCTTACTTTCTCTTTAGCGCCTGCTGTAATCTCCTTGGTGGTCATTCCTATCGTCATCATCAGCTGCATTCTGTTTAGTTCAAGTAAATATCTTCTGCATTGTTGAGTAAATTTCGTACTTCTTCTCATTTGTTTTGTAAAACGAAGGTCCATCATGCCTTAAAAACTCGAGTATAAGTTTTGCTTAAGAGATTTAAAACAAAATTAAATGAAACAGCATTGCTGAAGTATGGAAACATTTAAACCATGAGTTTCAGAAAGTGCAAAGTCAGAAATGTTAAACTTATCTACTGCAAACATTTGGGATGAAGTGTCATGGCGCAATGACTTAAATATCTGTTAGTAATCTTAGTTAACATTACCGAGCCAGATAGTTCAGGCTTTTCGTCCAGAGCTAGCATTCTAAAAGTCGTGGGATCGGTTCCCCGGGGACAACCTCTCCTACATGATATTTTCTCGGGTTACTATTCGAATGCTGGGGAGGTTTCTTCATTCTCCCGAAATTCCAGTCCCTCAATTCATCTCCATTTCAGCCAAAGGTATCTTTCAGTATAAGTTTCGGCGAGGACTGCAGTGGTCGCGCCCTCTTGAGGAGGCGACTTTGTTTTGGAAATACAGCTCTCGGCGGCGGGATGGCTTGGAAGCCATCTGCTGTAGACTCAGGGGCGTTTGGTCAAACCTGAGGCGCCGGCTTCTAGCGCTCCCCACATCAAGATGAATAACTGCTTGGAAACAGTTAAGCGCCCTCTACGGTGGCTCCTTCCCGCCATCCGGTTCCGGCTGCCCACTGTAATTACTCTTATATAATCCTATTCTTCTGTAATCTGGTGTACGAAAAAAAATCTATAACTGGCTGAAGTTTGGAATCCCCTCTGGCACAGTCACACAAGCACCCACACATAGAGAACAATTTGCTTCCTTTTGCCACATTCAATTGCCGCGGTTGCAGGAATACATATTTTCAGTGGTAACCGAAATAAACACGAAAAACTAAATACAATTCCAATGGATGAGCTGGAAGCATTAGTTAAGAAGAAATAAACTGAACATGAAAAAGCAAGGAAAAAGTTGCTTTGTTTAAGTGATCCTCAAAAATGATGATGCAGGTACACTTCATTCAATTCCCGGAAATATGTACATAAGGTGGCTATTCACGTTGCAACAGTATATTAGCCCGCTGTGTGTTTTATTAGTTTAATTATTAGTTTTGTAAGGTTAAATATAGGAAATATCTGCTTCAGTAGTTAAGACTGAACAGAGTGTAGAACACAGAACCTTAGGACGAAGATTCTTCTATTATGCTCGACAATGTTGTTTGCTTTGTTAATGCTAGCGACACAATTGCCTTTGTAGAGCAAGATTTTTAGAGCATCAGAGACACAAGTAACAGGAGAGTTTTAGAGAGGTTGCTTCCCAAAAATCCAGGAACTCTGGACTTTTTCATTAGAAAAGAGGGGCCATGTGGGTTGAACACAAAGAACTTACCAAGCTAGTCACGTGACAGCGCTATTTTTCGCGCTTCTTTTTAGCCAATCAGGAAGGAGTGCAATATTGGAAATTTTAGGTATTTAAATGACGCATGTACAAGGAATCAGGTTATCGTGAATGTTACCCCGACTGCAATTCTTATCGCGACTGTTACTCTGACTGCGAAGCTTAAAGTTACTGTTACTGCGACTGCGAATGTTACTCTTACTACGATTCTGAAGGTGATAGTGATTGGGGGTGCTGTTGCAATGTATTCTGCTTGATATGACCGTCGTCAATAAGAACTCAGCAACAGCATAAATTAGCACGAAGTATTATTATGTCAACGTTTTCCAGAATTTTTATGTCGGGAGGCGCAAGTAGGGTTATTGCCTCAACCGCAACAACGAAGAATAAAATTAAGTGATGTACCTCTATTTTTCTTGTGTCTACCCCATACCTTATTTGTTCTTTCCCCCCTGAGGAGAGTCAACTGGTGTTCTACAGTGACAAGCATAGCCGGTGCTGCAAAGGACTTTCAGAGGTATATACACGTTTACTTACGGAGTATTTCACGGGTGCTAATCCTTGTCCAACTCCAAGGTAGACAAACACGTCAGCGACATATTGGCGCACAACGAGATAACAGCGGCAACGTTCAACAGTGGCAATGGCCGCTGCATCTTTAAAATAAGTAGATATTAGCAGCGATGTAGAGGATTAGAACAGCGGCATCAGACTTTTCAGGACACTTCCAAAATTTCAGATTGGCGATTTATTATATTCCCTCATTATTTTGTGTAAATTACTGCTTAATATTACCTAGTACCTTTTATACCTCTCGGTTATAATACATTCTCCATAATTTCAAATATACGGAATTTAATATGATGGTAGGCGAATTTAAGCAAAAAAGGAGGTACTTTTAAGTTGCATCGCACACATCTGACAAACTTGTTCACGAAAGTATATATACATTAACCTCTGTGTCTCCATGTATTTACAAGCCATATAATAATATTGTTATTTTTTAAACAAAATATGTGAATGCAACACATCTGAATTTTTGAAAAAAGGTCCGTGCGCGCGCGTGTGTGTATGTGCACGCGAGGGTGTGTATGTGTGTGTGTGTATGGGTGTATCTGTCTGTGTACAGCCCACTGAGTGAGACAGCTCAATATGTTTCCCTAGATTTATAAGAAAATGTACTCCCGCAAATAACACATCTTGCTTATGCATCATCTCTGACTGTTTTTTTTTTTTTTTTTTTTTTTTTTTGGTAGTGTTTAACGCCCGCTTTAAATCTCTGACTGTAAAGTAACTCCACGTGCTGTTGGTTTTCAAGCGTTTACTTAGAATACTAACACCAAGTTTTTGAATTATATAAGTGAATTAAAGATAAACATCACATAATAGAATATGGCAAAGGAAACACATCACATGACATGACCAAAATTAAGCATATGATGAATTAAATATTCTCGTGGGATGTTAGATAAAACGTAGTCAAGACATTTTGAAACGGGATGATGCTAGAGAAAAGAAACATTAACGCCCAAATACACATTATTACCTCACATAGTAAAAGTCCATCCAAATCGTCGTGGCATTCCCCCACTCCTGAAGTGTAGATGCGCAATAGAATTGACAAGCCCAGTTACGTTATAAGAGACGTGGGGATCACTGCTCCACCTACTGTGAATGTAATCACTTGTTCCTCCACCGATTTCACCACTTCTCCTCATTTCTCCTCTCCCCCACATGGAGTGTCAGGACGATTTCGACGGTCTTTACGTAAGAAAAATGCAGATGATCTTAGTTGGGTACAAAAGGGTATTTAGGAAAGCGATAACTGGTATACTTTTTTCCCCAAATAGTATATTTGATTGACATGTCGGAGGAAATTAATGCTGCGTAACGAGTTGAGATAACTGTGTAGTTCCAGGTACAATAATGTCACCCAGATGTGGTAACCGTCCGTTGAGGTTACTAGTCGCTGTCTTCATTACTTTGGTTATTGATTTAACTAGTTTCATTTTCTTCGTTACCCCTGTAACCGCTACTGGGTAACTAGTTACTGTCTATCCCCGTTACTTCTGTAATCGTTACATTGCGGTAACCGTTACAGTGTAATACAAAATTTGCTAAATCACTAGAACAGCCTCAGTTTTGAGAACAAATATACCTACTCAAAATCGATATATCAGCCGAAATACCAGTACATGTTGTAGGTATTCAACAGCATTCCGCCATTCGTATGGTATATACGTTCAAGAATGGTCATAAAGTATTACAACCGTGTGAAGCTGGAGGAAATGTCATATTTATATTTGATGGCGTTATCTAAATAAGCAGGATAGTATGGTATCCCATTACTCCATGGGTGGGAATGCAATATTGAGGTCATATATCGAGCCCATCATTGGCTAGTGTACCCAACATTTAAGTACACACAATTATAGAATAGTTAAAATAAGACTGTGCGCTTCATACAAGACAATCTGCACTTTCATAAAGTATTACAACCGTGTGAAGCTGGAGGAAATGTCATATTTATATTTGATGGCGTTATCTAAATAAGCAGGATAGTATGGTATCCCATTACTCCATGGGTGGGAATGCAATATTGAGGTCATATATCGAGCCCATCATTGGCTAGTGTACCCAACATTTAAGTACACACAATTATAGAATAGTTAAAATAAGACTGTGCGCTTCATACAAGACAATCTGCACTTACAGTGTGTGTGTGTGTGTGTGTGTGTGTGTGTGTGTGTACGACCACGTAACAAACGAACGAGGTTGCATAGAATCTACCTATATACAGTCAAGTAAATAAATGTGGGCACGTAACAAGGCCGGAAACGGAGGCTATGTGTGTCCCGAGTTTCAGAATTCCCTCTGAACGCTGGACGTTACGGAAACTGCTTTGACCTTTTTATTAAGTTGAATGAATAAGTCATGAGTTTACTTAGGGTATTTGGGTCAACGGTTTTGGACCACGAAGATGACTCCAACTAGTTTTCTTTCTTTCTTTAATCCTTTGCAATATAGATTGATATTAAGAAGGAAATCACGTATTCAGGAACACATTTTGTGGAAGTTTGACGATCCTAAACAATACTAAGACGCAACTAGTAAAAGTGACTCACATTCGTTCACCTCAGTCTGCAAGGATCGAGTAATAATGGTATTAAAAAAAGACTTTTATAAACGCATGGGACAATTTTAACTAAACTTAAGGTACACCCATAAGCATTGCTAGACAATGATAAATGACTAGCGGTTTATTTAGGAAAATATACCCAGAAGCCGACACTGAAAATAATATTCGGCTTATTAAAGTAATATTAACAGCTGAGCACAGAACCGAGCAATAAGTGTATCATAGACTTCATATAGTATTGAACTCACAACCAGCACTTCATTCCGCAACAGGGAGATAACCTCCCTTAAAGTCGATACAGATGCTGCTAAAATTCAAATAGTGTTGCTAAAGATTAACTGCTTAAGAGCTTTAAGTCAAAGATAAACATATGTTTCCGTGATAAACAGCTTACATTAAAAATTATGCCATTCTCAAATCCCAGCTGTCTCTTAATTTGTGTTCTAGAACAACTCAGAAGTCCGATTGTCATAACCAGATATTGGGAATTCTAAGCATTAAAACGAGAATGAGAATCTATCCAGTACCACCTAGAGAGAAGACCTTCACATTAAAACAGTGTGGCCACCCAATGAGACTTTTTTTCTTTGGTAGTGCTTAGCGCCCGCTTTAACTACTTTGGCACCGCAGGCGATGGCACTGATGGTAGTTGGAATGAAGATGGAGCACCGGGGAAATGTGGGGGAAACCGGAGAGCCCGGAGAAAACCCGCCGCTTTGTCCACTACAAATCTCACATGAGCTCGCTTGGGATTGAACTCGGGCCGTCTAGGCGAGAGGTGAGTGGTCTAACCACTCGGCCACGGCACGGCCCAATGAGACCTTTGGTTGCAGCTAGAAGTATAGGTATTTAATCATTAAAAGTTGTTAGGACATATTTAGCAAGAATCTTACAGCACGCCTCTGTAGTGTAGGGCAGCGTGTCTGCATCATATTCAAGAGGTGCTGAGTATGCATCTTGGTTAGGGTGATTTACCTGAGAAGGTTTTTTCCAATGCTTTCTCTTATCCTGAAACGATGAAAAATGGGCAAGTTTAAAGCTATATTTATCGCAGGCTCATTTTAGTATGACTTCATTGACTTAACGTGCGATATGACCTAATTTATTAAAGGTTGTTAAACTTATCTCATGTGAAGGAAAGTCTTACTCAGAAAAAACCCGAGCGCAGAAAATAGAACATAATGGTTTTCCTTATTTTCATATATTGTTAACCTATGGAATAATATTCTGGGAAATTATGTTAATGCCAAAAAAGTGTTCATTGAGCAAAAACTGTAATAACAATAATGGCAAAGAGCAAAATGATTAACTCACTGCAAACTGCTATTCTAAATATCTGAAATGCTACATTAGCCTGCAAATATATCATAGCTATTGTTATTTGTAATAGACAAACTAGAAAAAATGAAAAAATCCAGATATTTATAACAAAGAATCCAGAAATAGACATAACTTACATATCATTTGGAGTCATTCCAAAATGGGTATATTACAGTAGTATAGTTTCATTTAATTCACTTCCATCTCCTATAAAGGAGTTGCATGTGAATAAAAACAAGTTTAGATCAGAATTATAAAGAGATCTTATTACTCGCACCTTCTATACAGATGATGATTTCATTCAGTAAAAATATTATTGATAATAAATTGATGTATTGTCGTAAATGTATGAAATATGCATATTTTAAGAAATGATACTGTATGAGTTAATAGTTAGAAACAGATTATGTAATTGTAAAATACGCAACTTTTACATCTTTGAAAAATTCAATATGAAAGGTAATATTTGTAAATAAATACATTAATGATTATACAAAATAAACAATAGATGTCATTTCTGACATCAGGTACATCTTAAGAGTTGGACTGATGAGTCTAATCACAAAATAAGAACCACATGTTGCAATGCTACCTACGTTTGCCTCTATGTATCATTATCTTCGTCCTTGCTTTTTTGCACATGTTGGAATCGGCTGCAGTTGTATCAATTTGCTCATCGTCATAAATAATATGCAGCAGGTGCTGCTTCACATTTCCAGGGCTATTCGATGCAAATTAAATGCAATGCAATGCAAATTAATCCGGATTAATGAGGGCCCGAAAGAATCTCCTTGTGTGCGCGTCTTCTTGCAGGGTTTTTTGCTAAGTGCTTCTTATTTGAAGTCGTAACAAACAGTAAGAGTTCTGGACTCTTTGTCTGAGAACTGCGGATGCTTTTATATCTAAAATATTTTTAACATTTTTGTGAACGCCCATATTATATACTTATGAGCCGCTACTGGCTACACTCAAGAACATTTTATAAATAATTAAGTTATAATTGGAAAATATTATAAAAAATAACCTAATAATAAATTTTTATTTTACGAAGGAAATGGTTCAAATGTCAAATACTTCCATAGTTTGCTCATAAAGACTGTAGGAACCTTTCAGAAAACTAGAATACTTTTTGGAAAATTCGATTAATCGTGGTTGGAGGTCTGGCTGTGTCAGTGGATTTGACAAACATGGCTCCACTTTCTGACCTTAGTTCAGATATGGACAGTGTGAAAGAAGAGTTATCATTTACTAAATAATACAATACTGAATCTACTGAAGGAAAGATAGAAGGGAAGGAAGGTAGGAAGAAAGAAAAAGAAAATGCAGAATGGGAAAGAAAGAAACTTTCATATTTATACTATGAACAGTTTTT
This sequence comes from Hymenopus coronatus, assembly GCA_030762935.1. NCBI lineage: Eukaryota > Metazoa > Arthropoda > Insecta > Mantodea > Hymenopodidae > Hymenopus > Hymenopus coronatus. The sequence goes on from CM060900.1 coordinate 350,280,582, forward strand.
AATAGAAACTAACTCCTATTTTGCCATATAAGCTGGAAATATATGCTGACTGCACAATATTTATACCTACTTAAACTTTGATCTCGATTTTTGTGCATGAACACTTCGTAATACTTTTTATATACATTGCGATTATTTTCCCTCGCGAGTCTTTGAGAACAGTTCTCCCGCTCATTCCATGTTAGACGTGATCGTTACATTGCGGTAACCGTTACAGTGTAATAAAAAATTTGCTAAATCACTAGAACAGCCTCAGTTTTTAGAACAAATATACCTACTCAAAATCGATATATCAGCCGAAATACCAGTACATGTTGTAGGTATTCAACAACATTCCGCCATTCGTATGGTATATACGTTCAAGAATGGTCATAAAGTATTACAACCGTGTGAATATTGCTTTAATCCAGTGCATTTCCTCATTTCCCTTCTACTTGCAAGGAAGCAAGTAATACGACCAGTTCTCCTAATGTATCCAGATTAGCTTGACGTAGATAACAGAAGAGTCTTTTGTAAGAAGCATCTGTTTGTAGGACAGTTAGAGAAACTTATATGAATGGAACACATCAGATTTTTTCCCCGGAATTCCACTTTGAGAGCTGTTTTACCACATGTAATTGGACTCACGTAAACAAGGATGCGCATTACCTTCATGCTGCAATGTCAATCAAATTGACCAGAATAACCAACCACTGGCCATTCTTCGGCGGCAAGAGTGTTTTCTAATGCACAAATCAAATACATACTCTGCTGATTTAGTGAATTTATAAAATACTTGGAAAATGATATCTCATTTAGCATCAGCTATGGAAAAAAGAGGAACAAAGTGGTATTCTTACTGTAAACTAATATGACATCTGCTTTGCACCTATTGAACAGCAGTAATTAGAAGCTCTACTGATAAATGTCTTCCTTCGCTTCAAATGTGCACAGTAGAGATATCTTCAACAATCTTGTTAGAGACAATCTGGACTCTTATGCCCCAGCTTAGATACGAGGTACGTCCAGAAAATAAGTTCCGTTTCAACTTATCTCCGCTGCAGCGCTGCGATCGCAGTTCCACACATGCGCAGTAGACGCTCTGAATCAAGGAGAAGAAACGTGCGCCATTTTGAGATCGCTGTCAGCCACATACGCTTTGTTGTGTTTGTTTACAATGTCGGTGTTGATTGAAAATCCCGCCGCTTGTGAAATCAGATCTGTGATTCGTTTTCTGACTGCTGGGAAAGTGAAACCAACTGAAATTTATCGGCAAATTTGCGAAGTTTACGGACAAAATGCGATGAGTGAATCAATGGTGAGAAGATGGGTCTGACAGTTCAACGAAGGACGTAGTGAAGTGCACGATGAAGAACGAAGTGGGCGTCCTACAGGGATTTGGCTGGGACGTGTTTGACCATCCTCCGTACAGCCCTGACCTCGCTCCTAGCGACTTTCATCTGTTCCTACATCTCAAGTCTTTTCTTGGCGGTCAACACTTCAACAATGACGAAGAGCTGAGAGAAAATGTTTCCAACTTTTTGAAGACACAGGTGGCAAACTTCTATGAAGAAGGTATACAAAAACTTGTGCCACGCTAAATTTCGGCTGTTATGTGCAAAAGTAGTTTAAGAGTTGTAGAATTTTGTGCAATAAATAATTATTCTGTATCTGTACACAATTTAATTTTATTACCAAACGGAACTTTCTTTCTGGACGTACCTCGTGTACTCGTATAAATAAAACTTTTTAAATTTCAGGACGACTGCTGTAGATTTTCCGCATAGGTGAATCTTTCCTGCAGAAAAACGGTGATTTATGATGAAACCCTATAACAGGTTCACTTTTATGTTTTCCATAGTTTGGTGGGAATGAATACTCTAAAAGAGCAACGGCCATAGAATGTTACTTTTTCACTATAAATGGATTCAGATAAACTTCTGGCTGTAAATCATCAAAGACATTGCATTATCGTGTTCCATATATCCTTGGAAGAAGCAATTTCTCAATCTTTCTTGCAAAACGAGGTTTGGTTACCAGTCAAATGTTATCCTTGCAAACATACGAGATCACTCAAGCTGCGCAGTATAAAGAGTGGGGGAAAGAGGCAGTGTTTTGAAGCGATAGCCAAGCAGTACACACAGGAGAACTCGGAAGACACAAGAAACATATCCATATTATTTATTAGTAGGCATCGTTTTGTGTGCATAAAATATTTGACGTATACTGCATTTATGCTGTCAAAATCTTTTTAATATGCTCTGTAATTATTTTCTCTAGTAGATAGAGAAGGTTGCATTCCACACAAACATTTGATACCGCGATTTCACTGGAAATACTGGTTTTCAGACTCCCTGAATCCAAACATTCAAGAAAAAAAGCATTTTTGGAAAACTGTTTGTGTGTGTGTGTGTGTGTGTGCGTGTGTGTGTGTGAGTGGGGGGAGCATAGCTCAAAAGCGAAAATTCCGTTAAATAGTAAAGTTGATATTTAAGTCCAGTATCTTCCAAAGATACGATAGGAAGATTATCAGGAATATCCCTAGCCCTTAGCTACCCTTTACACAAATGCAACATTTTTTTTGAAATTTTTATTTTTCTCAAAAATGGCTATCGATTTTTAATACAATAGCATACCTTTAAGAAATATATATATCGTTACAATACATAGTTTATGTCATATACATTTTTTTGTAGAGTTAACCGTTTCTACGATATTCCTTGTTATTGGTTTCAAATTTAAACGGTTTAAACTTCTGTCAAACGGGAGGTTATCATTTGTTTCATATCTCTTTTGTTTTACTGCTAGCCACACTAACATAACCGAATATAAATTGTGTAACATAGCGATAATTTTTAAAAGATTTGACTATGGCTTTACCTAGTGTATTCTCGTATTTCCTTTCTACTTACAGGAAAGCAACTAATAAGATAATTTCTGTAATTATTCATGTGGATTAGCACAGTTTAGATAAATGCACAATCTTTTGTAAAAAGAGTTTTTATTTACAAAGTTTTAGAAAGACCCGCATTCGCCTAACTGAATACGTTCTAATTCAGATTTAATGCTATGAACCAAACGGTGGCTGCCATTACGTTTCTTTGCAGACCAGAATATAATAGAGATCCCCTCTGCAGCCCCTCTCATCTAACATTGATAGACATTAGCAATCACTTCTCGTGTTTATTCTACCTGTAATTTACTGCTGGCATTGTTTAGTCTATTTTTATCTCCATTATACGTCACGAGAAGCAGTGCTCATGTTATCACGGTGCTGGACAGACTGATGCTAGCTACTTGCTTTCAAATAGTCGGCCGATTCCAGCATCAGTTCATGCCACTGCGCATCATGTTGACAGTGCTCACGTCCATTTGCAAGCACAATAACACAATCTTGCGGTGTTCTGAAAGTGCAGCTCTGTAAATGGTAAACATTTCTGGAGTACATAATTCTATTTGGCGATAAACTAATAAACCCTAGCTTAGAATAAATCAGATATAGTCCGACTTTTCCGCCTATACAAAATCATATTCATTTTGAATAAATGCATCACCACCTGAATGTTAGCATATTTCCGATTTCTGATTTGTGAATATCAAAATAACAGCATCATTAAAGTATATATAAAATGATTTCTGCAGAATTTATCCCAGGCTTTGATTTCCTTGGAGACTTCATGATGTTGCAGAAATTTCTTCTCTGATGTGTCATGGATTTAGCGTCTTATAACATACCTGGTGGTGCAGTAATTATCCCGCTGTGTTAATACAACTTTGGCTCCAGACGAGGACGCCTGTCTATGGGCTGAATATCTAAAATGTTGCAGGTGAACACACAATTGTATGCATGGGATAATGCGTAAATTTATTCCAGATATGACAGAACCGAGTGACCGAGACAGAGAAGCGATTTATTTCTCAAGCCATTGCTGCTCAGAAGAAACAGTGAAGAAGAAGTAAAAGAAGAATAGGAAGAAGGAATAAATCCGGTTTTAGAAAACCATTAAGTTTATTCTCTACCTTTCCTTTCTCTTCTTACTCCCATACCCCTAATCCTACTCATCACTATCTATTGTATCTTGTTCTGCGGGATGTGAAATGCATCTTTAATTCTACTGCTGGAACTCTCATACAAATGGATATTTTCATCACAATTGAAGTTCTCATACTCCTTTATCATTCCTTCTTCCGTCTAACACCGTACTTAGTATCTTTAGTCAACCGTTCATAATAGTAATTTATGCAACAAGAGAACAATTTTGAAGAATATGGCACGATTAAATGTTTGGCACACCAACCGTCGTTCGTGAGACAATTTTCAGTAGTTTCATATTAAGTTTATATACGAGTTGGATACACAATGCTGTGCAATGATATCATTATAGGTTGTAAGAAATTAATCATTAAATAATTCGGTGTCCATAGCTGATATAGATGAGAGCGTCTTCATTTGTTATGAGAGGTTAGCTTCTCCACTTATATTTCATGCAGATTTATACTCGTTTGTCTCTTCAATAACTTGTGAGTTGAAGAGATGGGTAAGATGGAGACTTGCATCCATTACCTTCCTGGTAGAGAAGAGATCAGTTATTACGGATTGTGATATAGCCCGTTGTAAGCACAGAATTATAGTTATAATTTCAGATATGAATTATTCTATATTTAATACATTATTGAGGTTTTTGCATTCTTAGCTGCTTAGAAAAAAAATCAAAAAATGGTATCATCTTCTCTCTTTAAACCCAGTCACGGCAACTTGAAATACCGGTACTTATTACATTGCTATTATTGACACTCTTGCCACTTTGTGAATGTGGTAACCTGTTTACGATGGTATGATTGCATAAAACAATAAATTTTAACATTTTAATACTAAAATATTTACTTACTGATCTATGAAGAGACATCCTTTATGCGCGTCAGCAAGTCAAAATGAGTTGGCGCCGAAGGCCGATTTTTTATATCGATGGTTACAACACAACAATAAAAGCCATAAAAGCACAAAACAGATTGCCAGTGTATACCAAGATACCCCCCTCCACACTTCCTCCGCATACGATGGTTAAAATTCCATATTCCCGGTTTATTACTAGCTAAAAATTGTAATAGAACGATGCTCTGTAAGAAATAGCTATGTGCCAATGAGTATGGTTCCATTTAATGCACAAATAGTATTTATATAATTTACTTAAGATTTTAAGTATCAAATATTACTCAAGGAAATGTTGAACATAAACATATCTGCAAAATTAATTCTTCAAAACGTTACAGTTAAATTTCTAGTTGTTTTCTGACAAATATTTTAGTCTAATGAAAATATATTATAAACTTTTTGTATTTGAGAGTTGTCAAATTTATTCTAAAATGAATATTCAAGCTAAAATATTTACAAATAATTGTTCAATAATGTCTATTTTATAAGTATGAAGCTTTCTGTGCATTAGGTCTTAAAGGGAAACATACTGTTATTCCTCCATTCGAACATTTTCACCATAAAAGATTTGGCTACTGTGAGAAAAGCATAATATATCATAATATAACATATCTGCCAAATATATCAAACAATGCGATATAAGTATTAGGGTAAGATAGTTTTACGGTCACTTATCCATCGTGTTGGTAAATGACAAAGTCAAGGATACCATCCTACCGCAACTACGGCACAGAACAACTGCAACAGGCACATTGTCTTTTGTGCAAAGATGAAATGACCTGATTTTTGCCCTTCATTAGGCCGTTCAACAAGATGGTGCAATACCCCACTATGCTAGCATTGTGGCGGAGTATATGAATGAGACCTTTGCTAACAGTTGAATCGGAACTGCGGCGGATCGCATGTGGGCTCCATGTTCCGGGACCTCTCATCCTAGAATTTTTTACAAATGTTTTTTTCAAGAACCGGGTTCACTCTCATGTTACCAGATATAAATGTGCTGAAACAAAGAATATAATCAGTACGATTACTAATAACCCCTCAAGTCTTACGGTCCATGTTCCGTACAGCCACACGGCGAATGACACATGTGTGTGGACAATGAAGGACATGTTGAAGGGCATTACGTTTTATAAGGTCGTACTCCAGCTTAACTCAATTTTAATGTGCTGTAGCAGGGTAAGAATATGAAAATGTATCGTAATTTACTGGGCACTTGTATATATTTCAATTAGTTTATATTCACTGTAAGAAGTTGGTTTCGCTACCTTAATTGCAGCAGTGTAAGAGGAAATGTAAAAGTAGTGTATACGTAGATAAATTAATAAACTACCTTAAGCTTTGTATAGAATCTTTGTGTTTTCAATATCACCTATTACAATCATAATAAAGTATAAAGTTCGAATTAAAGGAATATTTAACCTTTCATTAACCATGAAAATAGTGATAACGAATAAAATCAAACACATTAGGGATTCACAGCTGTCTTCCATTATTCGTCCCCTTGAATCGCAGAGATATTCAGAAGTGTTAGATGATTTTATTTTAATCCTTTGAAATTAGAAATGTTTATCGTTTTTATCAAAGGATCGTACTTTATAATCAATTGTTATCTCTATAAACTTCTTCAAATAAAAGGGATTCTTCTATTCCTTTGTTACAACTGGGCAATGTTATAATATGAGAGCATTGAATGTAGGCTTTCAACACAGTAATTACGATTTCGGGTAAAAGCACTGACGGAGAATATCTAGTAGATGGAGAATTTGCGCACATAAATATCGGTGCACTGGTAATTTTCATCAACTTGAGGATTATTACCTATAAGAAATCAAAAACCTCTATGAATCTAAATTTAAAAGTATGTTTCAAACTGAAAGAAATTAGAATAAAAAGCTTGCTAACTAATTAAGAAGGACTATGCCCTCCTTGAATCGGAAGGAAATTAAAGATTTGAATCTTGAACGCAAAGATGAATTAAGGATCGAAGTATTTTCGTGCTTATTTTATATATTTTAAGGTCACAAAGTCTTATTTATGGACTTCACTAATTTTCATTGCTTAAAATCTCCAACTGAATTCGAAAATAGGTTTAAAATTGGTTGTGTGAGTGTGCCAACATGGATACTGTATAAATAGCTGAATGGTGCTTAACAAAATTCCGAAAGCTTAAGTTCTGCAAATTATGCCTTTATTTTCATATTTTTGATATCCTTAACAAACTCTGGTTGATATATAATGCATGCCATTTAAAAAAAAAGTTTCCTAAAAGCAAAGAAATAATTTTGAAACTATTAGGAGAATCACTGTGAATTGTATTCACAATGATTGAACTAATGTTGGTAAACTACGAAGATTGAGATTGATGATATTTGTGGCTAAATCCTCGGTGTTTGGGAGCCGTGAATTGCGTGCCTGTACTCTCGATAGATGGGGTTGCTAAAACAAGCGTTAGCGTCTTTGATTTTATCCTCGGATTTCCTTCAGCTAGATAACCGTATGGGCTAAACTGGTAAAGGAGAAAAAATTATTGTCGTCTTGAAAGCATTAGCAGCGAACCGTTGTTGCTGTATAAAGATGCTCGGCTTCTCGTTATTACTTGAGTCATTTTGAAAATAACTTTTCTCGGGCTATCAGCCAGGTGAATTCTGGAATAATTTCCAAGCTTTCAAGAGCTAACGTCGCTCTCATCTTCAGGGAATGATGTAGAGACTCCGGGTACGCCTTATATATAGTAGTCCGGTGGGTGGGGGGACCGGCCAGATGCCGCTCTGTGATTGGCCCGGGTCCGGCATGGGATGCGTTGACTAGGAACCAATGGTCTCCGTTGCCGGGTCGGACTGCTCTGATTGGCCCGTTGCCAGATGTGAGCCTGTATTAAAACTAGTGCTAGCTTATATTTAAACGCAAACAGTTGCCACCACCCAGCTCAACGAAACACAGTTCTATCGACGCTTGCACACAGAGAAATAGCCATCTCAGACAGTGAAAACCTCGCTAAAGAATTTCAGTATCTCAGAACCAGCCTAGAGAAAAATGGATATAGCAAGAGCAACATCAACAAGGCACTAAAACGGGCCTCTGTCAGTACAAACTGTGCACAGCGTAATGCATCCCAGCTAGATGAGCCACAAGACACGAAGAAACAACGTAAAGCCTACCTCCCATATACAGGTCATTTGTCTGGTAAACTGAGTAGAATTATGGGCAAATACAACATCAAGACTATACACAAGCCACCCAATAAAATTCGAAATATGTTAAGACAGGTCAAAGACTCCCTCGGCCTCAAGACTCCTGGGGTATACCTCATTCCATGTGAATGTGATAGAGCCTACATCGGACAGACGGGGAGAACGATTGAACAAAGTTGCAAAGAGCATGAGAGCTACATCCGCCTGATGTACCCAGAAAAATCTGGTCTTGCGGAGCACTGCATCCAAGAAGGACACAGACCGAGACTGGGCGACACAACCACCATGTTTAAGTCTTCAAGCTATTGGGACCGCTCCATCAAAGAAGCCATAGCTATTAAATACGAAGAAAATAACATAAACAGAGACAGCGGCTTGCAGGTGAATGGCATTTGGAGTTCGGTGCTCAGCACAACGGTGATTTGCCCCCTCCCGAGTACACTCGGGCGACTAGTTCCTGCTCCTGGCTCCTGGCAGTTTCACAAATCTTTGCGAGTGTTTGCTGAGCACCGAACTCCAAATGCCATTCACCTGCAAGCCGCTGTCTCTGTTGATCACTTATCTCTGCTGGTTTTGGAAGATTGGATAAGGAAGTAATGTACTAATTGTTATTTAATTATTCCATGGAATACGCTTTCTACTTTGAAATAACGGAACTGTGTTTAATAATATTGTTATACAACGCATTTGTATATTCCACTTAAAACTCTCTTTGAGCTTTCAAGAATATCTTAAATTTATGTTTTCTATTTATTTATTTCAAACTAGTTTAATGTAAATTATGAAGGCTATATAGGAAAGTTGCCTTGTTAAACTGAGAATATTATCGAAATTACTTGCATATATGTAATGTCCAACTTTTTCTACTAACGCTAACGCAATATTTATAAACATCTTTGAATTATTCCATTTACTCATAAAACTGAGTATTTGTAGACAGCCACTCAGTTCGGTTTACTAGCTTGTAGCATTAATATTTAAGTATTTCTTTATCTCCTTTTACGAAATTGAAAAACTATACTGTTTAAATGTTTCTTTTGCAGCCAGGATTGCAAAAACAGTTGGTTCCTCTCTCTTTTGTTGTCACCACGGAAACACATTTCTCCGGACAGGAATTTGTTGATAGAAGCTCGTCAGCTGAAACAGTCAGGGTCAGAGGCACAAAGATCTTGAAAAGATGGATGCTGTAAGTCTTCCAGCATTGTTTCAACGCCACTGATCTTACCATTTGAAATTGAAAAAGTCCACGATGACCGTGAGGCATTATATAAAGAATTGAGGTTAGGAGGCATTGAGCAAAGTGCACATTCTAGCTTATGCCGAAACGTGGTTAAAGGAGGGAGTATAAATAAAGATCTGAGTTTATAGGAATAATTTTGGAAGATGAAGAGCAAGAAATTGTTGAAATTGGCATTTTGTAGAAACGAATGGAAGGATAAGCTCAAAGAAAGGAAAACAAGATACATACAAGAGAGGAATACAAGATATAATGTGGATAATAGTCGGGGAAAGCGATATGTGCAAAAGAAAAATTTATAACCGCATATCAATTTCCAGGGTTCACAAGTAAAAGCCCCTGTGGCTAATAGAAAAGTAATTGACAGTATAAAAGCGAAGTTACCGTTGACAGACATTTTATTAATAGGGGATTTTAATATATTAAATGAACAACTGGGTATCAAAAGTCATAATGTCTGGTATAATTCAATAGGTTATGAGGATGTGGTAAACTGAGAAAGTCAAGTAAAGTTAATATCATTAATGACCAGGGTAGAAAGTTAGTTGACATTTGTGAGAGTAATGATTCTGTGGTTTAAAGCAGGGGTTGGAGAACGCTATTCCTGGAGAGCTTAGTTATGAGTAATGTCAGTAGAAGCGTTATTGACTATATATTATGCAGTAAAGAGACGTAAGTAGAGCCGTATTTTATAAGCTTATCAATATAATTTAGCGCAAGTTCGAATTTACCACTGTTGATATATGGGAAAACAGAAAGTGTATAAATGAAAGCAATAATGGTGATGAAGTAGCTTATATGGGTTTCTGAGAAGGAATAAGAATTTCATGAAACTTTAGTTACACTATGGGAAGAATCTCTGTGTATATACAAATTGTTTAATGGATGTGAGGTTGGCCATTGAAGTATGTGAATTTTTGTTAATATAGGCAGGGAGCAACATGATTCAAAGAAGTACAGAGTTCAAAAAGCAACAAAAGAAATTGCTTGACAGTGTGTGTCGTGGAATAAAAGATGGTAAAGAAATCTGTAATAAATTAATAGATGGGAACAGGGAAGATTAATTTTAAGCTTAAGCCAAACAAACAAATATAAGGGATTATTAGAAATGAAGAAAGGTGAATGAAGGGAAGATCAGGCGCAGGTTATATCTGAGGTAATTAGAATTGTAAGTAATCAGCAGATATGTAAAGTGATTATGAATTTTTCTAAACGTAGTCATGAGAAGGCTGCCATCGTTCCAAATAATAAAAATAATATGTGTATCATTTCTCAAAATTATTTGAAAAAGAGGATATGCAATAGTTTAAACTGACAGAGAGTTAGTGATTACTAGAGAAGCTGGAAAAAATAATTACTATGATAGAAGTAGCTATTCAAGCAGATACATTTACTGCAGGTAAGGATGGTTTACCGACAGATTTCTGTCGTACACGGTACGAAGAAAAGGTATATTTACAAAGTTTAACGGGATTAATTAACACAATTAAAGTAAAAAAGTCCCCAAAAATTGACTGGCTCTCAGCAATTTTAAAGGAAAATATGAGGTGACGAATTGAAGTAGTATTCGTAGAATAAAATTATTAACTAATTAGGGAAAATATTTATAGGCAACTTCTCAGAAACGTTACGTACTTGCGTGGAAAAATATGATATAATTATTCCCTTTCAAGCAGGTTCTCTTAAATTCCAGAAAACGAAGGATAATGGAATTACAATTGGTACCTTAATCTGTAAATATTTAGAAAGGAAAGGGGGAAGCTCTACGCTGTGTTTAATTGTTATCTATAGAAAACATATGACGGAATAATAAGGGACTTTTATGGTTTAAATTAGGGAAAATGGGTACGAGCTTTGCGAGATTTATATTATAATAATTGTTTTTGTGTAGAATATGCCAGTGAAGCATTAAGGAATAAGGTAAAGCAAGAACGAGGATTAAGACAAGCTCGCAAACTGAGTCCAATACTGTTCAGATGTTACTGATGATATTTTAAACACTTTAAATCGGGTGATAAGGAAAATGCCAGTAACCAGCAATGTGTTTTTTTTTTCTTTTTTTTTTTTTCTTTTTTTTTAAGTTTCGAGTGGAGGGGAAAAATCCACCTTATGGACTGACCCGGGCAAGCCCGGAGTGTCGGGGTCTCCCTTGTGGGCATACCGACTAAAAAACCCCTCCACCGGTATTAGAAGGAAGTAAGGAGAGGCGGTACCGCATGATTGCACCCGCGGATTCAAGGCGATAATTTAACTGACTGCAGGGTGCAGTCAGAGGGGTGAAATGAAGACCGGGAGACAGACTTGACCGAGGCCCAGACTGTCGCCGCGGAATATTCAGGGAGAGGAGTAGAGGAATTAGAGGGTGAAGGATTGAGTTGGAGCTAGTGTTGGTTCTTCTCCAGTCGTAACTGCCGTGAACGAAGAATCCAAGACTCAGGTCCGGGTCTTGTAACAGCCCCGATGTGTGATTGGTCCCTGGAGTGGGGCCGTTCGGCGGAGTGGAGCTGCTGCGTTTGGAGGTCCTGCTGAGGCTGCGGCTGAACACTGGCTATCCGGCTGGACAGCTCAGCGATGGTGGACTGTAGTGGCAGCTTGAAGGTCCTGTACCTTTTCAGTGATGACACTGCACATCTCTTCAAGGGCAGCTAAACGGGCGCCGACGTTCAAGATCTCCGCGTGGAGATCCTGAATGGCGTCCCGTGTCGCTGCGTCTAACGAGGGTGCAGGTGGTGTGGTGTCGATAATGGTCGGCGGTGGTGTAGTCCGGGGGGGGTGGTAGTAGTGGTTTGCTCCTGGGGTAGAGAGGGCACTGGGCTTGCCCTGTGAAGTGTCCTGTACCACGACAGGTGGCACAGAACCGGCGGCGACGGCGGAGATCGTGCCCAGTGCACTCGGCGGTGGTGGTGTTGGTACCACAGTAGTGGCATCTCGGTGGCGAAGAGCAGACTTCAGCTGTGTGACCGTAAGCAAAGCAGCGTCGGCAGGGCCGATGGCGTTCCTGTCGGCTAGCCTCGACGACCAGCAGTCGCCCTAATAAGGGCAACCCTGATGCCAAGGCAGCTTCCAAGTCAGCCTGGTCCTGTAACTCCAGACGAACGAGCGGCGTTGGCCCCCGGTCGCAGTATATGCGGGTGGCCCTCAAGCAAGAAGGCCACCGCGACTGAACGGCGGTGGGCAGATGCCGGGTGGAAATGTCCCTAGGGACCCCCCGTACCACAGCACTGAACCGGGGTGGCGGCGTCGTGGAGCTGAGTGGAGACGTCGGTGGCAGCGGTGAGGGCGGCAACTGCGGCTGCAGTTGCGGCGAGACTGCGGTGGCGGTCGGCGGCGAAACAGGGCTTGCCGCGACCAATGGCTTCGGAGATGCTGCCTCCTCGGCGGCTGCCGGGGAAGAGGCTACGGTTGCTGCCTTAGCAGCTGCGGCTCTGCGAGTTTCTTCTTTGCCATGTGTACAGCTCGAAGTTCCGCAATGTGGATGTGCGCAGTTTACCTTATACAGATGATTCGATGGTGGGATCAGTTAATCCAATTAATATAAAAATAGGAGGTGAGGAAATAGAATGGTACTGAAATGAATGGGTTCTTAAAGCGAATTATAGCAAGATCGAAATTGCAGTTTTAACAACGGTTGTAAACCATGTAAAATGAAAAATTCTTTATAAATAACAAAGGAATGGAGGTGGTTAAAGAATGTCATTAATTAGGTGTTCAGTTAAGTTATGATGGAAAGTGGGAGAGACGGATTGAAATAGCGGTAACCAAAGGTAAACTAGCATTGGCAATGGCGAGATAAAGTCTGCACTTAGCACCTACTAAGCTAATCAAATGGAAAGAAATAATTTATGTTGCTTGTCTAGTGGTTTTAGAATAATTCCTGTGGAATTGAATTATGGGAATCTAGAAATGGTTAGATAACCTGAGATCCAATAGTCGGAATGTTTTGAAAATGTATTTTAGGAATCCACAGAACACTGCCAGCAGTTAAAGTGGGTGTAAGGGTTATAGTAATTTAAGCAATATTTAAATACTTCTTACAGTACAGCAATTATCAGACAGTGAACTATTAAACGTTAATACTTTACGGTTTGTGAAAAATCTGCTGAGCATAATATGCCCAATATAAAATGGTAGGAAAGATGAGATCCATTCACTATTAGAATGTTGAGGTACAGACAGTGGAGGACACAACTTTCGTAGGAAATCATTAAATTGAAATAAAGAGCTATTGACAGTGGGAAACATTTGTAAGGAGCAGCCGGAACTAAAAAGAGTTGGACACATATTATGTAAGTAAGATAAAATGAAAGTGGTCAGTGAATAGAGCAGTTGAAGGATAAGATTTTTATAGCTCAAATGTATGTTTCGTAATTGTTATGGCTTTGTTTGTTGTCAGGTGAATGGCTAGGGACAATAAAACACAAACAAGTAAGAAATTTTAGCCTATCACCTACACCAGTAAATGAACACTATATACTTATTTAACTCCCTGTTCTACGACTGACAGTTCAAGGAATCCTACACTATTGCCTCTCTTTCTACCGTCTGTCCTCTCTGTCGATGCAGTTGCTGTTTTCCAATCTCCTATGCTACACAGTTCACACTTTACTTGTACCCAAATTGTTAGCTCGCCTTTTCTGTTTAACAGTACTTAGAATATTGTGTAGTACACTGAATTCTTATATTTTATAGTATATAGAATTTAGAATATCATTTATAATTTTTCCAATATTTACATATGTTCCATTTACATCCTTATTTTCATCTTATTTGCGTTTATTCCTAGGTACCTTCCGTATCATTTGTTTTCAGTTGTGTTTGTTAGCATATCAGTGCTTATTAATTATTTATTATGTCTCTGAATTGAAATTATTTACACATCTATGTCTTATTTGTTGTGTGCAAGTGTTCTATGTTCGCTATTAATTTCTTTTAAACTTCCCTTAACTGTACTCATTTGGCATCCGAGAAAATAAGATTAAATCCTGCATCTGCAGTATGCTAAACTGAATATACAAAGAAATTGCCACCTCCAATTCAAATAAGGTTATTCTTGAACTTGAAATCCGGGATATAGTCACATAGTGGTTATCACTAACATGGATCGTTTACTCTCTGGTTTACACCGGGTATGCAAAACTGTAACGCATTTGTGCACTATTTGCAAACCAGCTTACGCTAAACACCCTCTTTTTTAATACATACTTTACTGAGGAACGTGTCTCATTTACAAAGTTGGTACGTATCTGGACCCAGGATTTTTGTGCACTAGATATACCCAAAATCTGCAAGAAATATACATTTTAGTATTGAAAACATGCGCTTAGTTATGCAATAATAAATTACAATTCCCCTTCAGTAAATTTCACTAAAATGAAGTTTTATGACTTTTAGATTTCTTCATAGGTTGTTTATCTTAACTTTGAAATACTCAAAGAAATAATAATTTTTTATTAAAGTGAATTTAATGGTGTGCTCTTTTGGAAGTATTTTCTAGCAAATGATAGAATGCTTCTGTTCATTATGAATATTAAAATTAAGCAGTACTTTCTGAAACTACGACTAAAACTTTATATGCTAAAAATAATTTAATGAACTAATTGCGAATAAACATTGGGTTTTGGGAAGAATGTTACTGGAAAAATGCGCTCATAGTTAATGTAACAATACGCGAAACTCCTTCCCAATTTTCTTGTAAGAAGCAGCACGTTTATGTTTACTTTATGATGGGATTTTGTTCTACAGTAACTCTGATATTGATTAACCATATTACATAACAACAGAGTATCTAGCTTTTGGTCGCACTGCAGTTCATATAAGCGAGCAGTTGGATAATCAGCGCCGACTACCAGGTTGACTACCATTTATAAGAAACCATATAGAAGAAATGTAAAAAAAAACTTCAAATTCGAAAAATGACAAAATTACATTTATTTATATGCAAAATATGTATTTAATTTCTATTTTTCCAAAAAAACCGTCCAAATTAGTATTATTTTAATCTGGTTCTTTCGAAAGGCAGCTGTGTAAGAAATTCCTGCATATAGCACTTCCACAAAAACTGTACTTCTACGCTTATTCTCTGTCTGGTTATTACATTGCTTCAGTTAGAAGTCTGTACAAAAATCTGAAAATGCCAGAATATTCAGTTGTATACAAACTGCTATTAACATATCATTTTTGACAAAAACCTCAATTATGCAAGATAAATTAGACATATTTTAATATGCTTCTTTCGAAATCCAGATATATGTATGACATTCTTGAATAAAACGCTTCAATAAAAGCATGCATCTATATGCAAATTCTCTGTTTAGTTATTACATATGGACTAAGGAGCAATATTTTATGCTTTACTCTTCCTTCTACTCTTGTTTCTAGTTCAATTGCTATTGTAAAGTCTTTATTTATTTACAGCTTATGTACAATACATTCTGGCTGTTGTTGAACATTTGCTGATGTTGTATATTTGAACGGTTATCAATCAACAAGGACGTCGCTCTCCAATTCGAGCCTTGCACGTTAAGGGAACATTTGTCGTACACTTAGACCTGCTGAATTTTGGAAGCGTTAACTCAAAGTTCTACCTCTGAACTTTTGGGGGTTATGCATAAAGAACAAGACAAATGATGTAGGGAGAGTATGATTGCGGCATAATATATTCATGTACTGTTTGCTTTCTGTGCACACCACAACAGAAATCTGATCTTTTGCCGGGATATAATTTTATAGTCAAATTATTGTTTCTAAGTAGGTAGTTGAACATACAACTAGCGTTTACTCTTTGATTTACTGCAGATCTGTTCATAGATACGCACATTTTTGTGTTAAATTAAGGACATCGATACAATAAGCAATCCCAACTTGCTTCATAGCCAGACATTAGTTCCTCCTACGGCTATTATTGGCATATGTACCTATTTGTAGACATGAATTGCAACTTTCCTTCAGTTAAATGCTGAGTGGAAGTCCGAGCAAAAGTATAAAACTGCGGTTTACCTTCGTGCCTGGAAAACCTAAATGATTGTTGAAACATGAATATTATATTTCGTAGTCATGAGAAAATGAAAATACCTAACAGTCTCAGCACCATACTTCTAGCATTTGCGTCTGCCGAAATTATACTACGTTATAAAACTATGCATAACCAAAACAAACTTACAAAGCAAGCTCTTCTTGTTCACAAAAATATTTAACCAAAGCAATATCCCTTTAAGCATAAAATAGTAAGATACTGTAGCTTAAAAAGGAAGGTATGTCATTTTTCTGAAAGATAAGAACACAAAACGTTGAAATTATGTCTAGCAGGCGATTATACTGTTATTAACATTAACATTGTTGTAATTATTGTTATTGTTGTTGCTATTATTGTTGCTGTTTTTTTATTACCACATCTTGATATTTTCTGAGAGAAGGGAACCCATAAATTTGTTTCCATGGAGGTTTAGCTCCTATCTATACTGTAAACATTCATTGGCCAGTATTTATGCATAGACTTCTACAAGACTGCAACTGGATCAAAGTAAAGTAGGAGCATTTCTTACTCCTAGATGTTTTTATGTTATACCACCTGTTGTGTGTCAGCTCTTCCTTAGTTACTCTTCTTGTCTCCCGCATTAGAACTCATTTTGGGCTTTAAAGCAATGTATCGCTGGAAAAAGTCGAAACTTTCTTCTGGCTGTTTCAACATTTTTACTCAGAATATAAAACATAAAACACACACAAAATTTTAATGGGTTATGTAAAACCATCATAACAAATATACATTTTTATTGATAACTATCAATTTTATTGGAGTAATATGAAATGCTCCTCGAACCATACTATATATTATTACTTCCAATATTTTATTTTGAGCATAGCATATAAGAATAAAAAAATTGTTGTGCAGATATTTTTTAATATTGAATTAAGAGAAAAAAGCGTGTTTGCTTGCATGTTATTGAAGTTAATAAGCTTTTCAATTTGAGTAATTATAAATATTTAATTTCAGATTAACTGTTTAGTATTCTTTAATTAATGCACAAGAATATTTAAATCTGTAATTTCCAAAACACTCCTAAATGTTTTAAGTTCATAAGTTGTGAAGTGAAGATGTGAAAATGCAGAAAAAAACTGAGAAATATGGTATTTAAAGTTCAATCCGGTGCTTTTGTTAAATGGCACAAACATTAACAATTAATAGCAAAGTATATAGCATTAAGACACAATAATAGAAGAGCAATAATGCAAAATAAAAAGATAACATTTTCCTTTTAGGAAACTTCGCAAATGCGTTAACCTAAATCCACATACATACATACATACATACATACATACATACATACATACATACATACATACATACATACATACATACATACATACATACATACATACATACATACATACATACATACATACATACATACATACATACATACATACATACATACATACATACATACATACATACATACATACATACATACATACATACATACATACATACATACATACATACATACATACATACATACATACATACATACATACATACATACATACATACATACATACATACATACATACATACATACATACATACATACATACATACATACATACATACATACATACATACATACATACATACATACATACATACATACATACATACATACATACATACATACATACATACATACATACATACATACATACATACATACATACATACATACATACATACATACATACATACATACATACATACATACATACATACATACATACATACATACATACATACATACATACATACATACATACATACATACATACATACATACATACATACATACATACATACATACATACATACATACATACATACATACATACATACATACATACATACATACATACATACATACATACATACATACATACATACATACATACACACACACACATTTATTGGAGACTGTGAAAAAGAGAGAATTTACACACGTTTTAGAACTTTGACAGATGCTTCCACATATGTCACATCAATATGTTGCATATTTTCACGTTATGTTGGAGGTTCCTGATGCTGCGTTCTAGAGAAAGGTCTATGACCTCAAGTCGGGTAACCGAGCAATACAACTTCTTTAGAAATGTGTGCGAAGCAGCCGTCATACAGGAACTGCATTAATTGCAGACACGTTTCCAATCCCACCCCTCCAAGAGAATGGATAGAGTGTCTGAAAGAAATGGCGCATATCGCTGTCTTTTGAATGCTGCCTGAGAGAAGTAAGAACTCACAATACGGTTACCAATGATACTGCACCAACTATTGTAATCCCCGGTCGTTTATTCGCAACCGCGCGAAGCCAATGGCAGTTTTGCACGGGCCAGTAGCGCATATTCCACGGATGAACATTTCAATGATTTGTGAACGAAGCTTCATTCATAAAAAAGGATTACTTGCCGACCCAAAAATCGTGGTCCTTGGCGCGTTTGACGTTGACTCTCTGCCGTGAAAGAACCTAGGGTTCGAACCCCGCTATGAACATGGCTGTTCAGTGTTGTATGTTAATGTAATTCTTTCTCCCCTGATGGCCAATTAGATTACGCCTGAAGGCCTATACGAATGCAGCTGCTGAAAGGGCCAAACGACAATGTGGGATCCAAAGCCATTCTCGTACATTTCTGTAACTATGACATAGAAAAACGTGCGACGTAGCCTTCACACAGACCGCTGCGTTTTATTGCAGAATCACCTCCAATCTGTGAGATTGTGCACTACAGTAGCCTTAGTTTCCCTTGTTAATTGCTGTTTTGTACGTTAATGATATCTGGGAGCACAGCTTCAATAACAGCTTGTGCAGACGCTGACAAGTTACGAAGTGGAGGACACCGTGGATCTGCGTAACGTTCAGCACAAAACCCATAGCTGTGGTTACATTTCTGCGAAATTCGCAGTAAATTAAAGTAAAGCCTAGCCTTCCTTCATTAATGAACAAGCATATCGACTAGACCAAATAAAATAAAACAGCACACCCTAAATACCGCTCAGTGCATCAACACGGAATGTAGCACTATCTGGAATGTATATGAAATGCGTTAAGTTGCTTTTTTGTAGTATATTTTTGCTTGACATTGACAGTAGTAGAGCAAGCCAGATCAATAGACTAGTATATTAAGCGTGTCGTAATGATATTTATTTTTTAACAGCAGAATATTGCAAGCAACGTTTGCTCTGAGTGCAGTACTACGCACGTGGCATTATGTCAGAAACATTGTCTCCGTTCTTTCAGAAGGTATGAGACCTAGAGAAGTGAAACACAGCCCTTTAACACTAATTTGCACTTCTACTCTTCAGTTTGATAGAAAAAACATATGTTGCACACGTTTTTGTTTGTTTGTTTTTGAATTTATATAGCAACATTTTTCAAATGTTGTTTAATTTTTGAGTTCGAGGAGTTACGTGAGACCCCATTTCTATGCACGGTGTTAGGGTTATAGATACAGACTTTTTGATAAATGATAGCTTAATGTGTATCCACTTGGGTGTGTTAGTCGCTTTTTCTCTTAGTCTAATAGTTTTCTCGTAAAGCAATCACAAAATTTACTACCTGATGTGTTTTGCATGCTGTTTTTTTACTTACAATGAGGCAAGTAATAAGATTAATTCTGTTTATGTTTATCGCGATAAGCATGATGCACATAAAAGAATAATCTTTTGTAGGAATAGTTTGTATTTTGAACAGTTAGAGAAAGTTATGTGAATGCAATACCTACATCAGATTTTTAGAAAAAGGTTGGTGTAGTTGTGTAACTGTGTGTGTGTCTGCGGACAGCATAACTCAGAATAGAAAAGTCGGTTAAATGCGAAACTTTGTATTTAAGTTCAGTATCTTCACAGAATGCGACACGAACATTTTAAGGAAATCTCCCATCCTATATACCCTTTACATTGAATATTTTTCGAAATGTTTTATTTTCCTAAAAACGGCTTTAATGATTTGTATTAAAATATCATATATGTAAGATATTTTCATGACAAAGGAACTGTAATTCTAGAATTTTCTGAATACCTCTTCGTGTGTGGCATGCCGTAAAAGATAAGACAAAAACATACTGCACAAAAAATATAGATCTTGTTAAAACACACAGTTTATGATATCTACATTTTTTGTACAGCTAACCGTTTCTTAAATATTCCTTGTTATTGGTTTCATTTTTAAATTACTTAAACGTTTTTCAAGCGAAAAGTCATCTTTCGTTTCATCTCTCTCTTGTTTTACTCCTGCCACACAATGAAAACTCAGTTTCAATTGTCTCACATAGCGACCAGCTTTTAAAAGATGTGACTTTCGCTTTAGCCTAGTGCAATCCCTTATTCCCTTATACTTACAAGGAAGTAAGTAACAAGGCAATTCCTGTCAATGTTTTCCTCGATTATATGTTGTAGATAAAAGAATAATATTTTATAAGAATTGTTTGTTTGTGGAACAGATAATGAAAGTCATGTGAATGGAACACAGGTACAAAAAAGTTACATTCCTATATTGAAGATAGGCATAACAAGACGGTTGCCATTTGTGAAAGAAACGCTCCCTTTTCTGAATTACTTGATGCCGAAGATGTGAAACCAACGAGGTAATTCTCGTTTGGAACCTCCTGCGGCATTTCTTAAGAAATAGCGGTAGGTATATACTACGAAACAGGCAAACGGCACTTAGTTGTTTATCAGCCTGTTCCACACCCTCTGTACCTGAACATTAACATGCATGTTTGATGTAGCCACATAGAGCTATGGATTGCAGGCTTTCTCTGCATACTGTGCTCTTGCAGCGGAACTGTCATTCGATATAAATTTCCACATCACAAGGGACGCAATATATAATCGAATTGTTTAATCGATTGAGAATCCTATCACTACATTTGTGCACATTTTTGTGCGTCGAAAATGCTATCTCTGTTGCGTTTATTTGTATCCTTTACTCGCGGACCACCCCGTTTGTTTTGCTTTCCAATTGAAACTAAATGTCATACAGAAGTGGAAATGAGAAACCCAGCCACCACTTTATCATGCATGTCGCATGTAAACACAGAGAAAAGGAAATATTGTGTAGAAAGAGTAGCCGCCCTCGCCATCCATTTTGTCCAGTCGGTTGTTCGATTGAAGGCCAAAATACAGAATCGCACCACGCTGGAAATATAAAGAAATAAACTAACAGACGGCTTGCTTAGGGCTTTCTGTGGTGCATTTGTGGGCAACTGAAATAACACACTCTTTGGTTTTGTGTTGAATATACACAAGCACACTGACATATTCCTCAAGGGATAAATATTTATAAACTACAGAGGGAAAAAGCTGCTTGTGTGCTACTGAAAATATTTGCTTGTCTCCATTTCCCAGTTTACCGTAACAGAATATACCATACAAGATTCAAGACATGTTTGCTGTAAAATATGTTGAATTTTTGGGTGAGATACCTGTGAAGAGGCACTGAGTTTTCAGGCTTTAATTCTTGGTGAACCGTACTCAATTTGCATTTGTTCAAACGCATTTGAAATAGATTTTAACGGTGGGAATCAAATTTCCTAGCAAAATAATTACCAATGCTATACCTACAGGTTGGCCCACACAGGAAATAAATGCTAATGTTTTCTGAATTACTATAACGCAATTGTGACTCTCTCTAAGCTTTTAGGATCTATGCAGCATTTCACTAGGCGCTCCTCTCATTGACAAAGCAATACACCGTTTGAAGCATCCCAAGTGTTTAAGAAATACTTGATTTTAACGCTACATATGCACTACTCTTCATATTACTGCTGATACCAGTATTTTCTCTGTAGGAGAGATATTTGAAGAATTTTACCGAAATATGAACGCCGGTAGAGGTATTTTATCCGAATGATTAGAACAAAACAAATTATCTTTAAATATAAAAACATCACATATATTATTTCATAAAACCAACTCAGTAATTAATACTTCTAATCATTCTTTAACAAAAACCTCATTATACGAATAGCACACACAAAATTCTCAGACTATAGATGATATTTTAAATTGGAAAATAGACATTCAGATAATTTAAAAGAATTGCTCCAAATAATAATGATATTTATTGGACTTATAAGAGTATTACCAATCACTCTCGTATATTTTCGTGGTCATCATAAAAAACGGATTTGCAACCATTAAAAATACTTCACAACAGAGCTATTATAAATTTATTAGCAATTGATTATTTAACACCCACTAAAATGCTTTATTAAACATCTAAACTGTTAGCTTTGAAATTAATAATTACATGTAATGTTGATGTTTATATTTAAGGTATTCACAAACAAATTCATACCTACCTTATAATAGAATATAACAATGAAATACACTAACACAACACACGCTAGAAATTTAACATCTGTTTTAACCATTGTGAAAGTGTAACTTATGGAACAAAAGGGGTTAAAATATTTCTTAATTAAAATTTATAATGAACTATGAGAGAAAATAAGAATAGCTCCAATTTGATGATTTTAAATTAAAATTAAATACAAATATAATTTAAAGTAAAATTAGTGTGAGACATTAGTTTTGTTTTTATTATTATTATTATTATTATTATTATTATTATTATTATTATTATTATTATTATTATTATTATTATCATCATCATCATAATCCGTTAGTTTCATTGTTAGTAAATTTGGAAATGTCTTATTTGTGTCCCCGGTTTGTACTTTACCTTTCCAACATTTTATATTTCATTATTTAATTTTGCGGCATTTTCTGTTACGTAGTTATGCATGCCTTGCGATTCAGTAACATCACGACTTTTTTACAGCACCTTTGCTCTTTGGGATGATTTCATAATTTAAAAAAAAAAAAAGTGGTGAACGCCTTTGGGAGCAGTAACCGATAAAGCAAGCTCCTTCCATGATCATTATTTATCAATTGTGTTTTTATTAAATATTAGTCGACAATAATGCTTCCGTTTCACGTCCTAAATCTGCGTTTCCGTCTCCACTATAACTATTGAATACTACTTAGTTAAATGCCATTTTTGGCCATTGGTTCTGAAAAAAAGAAGCAAATTATCGTTACTGGGCACATAATAGCACATAACTTTACTCCGTAAAGTTTGGTGCTTGTTGTGTTGTTCTGGATCTAATACTGAAAACTGTACCTATGAAATACTACGATCGCCATGTTTGGTCTAAACACAAAGCTGAGATTCACGGATAATCTGTATTAAATAGTTCTATAGGACGTTTTAATTACAACTGAGTTGGACATGTTGACGAGAAACCGTTCATTCTGAATATTCTCAGCTGAAGTTATTTCTTGGTCGGCTGGAGATCTGTCTTAGCAGAAAAGTGTGTGTCAAAATTTACTTGACAGAGTTATACAAATGTATGGGCAACACAATGTAATCTTTGCTTTTGTGCATTCATTTAATGTGTAAAATGCTGATCACAAAAGTGGTTTTCTTTTCTCAATTTACTTGGACTTTATAAGTAAGCTGTGCGTTTGCGCGCGCGCCCGTATGTGTGTGTGTTTCCGTGTATTTCGGAGACCCGTGTTTCCGTATTTTGAACACCAAGGAATATTTCTAAGCCTTTCATTTATGTTTTATAAAATGAGTGAAAATGTTCGGTCTTAATATTCAAATAACGCCATTTTCAGTGTCTGCAATCTTATTAAGTACCATTATCTCAGTTAAGTACTAAGAAATTTCCACGACTCGTCAAATATAGCGGTGAAATAAACGCTATGGCCACATTTTATAAATAATTATGTGTTTAAATCCGTATATGTAGCCGTAAACATGTTTTCTTACATCCAGAAGTAAGATTTCTTGTGACAATTGTTTTAAAAATTCGCATTAATAATTTTAATTTAGCGGTGTTTTGTGTTGAGTATTTAAGATAAGTTCGCATTAATTGTGTGCTAATTTCCCGGCAGAATCAATGTCTAATGATATAACAGAAACGAAATTTGACAGGTAAACCTCTTACTTCCAAGTTCAAAACCTTTTATTTCATGTAAGTATCATGAATAGAATTACATATGATATCAGACATCAGCAAACTGCAACGTACACGTTGTGAGTGTTTCGTTTTTTATAGTTGTCCATCCAACTGTCTGTTACGACTAAGTTATACGTAGAGAAAAATCCCTCGCTGTCAGCATTTCATGTCGGTAGCCAAGACACTGAAGGGACTTTTCACAGAAAACGTGGTAGACTATCTTTTGCCAAGAGTGCTGTTACTATGAACGTCTTATTTGTTTCTGTTACCACCGTCATAGAGCTCTTAAAGGATGGCACGTTTTCTTTGTAACGAAGGAGAAAATCAGAATTAATACGAATATAACTAGGTTTAATGTATTTATTCGGTTAAATGCTACCATTACATTATTTAAATCACCGGTATTTTATTTAGAAACAACCATTATAGGCTCAAATAAATTACTTATAGCTTTAATTTTTATATCATCAGTTTCTTTTTCTATAGTAAGTCGAATTTAGAAAACATTTAAATTAACTTCTACCGCAACTCTAACATTGGTTCTAAGCGTTTTACAAGTGCACTTGCTCTGCTTCCAAAGTGACCATTTTAATATTGCAGTTTGGCTCCCAGCGAGTTCTCATTGTCCTCCGTGTTGTAGTGGCTACGTCTTGTACCCGAAGTCATGGGTTCAAACCCGACGGAGGGCGGTGGCTTATTTCGGGTGTAAAAATCCTTAGCATTGTTTCCTTCGAAAGGGAAGTAAAGCCATTTGTCCCGTGTCGTAGATTTACAGCACGTAAAAGAACCTCAAGCCTGATAAAGAGGCTCTGAGCAAAATTAAGCGATCATTCTTGCCTAACGTAGACTGGGACACTGAGAACCACAGTAGTTAAAGAACATAAATAAATAAAACTCCATTTCCATTTCTCAAAGAGTTAATTTTGTATAAAAACATGGTGGGCTAGAGGTTTCTTGTTTACGTTGAAAGTCTAGTGCTGGATCTGTTGTCAACCTGGAGCTTTCAGAAGCAATGATTTTTCTTGCTTGGTACCTTGCTTTAGTATTTTGTAAGAATTGAAACTGCAGCTTCTTTTCGTTGAAATTGTAAACATTGGTTTACAGCTTCTTGCTTCATGGTATGAAGACCCAAATACTAAATTAAAGTTTTATTATTTAAACTACAATAAATGCAAATTTTTCTATGCAAAATAAAAAAAATCGATATTTCTCATTGGTGTAAAAACTTCGGGAAAATACACGTCAATACATTATTTCAAGATTGTCAAATGCATACAAAACATTTTACCTTTTAATTTATTACATTTATGATTTATCATTAAAACAGCATAGCTAGCCTACCTTAATACACTATAGCATCCTGCTTTTCATTCATTTATTTTATCCTGAAATTAGGTTCTGAGTTCAGAAGAAAATTATGCCATTTTCATGTTTATAAATTAAATATTTTATTCTGGTATGCCAATATTTAGAGTGTTGTTGAACTAATTAACAAATTATATTCATTAATATTTTAACTCCTAGTGTAAATGGTGATATAGAGATATAGCATTCCGCGTTCCGTGTAGCGTTTATATGTCACTGTGTACCTAACAATACATAACTGAGAGAATCCATCACCTTTAAGTTTGTCAAAAAACGCTACAGTTAAAAGCGCAAGGTTTAATAAATATGTTCACCATAGCATCGCTGTTATATGTGATACAGAATAATAATGGTGTAATGGTTACCATGCAGATTTCATATGCCCAAGGTTCGGGTGTAAAGATCCTTAGCACGGCTTCCTTCGGAAGGGAAGTAAAGCCGTTGGTCCCGTGTCGTAGATTTACGGCACGTAAAAGAATCTCAAGCCTGATAGAGAGGCCTCTGAGCAAAATTAATCGGTCTTTCATGCCCAATTTAGAATGGGACGTGGAGAACCACAGTAGTTAAACAGCGTCCATAAATAACACGCCATTTACATTTTTAATATCTGAAATATTTGTTTAGTACCCCAGAGAAGGAGTTCCAAGTAAACTACTATTCTGTAACTTCTAATAAAATTGTTGTGTATAGATGTTCTGCCTTAAAACTTACTAGATGTACTTTCTAGAGGTACTTCCAAAATTGAAATATTATACAGTGCACTCTGCTCAACGTTTCAGATTGTTGCCATAAATATATTATGACCCAAATTTCCAATACCAACAGAATTTTCTTTCTATTTTACATTATGCTCACCGCTTTCTTTTGTGTAGTTATAGATATTCAGGGCTGAATGTATAATTGCTCTAATTGCCCACTTCCTCCAATGTATAAATTAATGAATTTCAAATGTAATCAAATTTTAGCCCTCGCAGACCCAAACAAAACATGTTATATGTATGGGGTTCTTTTTATCCCAAGTGATTATGGCGATAAAATGTCAAATATATTCACAAAAATAATAATGGCTTATTGTGAGAGCAGTGCATATCGTTCAGATTACAATTGCATTGCTGCATGCTATAATTAAGGTCATTTTTTTTAATTTGGATAATTCAAAATATGTAAGGTATCGTACTATAATTTATATTAGTTGTACGCAATAATTGTGATGTTTTTGGTATGTATCAAAATTCTAGATTTCGTGGTTATTTAAATAATAGCTTATATAAGTTCTAATTTTTTCTTCTAATAAAAATGAACCACGTACTGCTTTTTAAGTATAGAAATCAAGTTTTTTAGTAAATGAGTTTACAAATAGTTCTGTTTTAATATATTCTTTATATTGCACATTATGTGTTAGACAAAAATATTAATTAATGTTAGCATTCCCCAGAATTCTTGTTTTTAAAAGTGTAGCAATTTATTCCTAAAAATTGGAGCATTATTTTGAAAAGTATATGAACATTTTGTTAAATGTACTTTTGAAAGGTAGTATAAAACATTTGAACAAATTAGTGAAAATTTGCATAGTGTGGAGCATTCTGAGCATGGAAAAGTGTTGAATAAAAGTTTGCGAGAAAATAGGTTTAAACTTGGGAGTGCCTATTAATAAGCATGCGTCTGCCCATTTATAGCTTCAGCTAATCGGTGGTTAAAGTGTACCAAATGGGGAAAACGACATATTTTCTTAAATTTTAAATTTTTTATGGTTTTATTGTGAACAAAATAATAGTTTATTTTTTCACAAATTTTGAGCAAATTTCTCAGTTGTATCGCTTTAAGTTACGTGTAAGTTTTAATTATATATTAGCTATGTGGAGGTCTAAGGTGACGCGGAATATGTGCAGTTTTACTTATTATATTCCTGGAAGCTTGCTTGCGCACATCTGGTGGTGACATACTATGTCATATAATATGTGTCCACGTCTAGGTACGAGAGTAGGCGCACTAGTTCCTGAATACCCTTATCATCATCTTCACATTCATTCTCGTCCACTTCATCTCGGATCTGTAGTCGTCATGCGTGGTTTAGGGATAGTATGCTAGCCTGTGGTTGAATCCCAGCAGAGGGCGATGGATTTTTTTTCGGGCGTAAAAGTCTGGGAAGGGAAGTAAAGCCGTTGGTCCCGTGTCGTAGATTTATATAAGATAAAAGAACCTCAAGCCTGATAAAGGGGCATCTGAGCAAAATTAAAGGGTATTTCACACCAAATATGGAATGGGATGCAGAGAACCGCAACAGTTACAGAACGTCCATAAATAAAGTACAAATAATTCAAAACTGATACATCAGCATTATCACTCGTGTATATGTGCTGAAGCCTACTGGAGTCTGTATCCCCTTTCAAAGCATATATCATCATCCATTATGAATAACATGTAATACCAAGTCTTACTGAACAGAACCCAATACCTAAATATGCATCTATTACAACAATGTACATGTATGTATTTTCTACGAGGTGATTGCAACAACGGGCATTTAATGTCTGTTGAGAAGGTGAATTGATGCTGAGTTTTTATTTTCGTAATTAAGTTGAAATATAAAATTGAAAATCACATATTGTGTACATGGGGAATTTTTTGACACCCGTTGTAAACGTTTCAAATTATTGTAGTACGAACCGTGATATAACCACATATATTTTTCCCAGTGATAATAACAGACCTATAAAAAGTATATTTTGAGGATGAGTAGCCTACGTATACGCTAAAACTGTTTCTCTGTAGTTAAAAGGCTTTGGGGTCTAAAATGACCCCAAACACTAAGCAAGGGTTAATTTAGTAGTCAACCGCTGTCCACAAATGGGGCGATAAAGCCCACAACACAACAAACAACGAGTTCAGTTCTATCTCCTACACATTTCTTTAAAGATAGAAAGAAGTGATTAAAGATATTAGTAGTAATGAGATATGAATATGTGGTTCTCCGTGATCTATGTGTTCATATTTGGAGGAGGGTATTGTGTTTATCGGGCGTAAAATGCTTGGCACGGAAGTAAAGCTGATCATCCACTGCCGTAGAATTTCGGCACGTAATAGAACCTCAAGTCTAATAAAGCGGCCTCTGAGCACAATTAAGCGGTCTTTCACGTCGAGTATGGAATGGAACGCTGAATTCCACAAAAATTAAAGAGCGCCCATAAATAAAATTTCGTTTTCTTGTTTTATTTTTGTTTTTTTAAGTTATGAACCTCATTCAGTGTCGGGCGGAGGTCGGGAGTTTAGGGTTACAACACACTTCTGCTCAGGCTGCGCTACAGGTATTGCCTACTCTTCTGTGTTTCTGTACTTCCGCCTTGCATCTCTGGAAGCGAAGGTTATAACTGGTGGAATACCTTCGTGAGGTGATAGCAGATTCAGTCATGACAAAAGAGGCCTATGGCTTAGGCGATAGTCTAAAGTTTATATTTAGGAGGTTCCAGGCACGATTTCAATTGCTTTTCCACTTCCATAGGAGAATGCTAGTTTTGACTATAGTCTACCATGAAGTTTCTTGTCTCTCATTTCCTCTCATACCATTATTTCACTGGTTTTGATTATAGTCTGCCATGAAGGTTTCTGTCTCTTATTTCCTCTCATTCCATTACTTCATACCTTTCAGGTTGCGGGACCCGGTACAATGGCTGGTTTTGACTATAGCGTACCATGAAGCTTTCTGTCTCTCATTTCCTCTCATTCCATTATTTCACAGCTTTCAGGTTTCGGAACCTGGTACAATGGCTGGTTTTGGCTATAGCGTACCATGAAGCTTTCTGTCTCTCATTTCCTCTCATTCCAATTTTTCACAGTTTTCAGGTTGCGGGACCTGGTACAATGGTCGGTGGTGTATGACGTAAACAGTGAATGTTTTAAGGAGAGAAGAGTGTTACTCCCCTAACCGAACTGTGAGAATAGGAAGGAGTACAGGGACTTTGAACTTTGAAGCTTAGGTACCCCTACGTGGTACCTTTAAATCCTCACCCCCCTCATCCCTTCTTCCGTGAGGTTTAGTAGGCGCAATAAGCGTAGTCATAGTCGTAGTGCTGAAATCCTTCCTAGATACGTAACGATCAGTATATAGGGAGCTGTACTCAAAACCAGCAACCGTATCGTTCATTAGTTTGAGATGTAGCCTCGACTTGAAAACGCCAGATAAACAGCCATAGTTAAGAACTGCTGAATACCCGTAAAGTCCTCTATTCCCCCCTCGTGGATGGATGATGAAGCATTCTGTACCAACGCTTCTGTTGTATTTGTTTCCTAACATAATGCTTAAACTGTATCTCTGCGTGTAAATACTTGAGAATCAAAAATCTTATTTTATCACTGTATTCTTTGATTATAGCTCCTTTTTCTGTCCAAAACTAATAGGTATCTTAGTGTTGCATATTTATTTCATAAATGCTTCTATTACAATCGGTTGACGTTAGCTAATTGATTCTCCATTTGTGACTCTCGTCATGTATGTATGTTCTAATTAATGGGAATGTTACACTGGTTCATAACCAAGTTCCAGATCTGGTTCTTTTTCCTTTCTTTTCTAGTGCAGTCCTTTCAAGGACTTTATACTTTTTTTCTTTGTATAGTCCAAGCATTTGCAGATAAAGAAATGCTCTACGTAGATGCATCGCAGAAATTAAGGGTCTATCTAGATGAACAAGTAGTAGAGTATGAACATTTGAACGATTAAATCTTAACAAAAGCTAACATGGAAGAACCAATCAGATAAAAGAACTGCATAAACTTTTCTAAAGCGCCGCTTCAGCTTAAAAGGCATGTAAAATGGAGCGCATTGTTGCCACATAGAGCTTCGGTGCTCAGCTACGATAGGTCTCCAATGCAATGCCATCTGGTGAATTATACATTACCAAATAGTGAAATATGTGTACTGCTATTTAACACATTTAAGTTTCACTTTATCTTTCTTTATAATTGAGTCCCTTAGAATGCGTTTTATAGACATAAAAAGATACCAAATATGGATATATAAAATTATGATGTTTCAATTCGTAGGGAAACAGCATCGTTCACTCTTGATAAAATTGCATTCTGATAAGTGGAATGTTTTAAAATAGCAAAGCATGAACGATGCGTCGCACTGTTTTGCGCTATTCCTTGGAATGCGTTAGCCTAGCTTACCATTATTACCTCACGGTTTTGCTTTCAATTTGATGGCATCTTAAAGGTGCTTTTATAGGTTTCTGTTTTATCCATACGCTACTGTTTCTAAACATCTGGTAACTTTTGCTGCTTTGTTTAGTTTCTTAATAAATTTGTCGTTTTTGTGATAGCTGAGCCACGCTCTATCTTGGTCGTGTTTGCAGAGTAATGACAGACAGTATATGTGCACTTAGATGAGTTCACCATACTTCATGTAGGACCTGTTAAGTACGTACATACCTGGTAGATGATGATGATCTCTGCCTCGGCTTAACTGTTGTGTGCTCGGTAGAGCACTTAATCCAGGTGTGATTTAGGATCCTTTTTCACTCTGTTGGCTATTTCTGACGTTAACATCAAGTGCTTTAGGTGAAGTCACCTCG
The DNA here is from genome assembly GCA_030762935.1 of Hymenopus coronatus. Lineage (NCBI taxonomy): Eukaryota > Metazoa > Arthropoda > Insecta > Mantodea > Hymenopodidae > Hymenopus > Hymenopus coronatus. The sequence continues at coordinate 350,311,866 of CM060900.1, forward strand.
ACAAACCTATTATACATTAAATTTTTAAATATAAGCCCTTTTATGCTCGGACAAGCCTTAATAACACTGGTTTAAAGAATACTAAGTCCACTATTTTTCATTGTTACATTTCGCACTTTTGTAATAAATAGTTATCACGCACTTAACGTTTCTGGCGCAATGTTATGATGAAAAGTAACGCGGATTGCCTCTGAGAGACAGAAAGCACTATTATAATAATTAATACTTGTCACGCATTTAAAACTTTTGTCCTCCTTAATACTTATTGGTTGATATTTGGCCCTAAAATTTGCACCCTACGCCATCAGATCACGGGGTTCTATTGTACTGACACCATATGATAGACAAATACAACGAAAAATATCCCCTTTGCAGAATATTTGGGACTTTTTCCGAGTTCATACTTACACCTCTGATGCACGCAAGAAAAATTAAAAAATCCTGAAAATTCTCATGATTTGCACATACAATAGAGGGGTGCCTTTTGTAGTATTCTACTGCGTAGTTTCTCAGCTTTGCCTTAGCACAAGCTAAAATAGCTAACATTACTGTTTAGGATACACATACGAAATAATACCTACAGTATGTTGCTTATATAAGACTAGTGATTAAGATATTTAAAGTATCGTAGATTGTCTATAAATACTTGATAGCAAGACAATTACTTTTATTATGCAGTAACTTCAAAGAATTATTGTCTTAATTTCTTGCATTTCTAATACAGATAGTAAATCTACCATCGAAATAATAATTCGAGGCTAAGCAATTAACAAGTAGTTTTCTATCGTCCGTGGAAAGTGGTTAATCAGCAGTTCAATGAACTCATTTTCAGCAATCTGGGGGCTTAAAAACTTTATATGTTTTGAATGAAGTAGCACATAGTCAAACACAGTCGTGCTTTCATTGGATGTGTACTGACCGTAGCATAATTTAGATATGATTTTCTACTGTCGCGCAGCGTTCCAAACTCTATTTACAAATATATGATAACATTCAAAGGCATCCTGCGGAAACATTGCAAATTGAACCTAATGAGGAGTTCGTGAATCAAGGCATTTTTGTTGTTATAATTGTCATCTTGAGTGTCCCCGGAACATTCTTCAGTGAAAGTATTTACTCAGCTGTTCTAAGAAGGCCATGGGATGGGGAGGGAAGGTCGCCAATGGATTCATTAAATTTAGGCAATGGAACTCCATAGATGTGTTACTGGTTGTAAACATTCAACTAATCACCCCCCCCCCATTTGACATATTAGAAATACGAACATTACTATCACTATGCACTGAGACCTGATGAAACTCTGAATTTGCATTCCTCGCATTACGTAAATCATCCCTAGGTTCTGAAAGACGTTCAGTTGAATACAACTTAAAACTTTCACCATTGTTGAGAGTGCGAGAAGTATGATCTTCTGTTTCTGAAACTGATCTAAATTCTGCATTGTTAATACGTTTGTAGAGTTCTCTATGTGTATTAGTAATCCTTTGTGAGATTTATCTAACTTTTGTAAATGACAAGATTTACTTTAAAGATCGGTCTCTAAAAGAACCAGCTTCTCTCCCCACTCAGTTTTAATTTTAGAATTAAATAGTTCATAATTCTCTTTCAGTTTAATATGAGATGCATTCACGCGTTCAAGTTGCTTGTCTATAGTATTTATCGCTCCCTTAAGGCTAAGATGAATTAAACCTAACTTTTCCCGATTAGATTGAATAAGGTTAGTAAACTTCTCATTTTGCTTACAAAAATTAGAGTCGAGAGTCTCAAGTATAGACCGTTCTTTTTTGTTAATTTCCCCCTGAATATTCTCTAACTGTGAATCTACATGTGAAGAAATGTTCTGCATTTTAAGAGACACTTCCTCTGTAAACTTGGTTCTCAAAGTTTTCTCACAATTTGCCTAAATCAACTTGGAGTTCCTTTCTTTGATCATTAAGCTTACATTGGATTTGCTCATTTTGTTTACTTCGTTCCGAAGATTTGCCCACAGGTAGGTTAAACAATTCCCCAAGATTGTGAGGTAAGATTGGCAGGTTACTGTCAACAGTACATGAGCTGACCATTTGTTGCTTTGTCCCCAGTAAGAAAAGTAACCATTTTTGGAGTGGTTGATTTTTGACTAGGCATCCCACCAGTTTTGAGAATACGGAACAATAGAATTGCTTTCGCCAACTGTTTCTAGTCCCCCTTTAGTAAAAGAATGCACACTTGTATTTTCTAAAGACATTTTTCTGACAGTTAATTTACTACTGCATAAAAGCATAGGTTCCGCTTTCTAAAATAAATAAATTGTCTTAAAAACTAGATATAAATAAGATTGTTTGACCTGCTTGAAGCTGAAGAATTTTGTATACACAAACACTATACACTGAGGGAATAAAGCTAACACTTTTCATAGGAAAAACAAAGGGATGGCAACACTTCACACACAAAAAAGTTCGCTGAAGTTCTAGATGATCCTTCGAGAGTGTTGTAAATGGTTCTATAAGTTCTCTCGATGTTCGGTAAACATGGAGTTGATAGTTGAAGTTCGTTGTGCCACTTCCTTCAATTTAGAACTTTTACTGCTGTGAAGAAGCTAGGTATTGGATGCTGGAATGCTTTCCTTGTTCATGCCCACCACGTTGGTTGAGCCTGTTTTGTCGTCATTTTTAAGGTCGTTAAGCTACGCTCTATATACTTAGCTTGGCCGTGTCTGCAAAGTGATGACAGACACTATATATGCGCTTAGATGAGTCCACCATACTTGATGCCAGATCTGTTTGAGTATGTACGTACTTGGTAGAAGATGTAAATTCTCTGCCTCGACTTTGCTGTTGTGGGTTCGGTAGAGCACTTAATCTAGGAGTGGTGACTGGAAAAGTACACAGGTAATGCTACTAGATCATTAAGAAATTAAATAAACAGGATCCTTTTCACTCTGGTGATTATTTTCGAAGTTGAACATCAAATACTCTTAGCAAATTCACCTCGACAAGCGGTCATAATATACATTTAAATATAAGCATGTTGAAACTCTGATAAACCTTGATTACACATATCAAAACACAACTGACTGCAGTGGCTTCCACTGTTACATTTCACACGATCTGCTTGTAAGTACATGTCACGCACTTACTGTTTTTGGCGCGATTTCATGATGACGAGTGTCGCAGATTTTGTCTCTTAGGACAGGAAGCACTGTGTGGATTTTCAGTTTGTTGCAGCTTAAATAGACATCTAAGGAAGATGCCTCCCTTAACGTTTATTGGTTGATACTTGGCCTTAAAAGTTACACCCTACTCATCAAATCAATTGATTCTATTGTATTGGTGCCATGTGATAAACCATTACAATGAAAAATACCCTCTTTACAGAGTATTTGGGACTTTTCCCGAGTTTGCAATTGAGGGGTTGGTGCAAGAACCAGATAAGTCCCAAAACCTACTTTTAGAGTAAATGCAAAATCAAAGTTTAGCATCCTCTAAAGAGATGTATTTTTAGAAATTCCAAAACTTTAAGTGTGGTGATTGACTTCTGTATGTTTTGTGTGTGTTATATATGATTGCGAATTATGAAGTTACTAATGTTTGCTTTTTTGTTAATAATTAATAATCATGTGTTAATCTGGACTTATCAGGTGGCATATTACTTGGTTAGGTCATTAATTATAAGTAAAGAAATCAATATAAACAATACTGGATCATGTTTTTTAGTCACTCTTAACCTTAAGAATATATTTTACAAACAAACCATATGATATTATTAAAGTACATATTTTTGCAGCTACAAGTTCTGTTTAATTTCTGTTTGTGTACTAATGTAATGAAAAATAGCTATGAAAACATAGTTTATATTTTCAGAAAATCTATTGATCTGAACAGAATGTTTATAATATAAAATGAAACAATAAAATAAATAAAACAGGTATGAAGGTTAATTAATACTATTTATTCTAGGGCAATAACTTGTTAGCCACTGTCATCTGAGTCATGTTCACTGGCTTCATTGGTATTACCCTGATAATACAGTTTATCATAGAACTCCATATCTGCTGAGGCAATGTATTTTGTTGCCAGTTTCAACACATCATCATATTTAGCCTATGTAATAGGCAATGGCCCATCGTATAATAGCTGGTCTGGAAAACCAAGGTCTCCATTGCTTGTTTTTTTTTTTTTTTTTTTTTTTTTTTTTTTTTTTTTTTTTTTTTCCGGAGGGCTGAACTTTAAAGTAATAGTTGTATGCTTTTGGCTTACTTTGAAAGTGTGATTGTGCTGGGAACTGTGTTGAAATACTTTGTGTTTTGAAATTTTGAAAGGCTCATTATATCTTGTTTTCAATGGTTTGAAGTGGGCACCAACATTTTTAATAAGGTTTGATTGACAGGAACAACTGTATATAATTTAGATGCCTTTCTGACAAGTGTCTTCAGTCTAGTTATAAGCCTTTTTTGTTTTCAATATTGCCAAAGTCCCTATCGCAGGGCAAAAATAAGTGTCCTCGTTCAGGAAAATAATGAAAAATTTTGTGAAATCTGTTTATGTCAGATTGAAGAGGCATTGCACCAGTACTTTATTTTTGTTTTGTGCACACAGTTATTTGAGAAAGGCGCAAGTTCAGTAGTTTTAGGAGAAACTACATTTTCATGTACCAGTTCAAGTAGGAAACAACTTCATCAGAAGCCTTTTTACCATCACACTCTATATACATGAACATGTGTACCTCACCAATAAAGCAACAATGTATATTAAAGTTATAATCCAAACTTGCCTGCAATTGAATATATCTGTTGAAGGAAGCAATGGAAGTGGCACGTTCTGCTGAAAATCAAATGCTAAACATATAACATCTGAGTTTTCCTTTGCCCTTTTAGTTTCTGTTCTAAGCCTGTCATAGAGTATTTCACTTTTACACAAGTGCACTTTCTTCTATGTTTCGTGTATTATTTTTTGGTCTGGATTATCAATGCAGTCTGCTATTACTTTATTTAAGGAGTCACATTTTTTACATGTGTCACTTTTTGGGCTTCCAAAAGAAATGTTGAATTTATTATTAAAACATCTATAGTAATACTCCTATGAAACCCTGCAATTTTTTACATTGAGGTAAGGTAATAAAAACACACTACTCTCGTATCTGCTGGTGGAAGAACCAGATAAGTTCAGGACTAGTCTGATTCTTGCTCCAAACCAACTACGGTCTCTGTTGGCAATTAAGCGTATCTCGTTCAGATAAGTCCACACATCTCTGGTTTTTGCTCCAAAAGAAGCGCAATGATACACTACATACCATGAATACTCAAATTAATTTTCGTCAAAAAATGGACTTCTCTGGTTTTTGCACCATTATACCTCTGATGCAACCAAGTAAGAGAACCCCTGAAAATTCTCATGGTTTTCACATTCAATAGGGGGTGCCTTTTGTAATATTATACTACGTAGTCAGCTTTGCTTTAGCAGGTGGTCTAGAGATACCTTATAACAAGACAATTGCTATTATTATGCTGGGACATCAAATTACCGTCTCAAACTCATATCACTTGAATAATCGAACGCATGCATTATTTTGCGCTTCTTCTTAGTTTACCAACATTTTTTTTAAGCATCTGTAACTCCATAACTATAAATATGTCCGTAAATTACAAAAACAAATAACATACATTAACACAGTGTTCCACACGCTATAAACACTTTCTTAAAACCTTAAACCTCTACTAAAAGCACACTATCTGTCTTCTGCCTCGCGCTTGAGTAGAATAATTTTTGTGTCAAAGATCAAAAATGCAAGACCCTTGTCAACATTTTCTCCCTCTAGGTCCCCTTTGTAAAGCCAATAACAACAAAGTTTCCAGCTGCCTGACTTTTCTACCGCATTAGTATATAATTTTCCGAAAGTCTTTTGTTTAATTTAATTCATACCGTTCATCTTAAGAAGGTTCAAACCTGGCAGTTATCACCCTTATAATTCACTCTAGCTAAGAAAAATATTAATGTTGTGTTGTAATTCATACTGCGTGATAATCATAGAAAGTGCAAATATCATACTTTTACTAAAAAACGCGCTTTATTTAAAAAAATGGGCCAACGGAAATCCAAAACGATACAAGCCGATGGAGGAGTATATTCTGTACTTGATAATGTGTTCAAAGCTGAAATATTTACACCATGTTATTAGCAACAGTAAAAAAGTATGAAGCTAATGACTTCATGAGTGCGCTAGATCGACAGATATAAATTGTGTTCCCTATATGAACGCTCTTTAACTGCTGCTGTTCTAAGCGTCCCATTCTATATTAATCTTTCTCAGAGGCCACCTTATCAACCTTTATATTTTTTTACGTGCCGTAAATCTACAATCTGGAGCCAACGGTTATACTTCCATCCGAAGGAAGCTATACTAAGAACATTTTAAGCCCGAAAAAACCCATCGCGCTCCACCAGGTTGGGAATCAGAGGCTAGCATTTTACCCCAAATGAGATTGAGACAGAGAAATGCGATTTGTCTTCATATTGCTTTTTAAGTTTGAGACTAACTATAGAATTAAAAAAAGTAAAAAAAAAAAAATCAGCTTCAGCAGTTAGGGTATATGTGTTAGCCTCTAATTACTTTTAAGTTTACGATTTTGGAATGTGTATTACTGTGGGAGAGATTTTTGCATGCACTCTCTGCTGCGTTCCATAGTCATGTAGTGTCTCTATGGGTGCACAACTCCCTTGTTGTTTATGTATGACCGCAAATGAGCAGACATCGCCTGTGTTATCCTAGAATGAAACTTGAAATGTTCTGTTTCTCAACTGTAAAACTGGCTCGGCGCCTTATATCTAGCGATTTCATTGTTAAGTATAGTAAGTTCTTCAAATTTACTGTCACCCATTGCTTTTGCGAAAGCTTTAAAATATGAGGATATCTGCTGGAAAAGCGCATCATAATTCTCCGATTTTCACCCCTGTGTGTGTGTCAGGTGATGTTATCTCCCGTACAGAGGTGGAAATTTATGTATGTGAGCTACGCGACTGGTCAGACAGCCGGCATTGCATGCTTTTTTCCCTTATGGTACTCATTGCTCCTCATACATATTGCATGATCACCAAAGTGAATAATTGTGTCAGCTTGCAGATTTAGCGACCCGGATTCCTTCTCGGAGCAAAGCAGTAATGTTGCTTGTTTTGTGTGTGTTCGACTATGAACCGATCTGTTTGGGTCCAATCACAAATTTCCAGTAAATTTTCGCTCCTTTACGACCGAAACAGCAAATAGAGTGGATTCAGCATCGAATCTTAATGCAATACGGTTCCCTCTAGGTGGGCCTGAAAGTCTCAGCATCATACAAACACTCAATGAAGGCCTTCTTGTGCATCCCAAGACTGTCCTTAGTGCGCGACCAGAAACTGTTCTCCGGTAAAGTCCGTAAGATACGATGTTATAGATTAAACTTTAATTCTGTAGATAAATGAAAGTAAACAGATTTAAAATGAGGCATTTATTGCAAAACCCTCCATTGAAACACGTCATCTATAAATATGATTATAAACATGTTCGTACAACTGTTACGGAACTCAGAAAGAGGTAGCAAAAAGCGGAGATCACTTCTCGGGCTTCTGCTCTTCTAGTCCTGCCTACTAGGAGCAACAATTAACTCTTCGACTTTCTTTTGATAGAGTTTAACGCCCGCTTTTACTATATACGGCACTGTAAGTGATGTCACTGGTGATGCATGCAATGAAGATGGAGCACCCGTGCAATGCGATGGGGGGGGGAGAAACCGGAGAACCCGGTAAAAATGCGCCCTGTGCCGATTTGCCCACAAAAAATCCCACATGCCATCTCCTGGGATAGAACCTGGGTCGCCTTGATGAGAAGCGAGGGGTCTAAGAACTCGGCCACAGCGTGGCCAAACTCATGGAGGCCATTTTAACACCAGTATGTCAATACAGCACAAGAAACCCAGTATTTTCATAATCCATAACAAGCCATTCACCGTACTGTTCCCGGCGGGGTCGGGGGAGGTGAAATGTGTATTTTGGTGCTCACATTGGCACAATTTTAATTAATTTCTGCATGCCTAAAATATACATATAGACCTCAAAGGAAGTCATTCTATGTCCAAAGATGAAACAATACTATTTTAATGTGAACGTCTATTTCAGAAGAAAGCACTGCGCCGCACATAATTGTTGACATACTTGGTAGAAACAGTTGCAATAAAATCTCATGTTATGTTTACCTAGTCCTTTAGGCTATTTGAATAAAAAGGCAACTATCATGCTGTTGTGTTAAACGCTTAAAATAAATAATTGGCTTTGTTTTATTGCATTTCCTTTAATAGCAATTTATTTGTTGCAAATCAATATTTGGAAAGGCACCTAAATTGTTGTGTATCTTGGAGTTATAAAGTACTGTATCTAGTTTCCTTTTAACTGAGTTTAATTCATAATAAGTAAAGTTTATGTTAAAAATAGGTTATCTTATATTTTTTTTTCATTCGGATTTATATAAATCTGCTTTAGTTTTAATTTCCACTAAAATTGGACTATTTCACTAAAAGTACAGGAAGGAACTGTCCTGTAAGTTAAACCCCAATATCAAGGCTAATTTTGTTCATGTACTCCAGCAACACTTTGCATCTGAAACACAGCGCATATTGTATGAGTATGGTGTTCCTTAGCTAACACGTCAAGTGCAGCTTTCTACGCTTTTTACATTCACCTGCCAGGTAAAATGGGCTATTACCAAACCCTTCCACATTTTAAAACATCTTTTCTTCAACGCTATGAATGATAAATAAACTTCTACAACGTGTCTATAGAAATGTAACTCTGATTTAAAAAAGTGAATCTATAGTCTTTACACCCGCCACATGGAAAAACCCAGCACTGGAATATACTGTAGAATTGTTGAAGTTAATACCCAGGATGAAACCACACCATGTCCGGTGGGAAAGCAATATCCATTCTAAATTCTCTAAAATAATTAGCATTACAAATTGGCCGTAGCCACACAGTTGGGATATGTATTTCCTGACTGCACCAGGATAGGATACTTTAACAGAGAAGGGGGACACCTCGCTCAAGGCGACACCATCATGGTTGCCGTATTGTGGCCACAACCTTCGGGAGGCACGGATGGAGTGAAGGAACCATAGGTAGCTACAGTCCACAGACAGACAGACGATAAAGACTTGCGGAAATCACAACCTCCAATTGTTGCAGAAACTGTTAATGTTAAGCTTTGAAGCCTCCAGAACAGAATAATATCGTGCTAGGGTAGTGGGCAGGCAAGTCACGTGAAAAAATGCGGGGAATAAGGTACTACGTTATCATCAACTGCAGCCACAAAGCCGACATCCTAGGTAACAAACAATAACATCCAGATTTCGCATATCACAAGTAAAGATGCATACATCTGCAATAGTAACCACTATACACAAGAAATACGTAGAATTCGTCACGTTATTCTAGAAATAGAAAATCAATTTTTAACGATAAGCTGAGATGTGGCCTTTTATAGCTTTAATAGAAGTGATCACAACAGTAAGGCTAACTAAAAGACCCTGTATCATAGTTGTAAGGCACATAGTCTTAGCTGAACAAACTTGCAACAAACATACTTGTGTAGATTGCAAACGTTTCAACAGTTAAGCTACATTCACAATGAGACACAAGCGCTGACGGAACGCAGCATAAGCGCAGGCGCAAGGGAAGACTGTTCTCAGTGCAGTGGTAAGCGTAACGCATGCAGTTCCCACGGCTTTCTATATCCTAAAAGTGCATGCGGGTATGTTCCAAGTGCACCGAAAGTTTCAAATTGAATAACATAACTGATGCTCGGGGCAGTGACGTCACAATAATGGTGACACCAAAATATTGAAAATAGTACAAGCACGGATACTGCAGGAAGTTATAAAGCTGCATCATTTAATTCCATGTGATTTATTTCTTTGCACCTTCCGATTTGTAAGAACCAAGAAATCTAGACGCAGATGGTGGGTACAGCCATTAAATCAATATATTAAGGGTGGATTTAGCAGGGAGACTACCATAACCTCTTGAGGAAATTGGTAAATGGCGCGGCATGGCTAAAATGAAGATCAGCAGACATGTACAGTAGGAGTTGTAAAATCCCGCTTTCGGATTGTCTGCTGTTGAGCTGCAGGCAATGTATAGAGAAAATAATGTAAAATGTTACGTAATGAAAGCAAACGTTTGGAGTTGGCAAACTCTAGCATTGTTTAGCGTGTCGCGCTTGTCTATGTGAATGCTAACATTGAATAACATGTGTGCAAAGTTTTGCGCCTACGCTGCGTCTGCTGGTGTATCTCATTGTTAATGGGGTAATATTGTTCCTGGAAAGATTTGCAGTGTGCATAAATATCACAAGGGGAATAAGGCAAATATTGTTCAAAACAAAATTATCATAGTAATTTCATTTCCTTTGAACATATTCTACTACGCTTCTGTGATAATAGCGGCGACTGATCCATTATTCATTGAGTCAATCAATTAAAGAATTAATAATTATCAAAAATTATGTGACGAGTGTTAAAGATTTCATTGGCCTTGTAGTGCTTTGCGCGCTCCATAATTTTACAGACAGACATAGCGCTATTATCTCCTTGATTCGTGGCGTAACGATTGTGTCGTCTATCTTAAGTTTATAGAGTTTATAGTGATCGGAGAAAATGGATTCCTCTTTCCAGGTTTCACACCTTAACGCGAGAAATGCCTAGCTGAAGAGCTTAGAACGCAATTTCAGGTCCCATCGACCTCAGTATCGAAACTGGCAGCGCGAGTTCAGAGGAAAGCTTGTTAACTTGGCTTTGAAGTGATGTGCTCTATAGATTCAACAACGCTTCTTTTCAGGTCTCTTGGATACCATATCCACTATTCAGCACACGATGCACTCTTCTCCACAATCCGTTTTGAAACTGTTTGAGCTGATTAAACGTTGTCAAGGGTTCGTTTTGATGATCGCATTACGTTATACAACGCATATGCAACGCATGGTCGTTAGAACACATTTTCTCATTGAGTAGCACAAAATAACAAAATGGTTCAACTACCTGTGTAATTTGGCTGCAAAATTTATCTGCGGATTTGTATTGCTAATTTCAAAACATACACATTTATGTCAACCTGGTATCCCTTTCGTAACTTTTAAACTAATATTAAAATGCTGCCTCGACATCTCATGAATATTAAAATGATGAGCGGCTAAGTTTTATTGAATCACTATGTCCTTTGTGGGAGTTGTACTCTTCTGCAGAGAGGGGCCACCCTTCGTTTGTTTTAATGTCGTTGTTGATTGAAAAAAATATACTTGAAACTGCTAATTCGTGTTTCCAGCCTTATGCTTTGCGCAGCGTTTATTTACAAGTCAATATTTGTACAGTAACCCTTTTTTATTAAACATATTTTCACAAATGCCTCAAGTAGTCATTAAAGATCATCAAAAATGTGCTGCAATGAAAATTTAATGGCAATCCTTCGCAATTAGATTTAAATCCATGGGGTAACCCGTCCACAGCGTTCGCTAATACACAATGCATTTAGAATTAGGTTATTAGCAATAACAGATAATGGTGTTAGTGTGACAAGTATTTACTGACAACAATCGTACTATTGCAATTATAGTTTTTACTGTTTAGGTATGGTAGTAGGGTACACTAAACTAAGCACAATCCGTGGAGGAACATCTCAAAGCTTGCCAAGCGCACTTATATAGTTGCTGCATCCTCTACCTTCCATTGGTCATCTTTTAGTTTAGGCGATGGTATTTGGTCTAATGCCAGGTTTCCTTGGCCGCTTAGGTATGGTATATCAGACTAAGTTGTCCTACATCTCAGTTAAGAAACTTCTGTTTGGTCCCTAGAACGCTAAACGTACTCTAGCCGAGAATTCCACGTTGCACCGGGTATCTAATTCATGTGTACTAAAATAATTAAGGACATATCAGCAGTCATATTCGATATTTAGTCCCATGATACATCTCCATAAAAACATTCTGGAAATTCTTTTTATGAAGTCAACAGCTGTAGGTAAGGGCATAAATATAGTCTGATAAATGTTCCCTTCTAGTGAACAGTGCACCCTAAATGTGTGCAACGGATATACTTACACCAATTGAACTAAATCAAATAAAACATCTGATGTGATGCACTGATATGAGTTACTCAGCTAGGTAGTACAAACTTATCTTACAGACGCTTTATTCTGCTATCTACTTCGTGTTCATAGAAATGCACATTTTTGTAAACTTTGTTTATTGCATATGTTTTGTAGATGCAAGAGGGTTAAGGGAATACGCTATAAACTATACATATCCTTTATGAACAGATCGCTATATAATGATTTTTCAATTCGTTCTCTTTGCATGCCAGAGACAAATGCACAAACTTGAATTCAGAGTTGAGAGATGTATACAAATTTAAAAATTCAAACCAATAACTTGGAACATTTCGTAAATGATTAATTTTAGAACATTATATATTTAAACATACTTTATATTTGACAGGAACTGTGTGTTTTCTGCGGATTAAGAATATTCTATTTCCTACGGTTTACCAGGTATGCAAAAGTCATTCGGAATGAACAGGACCTCGGATATAATCTCCAGAAAAGTAATGTAATCGGTACATTTCAATTATCATGAAAATACCTTAAAATATTCAAAACTTGCCATTGTCAATAAAATCAAAGCTTTTGGGAAAATATTTCGCATAGGAAGATTTTCCTCAGTATCGTCTCCCATCCTTGGAAGACACTGAAATTAAAATCCAAATATGCTTTTAAGGACTTTTCCTTTTTGAGTTATGGTTTCAGAGACCACACAGACATACACATACACGCACACTCACATGGATCCCTTTTTCATTTAAAATTGTTTTCCTCGGGTTCAGAGAGCCACCTCAAAACATATCTATCTTTCAGGTGAAACTTCGACATCGAGTTTTGGGTGGAATATAGTACTTTTCTTGCCTACTGTAAGTGGTGGAGAAAGTAAACAAAAATGTGTACCGAAGGTGAAAATAGAAGATAAAGGAACACCTGGATTTGTTTTTATTGAATATTTACAGAACTGTTGAGCTAATGTACTATGTAGCTGAATTGCGGAACATGAAGATTCCCGTCTTCATAATATGTTTTGCTACTTCATAATAGTTGCAGACTGTTCCTATATTTTCTGGTTTATTTATGACAGTTAGTTTCCCTTTATAGACTGCAGCATACATTAGACTTAGTAAAGAATGCTGGTAATGCACTAATAGTCAGGATGCCTAATATAACCTATATACTTCTCTAATTGTACTGCTGTTACTGAGGAACAAAGACACTACGAGTACTTGGATGCCTTAGAGCAAAACGGGTAGATAGGACGAGCGCGTGTGTGGGGGAGTCTGGCGATAAAGTTTGCTCAACCCGATGACGCAGCTGGTATGGCGGTCGAAATGGGGAGTTTATTCATCACTAGCACTCCGCTCCGCAGGCAGCAAAACTACCGCTTCAACAACAGCGACGACGGTGGCCGTTGAAGGTGGCTGTTTTAAGCACTTGCTGTAATTGGATTTTTCTACATGTGATCAGTTTCTCTGAAATGCAGAACATAGTACAATTAAAATAAAGAAAATGTGGGTGCTTTTGTGTCCAGATTAATTCTGAAAAATAGTTACCCAATTATGATTATTTGAAGGTTATGTTCTTCCTGACAAATATAGGCTGCAGGTAAGCTCTAAAATATTTTAATTTGTTTTGCTTGAGGTCATTCGTATACATAAACTTCAGTTTCTTTCACGTCTTTCATTATACGTGGTATAGGAACAGTATAATCTTTTAGAGTTAACGGTTTACGACATTTCAAACATAAGGGCCACAAGGCCAGCTTTGGGAATAATAATTGTTATTATTATTTGACCTTCAATATCGTATATTTTATTAATAGTTTTGCTTGTGAGAATATTTATAGAATGATTTGGTCAAAAATTTACATCTGTTTAATGCCAAGGCATAATTCATAACTATGGATACCACCTTCGGGACTGATAAAAGGAGCAGCTGTGGATACACGTTACATACCTGCCGAGAAGAGACGACCCCACCCGCCGAATGTAAACAGGTTTTAATATGATGTATCTGAAGCGTGTCGCCGTGTAGCGAAGCTTTTTACAATCTTACACCAGGTGAGTCAGCTGCCCCTTATTCTCGAGCTTTATGCAATCAATGAAAACACTAACCCTTTTCTAGGTTCTACCCACGTATTAAACATGAATGTTAAACACTGGATGAAATTAATACTAATATAGATATTATCGCATCGCCTTTTAATATACCGGTAATTAGACAGCTGACATTTGCACCGCTGCAAAGGTTCACTGATAGCAGTGAATACTACTTATTAAACGGAATGTTGAGCTCTAAAATTACTAGATAGCTCAGTTGGAACGAGCGTAAGACTCCGAAGTGATCTGTTTGATGTGTGGGTGTTCAAATTCCTTGTATGTACTAATTGTTTCAGCGTGTAATTATTGTGTCATTAGAAATAGCGTTTCATAATGGAAGTGATCAAATTTGTGACCTTCTTGGATAATACACGCCTGGGCACGCTGTTGAATGTAGCCTCTGACTCGGTGTAGCATGGCGGGTTGAACAGATCCACAGGCCAATGTAATAGGCTGGCGAAGGGTTTCTGGATTGTCTAGCTCCCCTGCATAAACACGTTCTTTTAAATAAACCCAGAGGAAAAAGTCAGGGGGTGTCAGATCAGGTGATCTAGCGGGCCAGGAGACTAGTCCTTGGCTTCCTGTCCAATGAACAGGATGTGCAGCTTTCAAATGATTGAAGACGATCCTCGAGCGATGCGGAGGAGCGTCAACCTGTTGAAACCACATCTTATTCGCTCTTGCAGTGGCACATTCTCTAATAATAAGGGTAGCTCATTACGGAGGAATTCCAGATAGCGTGCTTTTGTTAGATGCCCCTCAAAGAATAATGTTCCAACAAGATGCTCTGCCTCCCTTCCCCAATGAGGATCATCACCACTCAAATAGTGCATATTTTGGCGATGTACGGTTCCATTTTTGTGGAACCTTGATTCGTCAGGAAACAAGATCCTGGATCCGAATTCCCCATCATTTGCTACTCGCTCCAGCAACCATTCCCAAAGGTCACTCGAGCTTCGAAATATCTCCCGTCAAATGCCTGGTGTAGGTGCAAACAATAAGGATGAAACATATTTGTGTTCAACGTTTGCACTACAGATGACTGGCAGATATTCACCTCCTGAGCAACTGCCCGTGTACTAGTATGTGGATTTTCCTGGATGGCGTTCAAAACAGCTTCTGTTGCTGGTGCGTGTCTAACAGGAGGCATTCTCGCAAGTGATGCTGTTACATGCAGACGCCTTTCAACATTTCGGAAGGTGTTTGCTGTTGGTTGGTATCTATTCGGATATATCTCTCGTTATAGATGCTGAGCCGCTTTGCATTTGTTCTTACTTCTCCGTAGATCAAAAGCATATCTACGAACTGGTCAGTCGAAAACATAATGAAAGACTAGCACAAAATATCGTGCGATGGCATACGTGTAGAGAATGAAAGGTGTCGGCATTCATAATAACACACTCCATCATGCCAGGCCAATGGGGCAGACGTCACTAAACTTATTTTACTCATTATAAACTGCAGTCAACATGATTTAACTTAAAATGTCCTGTGCTCACAGGGACTTCAAAATTACACTAATGTAAATTTGGTTTCCAAATTTTGATGAGCAATAAAAAAAGTGCAGTTCTTAGACTCGAACCTCTGTCACTGGGAGTTATGCACAGAACATCTCATAATCCTATTCAGCTATTTCGATACTTGATTGCACGCACATTCCGCGTTCACTAGTATGGCATGTACGCTAGGCACTATGCCATTCCCGCCTCGCGAGTTTACGTGCTTGATTCAGCCTTTTAAGACCCTTTTAATCATTTTCTGGGCGTTTTAATATTGTTACTTAAATGGCAGAAGCTATTATGCATATTATTTGAGATGCAGGAGACGTAGCTCAAGCAACATTTAAATAAACCGTTGTTTAATAACGTGTTGGTCTTGACTGTAAGGGTCCATGGTGAATGAGGCGTGTCTCTAATGTTTTCCTAATTTTTGATAGTCAACTCCTGCTCCTGTAGAAGATTCCAACATTTTCTGAATTACATTGCTATGCATACTCTAACAAAAAGTTTGTAAAATCGGCTGGAAACTGGAATTCGCTCTCGGTAAACGATTCGTATGTTTTTCAGGCGCAGCGAAGAGTACGTTCTGTCCTTTAAACCGCTGTTGCTGTGAATTTTGCGCATTCCTCTCTCTTAGAACGTCAAGCAATACGCTTAAGTATGCGCAAAACTGGACTATGGCCCAAATGCCGTTTGATGGGTGACCTACCTTCAAAAAAACTAATGAGCGGCTCTCTCACCTGGTATTGTTTGCTTAATAATCGGAGTCGATTCACATTTGGGGCGATGTTTACCGCCCGCCCAACCTCAGTTGCCTTCTGCTGTAAGTAAAAATATCACAGTCTACCGGTCAACAAATTTCCCAAATTTCTTCTGTTGGTGCCACTCCGTACACAGTAAACGCATCATAATTATAATTTATCCTGCGGTAATTGTGATTCTGCTCCTCTATCGTTACCCAAGATCCTATCCCCATTCCTAGAATTTTCAAAGAACTGTACTTATTCTTATTTTCTACTGGCCTACAGGGTCTGGCATATTATATTGATGAAACTTACATTACGGAACGCGATGTCTTTCAAAAGTCTTTAGACAAATTCAACGACTTATATAGCGATTTGCACCAGTTGATCTACCTTTATGTTTAGGCAATAGAATTGTGCGCAATGATAGTTCATATTACAACCGTTAGCAGTTCCCTAACTCTATGTTGAATACCAAAGTCTGGTCCAGGTTGGTTTTAACTACCTCTGCCGTTATCTGTTTGATGAATGATAGATCTGCTAAATTTATCCATCTGGAGAATGCCTTCCATATCTGCAGTATGGAATCCATCAATGTGATCAGCTATCTTAAATGCTAACTTTGCAAAACCAGCCAGTATTTTCGACGTCTGTGCACACGTATGTATTGGTTTTTTTCAATCGTGTAGAGCTTTGGAACATTTAGAAACAGAATAGGCTTCTAATAAAACTTTAGTCTACACGCCTATCTGTCTTAAAATCTTGTACTCATATCTCCATCACTTCTGTTGCCTGGATACATTATGGATCAGACGCTTTTGGAAACCGTAGATATTAAATATTACCTTATAGCTTTGGAAACTTCTTTCTTTCTTTCAACCATTTTCTTATAGGTGTAAATGCTTTTCCGAATATAGACAGACTGAGTATTAAAGATATAGAATTTAGAAAAGTTCATGTGCTACTCTCTACTATTATTGAACTCCTTTCAGACAAAACAATACTTTTCATTGCACTAATATGGACAATTAGCCTGTAGTAGCCCACACTTCGTTCAAGTCAAGTTCGAAGTGTGCCACTGTGTATTAGTGGAAAGATGTCTTAATACATTCCACAGTAGCTTAAGTAGAAAGGAAAGCCTAATCAATTTAATAAAACACTTAAGTTTAATATCAACTTTCAATAATTAAATTAATTATATTCTGTATTCAAAATTCCTTTCACTAAAATTCTAAGCATTATTTCTGGTAAAGATTGTCCACAATTCAGATTTCTATGCGATGACTTGGATAGTATATGCCGAAAAAGTATACCAAAGAAAATGTAGCTGCTATGCTTCATAGTCATAGCAGTACCGATCATTGACACATCCAGATGTACTAAAATTATTATCGCGGCGAACACAGAATTGGTGCCTTGGAAGTTGGAGCTATCGAGTACATAAATATTACTGAATATAAATAGGCAGCAGATTTGTTCTATCAGTCCTACTTTTTGAGATGAAGTCAAGCCTCCTTATATGTTAATGCAGTACCACTACATGTATTGGAACTTCCTTGAGCAAAACCTTTCAGGACAGTCTTTCTGAAGGCTGCATACCTATTAAGTCATATTGTGGGTGTCTTACTATGCCTGTTGTCCCCATTCATAATTTTTATGTCCTGGTGAAAACGTTTTTCTTGCTTTTCACTTATATCCCCTAGGTTACCAGGAAAACACTCTAAATGGCTAGCTAAGTAATGGCGTATGAAGATACTTTCAACCGGATTGAAGTTGGTGGTCCTTTGCTCTACCGATTTAGAATAATTCATTTTATGGTGTCCAAGAGACAACTAACTGTGTTCACAAAATTAGTTAAATTGAATCCTTAATAAGTTGCCTGATCTAGGGACATAAAATCTTCCGTTTTATCTTGCTCAGATTTTGTGATTTACTTCACATATTAGCAAAGCATAACCCTATGATTAAGGACTGGAGGAACTGTTTTATCCAGCCAAATTGGATATGTAATGGTGTAATCATTGTTGTCACTCTCTCTCTCTCAACCAAAGTTACATGGCCACACCCATCTCCCGAATTATTATATTCTTATCAAAAACCACTCTTTTTTATCCGATGCTAATGGTAGGCACTGATATTCCAAAGACAATAGGGATATTTTTTGCTGGTAGAGTGGCCAATTAGAAAGAGCCACACTTGTTACTGCTATGTAAGGGTATCGAGCTCAAACTCCGCTTGGCCTATGATAGGAGGGGCCATTTAGTTATGAATACAGGCCATTTGCTTGGATTGTATACTGATAAACACATTGTCAGCAGGAGGCCAGAAACATTTGATTCGTGTCCCTGAGTTGACAATACAAACATGACAGTGACTCTTTGGCTCCCTCCAAACCTTTGGTATACACACATTGCAGGCTGCTTCTTTCTCCTTTTGCCCATTGACGCAAATGACCCATACATATTTCCCAAATAACATAGAGATTCCTTATACTTACTTGATATTCCAGCTGGACGTAAAATAACTATTCCATTTCCATTCACAAAGTCATAAATAGGCTTCCTATTTCCTTTTAAGTGCACTCGCCATAAATAAAGAAGAACCCACTTACACCTTATCATTCTACTATCTGAGGTAATGGAAACCCTCCACCTAAGAAACGGGTCCGTCAACGTTAGTAGCAATGAGATATTCTCCGAAGGTCAGAGATCATATGTAGAGTGTTAGAAACCAGCAGAAAAACTGTGAGTACAACAAGAATCCGGATATGGGAGGCTAATGCTAGAAGTATCTACTGTATCTATTGGAACTTTGCTCCCTCCCCATTATTTATTTAACAAAGTTGTTGTATCCACATAGAAAATTAATTACTTTTTCGTAGGAATGTATTTCACCACACGGAGCATGCAAGATTTCCCGAATATATGTTTACTGTTCCACAGGGTTTTGCACATCTGCCTAAACTCGCGCTCTTTTTTGGTTGCTTTAAAATAGGGTATAAAACCCTACTTTGTAATATATGCGTAAACTCATCCTTCCACATTTAAGCGCTTGGTAAACTTATCCAACTTTATCAATTTATTTCGATATTTGTAATGTTACCAATTACGTAGCGTTTCCTTGAATTCTTAAAGTGTGTGAGGGTTTGTTTGATACGCTGTCACCTTCGGGCTACTGCAAAAATAAGAAAAAGATACTGTTAGATCTGAGGAGTTCTATTTGTACTTACAGAATGTTGTTGAAATCACTTAATAATTTCTCTTCTCATGTCAGCTGAATAAAACTCGACTGAGAATGTCCTTTCAACGCTTCTCTCAATTTACTCATCACTCAACATTTCAGCTATAATGCTTCTTGAACTATCACACACAACTCTTCAAGTAGCAGGTGGTCATCATTTGAATGGGGAAAGACATGGCCGAAACGTAAAACTTCGTGGGGGTAGTAAAGAGATGTTATTCTGGAAGCCCGGCAGTTGCACTTATTGCGTGCTCACAAGCAGTTTCCATAAGTGCATGCGTATGAAATGACAGCGCACAAAGAATTAAGGAGAGGCCTGAAATCTGCGTTAATGATGTGTAGCAGCTTGAGTTTCTAACCTAATCATCGTACCTGCACATGCAAATAAGTACATGAAGCTGCCGTTTTTATTAGCGTTGTCCATTTGCCATTCAATAGCATTTAACTTACAAAATGTAACTTAATTTAAATGATCAGTGTTTAAATAGGCAGAACTGGACTACTTATGACGGTACATCATATATTATTTTTATTGTAGCTGAGTAATTCCAAGATCTGTGAAAATTTCCTTTATGTTCACTTTACACTTGGTTTTAGTACGCCACTACTTTACGTTTAGCCTACGCGTATGGATCGACCTCTTAGGATTGAGACAGTACGTTTCGCGGTAGTAGGAGTTATACCAGCAATAATAATGCTAAGGATAAACAGATAAAACATCATTCGTAAACGAACAAAAAGTTTGGAAGTAAAGGAATGCGACCAGCCGTAAAGTATGCTCCTCGGTAGTGGGGTCTAGAAGCAAAACAAATAGCGAGGCGCCAAGGGTTGTCAATCATCCCGCCAGCAGCGAGACTCTTATAGTTGCTTAGTAAAAACTCGACACAAACAAACTAATTTCCAAAGTATCTAACACAGGAACGAAATATATAAATTGACCACTAGTAAACGAAATATCACTCCCGTAGTGAAGCGAAAATCGTATAAAAAGCGTGTTAGATGCGAAGTTAAAGATGTATCCAATGAATTACGCAGCTAAATATGTTAGACGAGTGTATTTATAAAACAGTGGCCGTACCTAAGGCAATGCACACCCACCCGAGTGTGTAGGCAACATTAAGGTTAGAAAAGTTACAGGAAATTAAGAGTTTAAAAAAGCAAGTTAGAAACGCACCGATCGCGTTATCCCTGATAGATAAGGTCCATGTAACCCTGAGCTAGAAGCGAACCCAGAACCCATCTTCACAAAATTCCAAACTGTTAAACGAATTAAATCGTAAATCTATTGCTGGAGCCTAAATGTAAAAGAATGTTTGATAAGGAGCGGGTACTGTAAACCCATGATGGCTCCTCCCCCCTAAAGTAACACTAGTAGATCCTTTTTATTGCAGTTACACGTGAAAGCATTTGTGTACGAGATTCAGGTTAACACAAACACAACGCTCGTAACAAGGATCCTGGTTACTGGTGCGAAGCAGGGAACAGCCACGTATGCAGAAGAGTTGAGCAGTTCATAATGAGACGTACCGAGTAATGGCCAGCATTTATGTAATTTCTTTAAGATATAAGAACAACTCTGATTTTTGTTACAGTTGTAAATAAACCAAAATCGGTAGCGCAAAAACCCGTTTTTGAGCATAGGCCTGCCACCCGGACGCTGCGTCCGCCATCTCTGCCCACAACAGGCGTCATGAATGGAGTACAGTACTGTAGAGTGAAACATGGTCAGCGTCCCGGATTCCTCCAAGCCTCCTTAATCTGGAGCCGCAATTTTTTAATCAAGTAGCTCCTCAATTGGCCCCTCAGGCTGGGTGTTCCCTGAGACAGGTCTCCCTACGGAAGAAAATTACCCCGCCAGCACAAGGAATCGAATCCGGGTAGGCCGCGCCGTGGCCGAGTGGTTAGACCACTTGACTCTCACCTAGACGGCCGGGTTCGATCCCAAGCGACCGCATGTGAGATTTGTGGTGGACAAAGCGGCACGGGGCGGGTTTTCTCCGGGTACTTCGGTTTCCTCCACCATCGCATTCCACCGATGCTCCATCATCATTCATGTATCACCTGCGGTGCCATAAGTAGTTAAAGTGGGCTTTAAAAACTACAAAAAAATCCGGGTTTAGTGTTTGGAGTTAAATAACAACTTATTATTTTCAGAATGCAAAGATTAGACCCGATACGCTGTTTATATAATGGTGGTAAAATCAGTATATTATATACAGAGGAACTGTTGTATAGGCCAGGGATGGAGAACTGCTTCAGGAGGGGTGTTATAGCTTAATTCTCCTTCCACTTCCTATTGCGCCAGGAACAAATGTCACTCGTTTCGGCATATCAATGTCGGCAAACACTTTCAAACTGCAACCTAAACAGTGGTGCGGAAATAGAGTTGAATATGTTTCTTCTGATGAAGGACGAATATTGAACCTCTATCACCTTTATTGTGACACTAAAATATCTATCTCAGACTGGGTAGGAGGCATAATTTTGAGACAATAGTGTAATCATTTCAGCTGGAGCACATATGAGATTTAGAATAGTTCAATTTCGAAAATAACTATTTCCATGGATATTAGACATTGCTATAGTGCGGCCTGCAAATACTCTCAAGCTGGTACATAAGCCGTTAGCCATATGCGGTTCAGTTCCAAGCCCTGCTTTCTCTTGATTTTATATGGGTACTAATTTGTAATAGAATTAATTCCAATTGCAAGTCATTTGAAAACAACCCTATTCCTTATTCCACATCCATTAGACGAGGCGTTCCATTCTTCATATTCTCTGTAATGGTTGTCCAGAATTAATGTGTAATTTGTATACAGACGAGGCGTTTTATTTTCCAAGGAATCTATACATATAGTGTGGTACGTGACCTTTTGTGCTAGTCGATAGTACCATAGATGTAATTGCTTGAATGTGAAGAGTGGACATTTTGTCTGATATTATAAAGTGGAATCTCTTGAAGTTAGTGCCCCGTGATAAATATTCACGGACACGCGCGTTTGCACTGAATGTAATGACGATCGGCGGATCCGCATGTACATGCGAACAAACCTTTTCCAAATCGACTTACATTAAAAGTCAACATCGTAATAGGATACGCGTTAATCGCATGCCAAGTCTTCGAGACCTAGCACGTCATCATTGGTAGCAAATATCGATAACCTTGTTAAAAGTGAGATGTATCAGAAAAGTCGATAAGAGAAATGTAACGAACTAATGCCACAATATCCACGGTATTTTATAATAAATATATTTAAGCAGTATCACAGTGGTTTCAAGCTCCCATAAAACTCGGCAAACATGGTCCATCTTTTGCAACGTAAAGTAGGTTCACATGCTCACTATATTGGAGGGGTGGATGGAAGTTCATCCCCCTAACTCCTGCCGTTTGGATATCACTGGTGATAGTTTGATGTCAATCGTATTGACGACTGAACGTCTACAAGGACAGATGCGTGGAAGGGGTATTGGAGGGGTGTGTTTATTATGATCCCTAGGAGCTCAGGCTGGCTGGTACGTGTGGAAACAGCACCAGTTCTACCTCTTGGGATAGCAACCCGTGCTTTCAGATTTTCCCATCAGCTTCGGATGGACCAGAATGATAATTCTATTCACGACAATAATAAACCTAACGACAAATGAACAATTCCGAATTCGCAAAAAACTGCAGTAATTAGCAAAATAATGAAAGCTTCCTTAGTACAAATACATACCTTGTACAGCCTTAGTTACGGGAGCGAAGCTTGGACATTAAGGAATGAATATGTACGCAGAATGACGACCGAATAAATGAAACTTACGTGATACACAGCGATCTATATTAATGAGATCATAAACGTAATGAAGTCATAACGAAGGAACTACAATTAGAATCTCTTAATGATTTCACACAATGCCGCCAGAGGAAATGGATAAGATAAGTGATGTACATTGTACGCGCGCAAATAGAATTTAAAAAACCACATTTTATTATCGCTCAACCGCATAGAGATCTCTACGTCGTTCAAAGAAGCGCTGGGTTGAAAATTCGAGATGTAAGATCATAATGGGCTGCACAACCTAATACTTGGAGGGAAAAAGAAGAAGAATAAAATTGAGTTTTATTTATGACCGCTCTTTAACTGCTATTGTTCTGAACTTCCAGTTCAATACTGGACATGAAAGACCACATAATTTTGATTAGAGACCTTTTTATCATGCTTGAGATCCTTTTACGTGCCGTGAATCTATGACAAGGGACCATCAGACTTACTTTCCTCCTGAAAGAAGCCTGACGCTGCTCATAGTAATCTAAAATGTTTTGAACATAGGTTAACTCATTTTTTCAAGGCATTTCAGGACTCTAGAAACTATTACTGTGGAGCTCAGGAATCTTGTCGCCTTGTATGCAGGTATGGTGTGATTGTGAGCGGTGACACTCTCGAAGTACTATATTGGACGTGAGAGTAGACTGATGGCAGACAGTGTATAAGCACTTTAGAGAGTTCACCATACTCCATGCTGGACCTGTTAGTATACACATACCTGTTGTTATAATTAGATTTTCTCTCAGACTTGACGTAGCGGATTTTGGGTTCTCCGGGTGGAAACAGGAGAAAAACTAGGCATGGTTACTTGATGATGGAGGAAAGAAGCAGGGTCCTTGGTTACTCTGATGTTTCAATTCTGTTATTTAACATCAGTTACTGTCGGCAATGTCACCTTGACAACAATTATTATACATTGAATTTTTACGCCTTTTATGCTCTGAGAAGCTTTATTAACACTTGTTGAGATATCACTTAGTTCACTGTAGCATACTTTTTCATTTTAGCACTGTCTTAGGAAATATACTTGTCGTGCGTGCACTATAAAGTTTTTTTAGCACATTTTGTTACCACAAATGACGTGGATTATGCCTCTGAACGACAGGAAAGAATGTGTAATTTCTGAGTTTGGGGTTTCTTAAATAGGCATACTCACAAGATGTCCACCTTAATATTTTTTGGCTGACACTTTGCGCCAAAAGTTACATTCAGTGTCATCAGTTCACGTGGTTCTATTTTACTGAAACTATGTGATAGCTGAATGCAATGAAAAATAAGCTATTTGCAGTATATTTGGGACCTTTCCCGAGCTCGCACTTATATCTCTGATGCAAGGGAGTATTGTAACGAACTCAAGCAAATTCTCAAGGTTTCTGACACAGAAAAACGGGTCCCTTTTTTAATATTTTACTGCGCAGTTTCACAACTTTTCCTTAGCACAATTTAACATAGCTAACATTACAAGTGATGATATAAATACAGAATAATAAAAACATTTGCTTATATAAATATTTAATTAAGATAAATAAAGTATTGTGGATTATTTATAAATGTTGAATATGAAGAGAATGGCTATTATTAAACAGTGACTTTCAGAACTACGATCTCAATCTTTGACCTTTCCCTCAAGTTTGGCAGGTATTTTACAACATGAGTTAGATGTGAATTTGTTGTTTTTAACCATGTCATTCCACGAAATTAGTGGTAAGCAATATGGAATATCATGTTCCTCCTAAATGTGACTTTTTCAAATAGCATTTCGCGGATGATAGTAACAACAATAAAAATATTAATTGAAATAATAAATAAATAATAATAAAATGATATAGTTCTATTTTTATCATCATCATTATTATCATTATTACCATTATAATAATAAAAATAATAATAATAATAATTATTATTATTATTATTATTATTCGCCCTTAGACACTTCATCATTTTCTAGATCCACCATTCACAATATGACTGCATAAAATTGTTCTGAGAAAATGGTTTATTAAAACCAACGATTTTACTATAGTCAATAAACTTTAAAGTTCGGCTAATATAAAATATTATGGAAAATAATGAAAGATAGGTAGTTTCTTACCTTAATTTACAGAAATTAGTCATGAAACCGAAAAAGCTTCTATTATGACAAGAATATGGAATTAAGATGTACTGAAAAAATGAATAGGAATTAAAATGAGAAAAAAATGGTGTTTTAATGCATTTTAGAAGAACATAAAGGCTGGAGTATTAAGTTCAAAACTATCGGAACGCTCTGGAAATACATCTTCTGAAGAAAGGACTTATGTAGCTCAGTATTTTTCAGAATATGTTAGCCCTCGGCGTGACACTCAAGTTTGGGTTTAGGTGGTTTGCGGTTTGAAACTAGCCCACGCAGTTGCCAAATTTTCCACTTACTAGTCCCTTAACTGAGGCTCGAATCTCTTCTTGCAGGCAGAGTCTTCAAGTCTACAGAAAACAAAGATTTTACTACAGTCTCTCACCCCTAGTGCAGGCACGTCTTTTGTTTGCTAATGGTTATTGCCCAGTGGCATGGGGAGCGGTCCAGTTTAAATGATATTTTTTTGGAGAATATTATATTTTTATTTGCAGCACTTGTTTTGTTTACCCATATATAAGCTCACAGAAATAAACGCACAGGAATGGATTTAATTTGCTAATTATTAAAATGAGACACTCTCAACCGAAATAATTTTTTTTAAGTTTTGATGTTTAGAGTCAGCACTTACATTTGAATCAAATTACTATTTTAACGTTAATTGAACGTTGTTTTTCTGTCTATACTATGTTGAATATCTAAGATGTAGTATATGACAGCGTATTTTTTAAAATTTATTTTTACAAATATCACGAGGAATAAAATATATTTTGACAGAATTGAAGCTATGGTAAAGAGGATTCCATTAGTGCTATGTGCGTACCTTTCTTGGATTCCCAGCCTTTATTTTTTAGATTTCGCGCAATTACAAATCTGAGTAGAGCAACAACACCGAGACATGAATTAGACTATAGATCTATTGGCTTTAATTCTAAGGCTTCACTATGTTTGTAGGTCCTAGAGTTCACGAACATGCATGCTGTGTTTTGTTTAATAGATCTGAAAGTTCGCGGTATATTAGATAACTTGTTCATCATAATAGCTGAGGGCTTTAACATGGAACATTTCTTTGGTTGACAGCACTGCGGAAATGCAGGTGGGCGACGGAGCTGTTCTTCCCCCTTAAAATTGCACCCGAAAAAGGTGCGCGTATAGTAGCTGCGATATTCGGTTTTCATCGGAACAAACCTTCACGTGAATTCTCCTGTACTACTGTGCAGGCTAAGGTTTAGGTATGGGCCTGGTATGGAACCTGTAATCTGCAAGCTAAAGCCGTAACTGTGGGCACATTCCTTTTGAGACGAACCAGAATTAACACTTGAGTTCCTATTTAATTCTAGTTAGGTTGTTACATTTAAGGATACATTTGATGAACTTAATTTAGACAAGTGTATCTAGGTTTGCTTTGGTTATCTACATACTTATATATAAGCTGAAGATTTTGAAAACCTTTTTGTTGGTAGACCGGAAAGCTGATTGTTACTTATTTATGCATACAATCGGCGAGTGCTGTTGCAGCTCACCTACCTGTTTCCTTATTTTGAAGAGCAGTGGATGTTTTCCTGCCTCTCAGCATTTCGTTATCCAAGAAAATAATTTCAGATCAATAAATGAATGAATTTATACCGTTTCAGTTAAAGACCTTTTTTTATGGAATTTCAGATTAATACATGGGAAGAATCCTGTTTTTCTGTTTTCCTTTTAAGATGAAAGTTTGTATTAAGAAATAAAACTGTACAATTTCAATTAAAAGACTTTCAAATATATACAGTAAGACCAAAGTGGTTTAATTAGCAAATACGTTTTATTCAATTAGGTACTTAAAAAGTTTACCCACTTCGTTTCAATGATTTACTCCCCCCCAAAAAACTTATATGCTTGTACATAGGGTCAGAATCCCGTCGAAAAGCAGACGAACATCGAATCAGAGTAAAGAACTGGGAGAGGGAATTCGGCCTACAGCCAGAAATGAGAGTGAAGAGATCGGCGATATTAAACATAAGCGAAATGGATGAAAGCAAAGGTGATGATGGAGTAGTTGGTGGAATGTGGCGAAGGAAACCGGAAAACCCGAAGAAATCCCGCCAAAATCCTCCTCAAACGTCAATTGTTGTCCAATGCGATTTGTGCGAGACGAAAGTCTATGTATTCGGCTACAGCCGGTCAGATATATTTTAAAACATTAAAAAATTATTTTTCGGAACACCAAACCTTTGAAACTTGAAAAAAGTGGAATTTAATGTTTTCATAACTATAAATATTAACATTTAAAACATGTTTCCGCTGAAATTAATGGAATATCAATAATTGTAGATTACAGATGGATAGTATTTTAAACAACATTAGTCATAAAACAACTTGCATTTAGTCTTACATTTAGAATGTTAATGAATGAAACATTGGTTTTGTTATTTTGAAGTTTGCCATCCGTGGGAAATTTGGTTTTTGAGAAACTGAAAATTAAAATCAACATATTCACTTTAAAAAGTCAGTTCTTAGGAAAGCTGTAAACGTTCCCGCCGATAATACCGCTCTTTACTTGGCACTAAAATACTTATGGAAGACTTGTTTTGTAACTTTATCGGAAAAATTAAGAAAGTACACATTAAATAATTCAAACACACAATCATCGATCTGAAAAACAAATATACTTAAATGTACTTTTTTGTCCTTTATTTTGGGAATATTTAAGTAAATCTTAAATGTCACAAACATTATTAATCATGAGAAATAACTGCAATATAGTTACTGCAGTTTTTTAATACGAAAACGGTTGTAAGGAATGAAGGTGCTATATTTTTCAAGGCCAAATTATCTATTTCTCAACACATTTTAAGACTGCACTTCTCGTTCAACGTTGCTGCCATTTTTAGCCCCTCAAAGCAATTATCAAACAATGTAAATTACCCCGTCTCGACGATAACCTCATTTGATTTAATATTGTTCATGCGAGCCATTTCTTCATGTTTGGGGATAAGAAGAATGCACAGGAAATCAGTTGGGGCAATTATGGGAATGCGCCAAAAAATCAAACGCAATTCATGCCGTCTGCAGAAGACAACAACGGATGAATGTGTTGGTGCGTTGTGATGTAACAGTACCTTCTTCACCAAATGGGACCATGTACCCTTCAACCTCTTGTCGAATCGGGCCTGTAGTATTGTCCCGTAATCGTTTTTCCTTTTTCTAAGAAGTGAATGAGTATAACACCCTTCGCATCTTAAAAAAAAAAAAAATTGCCATCGGTTTTCCAGCCACAGGATCCCCCTTTAACTACTTTGGAGCATGCGAACCAGAAGTCACCCATCATGTTTATTGTTTCTTCATTTCCGGAGTATATTAATGAATCCAGATTCATCAACGGTGACAAATCGGTGCAAAAAGGCTTTCAAATTTCGCTTAAATAGACCCTATCACAGCTTCAGCTTTGAAACTGCATCCACTTGTTGTCTCTGAGAACAGTCGCGGGAGCGATCGCACCGACAAGTTTTTAATTTCCATTTTAACATGCAGAATATGAATTATTGTTCCCGTTGACACACATATGGTCTCTGCTTTCGTTCGACGACCAGAGAGAATCATATCGTCTACTTCTTCAATGATACCTTCGGTAACCATATTTACCGCGTGTCCTGGGTGCTCCTGATCAAAAAGGATTTCCACCATGTTTAATGTCACTGAAACAATATCTAGCTATTATCCCACCTGTCGAAAGGTGCCCCATAAACATAATTTAATTGCACTTTTATCTGCTCGAAAATTTTCCCACGCAAAAATAAGAACGAATCATCGAACGATAATTTTCAATTTTAGCGAAAACACGTTAAACGACTAACTTAAATGCTTGCCAAATCTAAACTAACCAATGAAGCACTACTAAATTGGTAATGGCGGCGTCTAACAAACGACAGTGCCCACATGATGATAATGCCAACTTGTCTGGGCAGCCACATCTGTTTTGAAGCATGGGTACATATTGAACCGCCCTCTTGTTTTATCCTTCCTGATTTTGCATGATACCTTAAATTGAATGAAAATGATGACAGAGATGAAAACTATATTCTAAAGCAAACACAAATTCAATTCGATCTTCTGAACGACCAGTAGGGTTATAGCTTACAGAGGTAAAAAAATGTACCCCATACTTAATTCAAAGACACCGCCCTCTTATTTTATCCTTCCTGATTTTGCATGATACCTTAAATTGAATGAAAATGATGACAGAGATGAAAACTATATTCTAAAGCAAACACAAATTCAATTCGATCTTCTGAACGACCAGTAGGGTTATAACTTACAGAGGTAAAAAAATGTACCCCATACTTAATTCAAAGACAAAAAATTCAACAACAGTCCTCTACTGAGTCATATTCCTTAAAACTGGAACACAGCTTCTGAAACCGTAAGAACGGCACACGATTTACCGACTCTCAGCAAAATTTGCCCCAAGGAAACGAAGAGAAGTTAATGTTCCATGATAATATAATTAGACACTGAGCTAATTTTATCTCCTTTCAGAAATTTCCCTGCCTTGGAAAAGCTCCTTGCTTATTCTTTAATCGTTAATAACTCAAACCTGTAGATAAATTTAATTAGACGTTAAATACCTAAAACAGTATGATGCTAAATCAGCATTTCCCGTTTCCTTTATCAATCGGTGTCGTCTCCTTAGCTCGCCGCTGTTTAGCTGCGATTCCCGGCATACGGGTGGCGATTTTCTCTCGTTGAGGCCTGGTCCAGGATGTGTCCGCCTCATGACGTCTCTAGGGAACCAACAAAAGAGGGGAAAGTAGAGGCTCCATCTTGTGTGGACCACATTAAACGGTTGGAAGGGACTCGGGGCGCTAACCAAATCCCATCCTCCAGCACTACAGCACACTTATGACACCTGTAATAGGAAGGGGGGGGGGATTCAGCGGTCGGGCGGCAGGCCTTGTCTATATCACCACGGAGTTAAGTTTAGAGTTCATAAATCGGCTCTTTGGATGTTTAGCGGTAAAGAAGTTTCCAGTTGCAGTACTTTTCTACACTCATAAGAAGCTGTCTTTGTTTTCAATATTATTATAGATCTAGTTTTACATGCTTTTTATAGTAAAATCTTAACTTTCTTATGGTTTTCCGAACGGTTTCAAATTAAAACAGCAAAGATAAATACCATGAAATCGTTTACCGTTTTTGTGGATATTTTAACTCCGATTTTATCAGTCATGTTTAGAGTAATTAAGCTCTGAAAGCCAGGTAAACCTCTCTGACAGATATTCTACCCAACTAATTGATTGCATAAAATATTGGTTGAAATCGAAACACTGCAGGTTTTAATATGCATTAGTGTTTGTGGGATATTTGAATTGCTAAGCTTTCTGGATAATTCTAAAAAAGGAGCTTTCAGACAAGGCAGGTAATTCAATAAATTAATAGTGTAATAAACGGGAAGGGAAACAATAAAATGATAGGGTATCGATGTAACTAATGCGATATATCGATTGATATGCTCAATTTGTTTCCCATCGTCGGTTGGACGACCTTTAACAAATGGTTATTGGATTACACAGCGCTGTTTGGAAACAACCGCTTATTCCTCCCCTATAGGGTATTGATTCCAGTTCTTTGTTGCAGTGGCGATTTTGTTTATTGTGCGGTTTCCACATGTTTGTGCTTCTGCCAACTTATTTCGTCCCGGCATATCCCGGCTTTCATCCGTTGCTTTATTTGTTCATGAGTGCTTTCGATAATAGTTTGTTGTTGGCAAGATGAGTTAGTGAATAGCTATTCTATTCGACAATATTCAGAATCTCCTATTTGCTTTGTAGCTAATGAGAGCCTAGATGGGGAAAAATAGAGAGGAGCTGTGGTTGATGTATGGAAACAAGTTATTATATTCAAATATCAGTTGGCATAAAGTGGAGGAATTTCCATGAGCAATAGAGTTGGGCATGCTGCATATCATCTATACCTGCTAAAGTTCTGCAGTATTGATAAGTGGCACAGCTCATTAAGTGATTATTTTTTTCTGCACAATCTTACGGGTACATTCCTCTCACAGGTCGATGGTATGTTTGAGTGCATGTGTATGTAGCTTTGGTTTAGTGCAGCAGCATGTCTGTGCTGTTACTGGCGTGTAAAAGAACTTCTGCGGTAGGCATTTTGGCACGTAAGCGATGTTAATCTGAGATGACAGTGATGGGTACTATCGAATGTTTTCGACAATATTGCCTTATCAAACGGTTTTAAAAGCTGAATATTTTAGATAAATGCAAAAGGGAATGGCCGCATAGACAACCTATCTACTTCATTTTTTGGATATAGGTTTATTATATGTATTAAGCGTCCTATACCTAAAGAAATACGGCTTTATTGCACATTGCCTTGTAATATTAAGATATTACTATACATTAAGTATGTTGCTATATATTCAATATATTGTTAGAGCATATATAAATAGAGCGAACATTATTTCCAGTAAGGTCGGATTGTGAAAGCATTCCCCTTCTTAATTAGGCAAGTAGGTATTTATAATTCTATTATGGAACTATGTAGTTTGTAAATAAAGATAAGGTCGTCTCCTTAGCGCGGTGGTAGCGCAGCTGCCTACCAAGCGGGAGACCTGGGTTCGATCCCCAGTACCGGCGTGGGGATTTTTCCCCCGCTGGGAGACCTGGACCGGGGTGCACTCAGCCTCGTGAGGTCCCTGGGGGGCCAATTGAGGAGCTACTTGATGGAGAAGTAGCGGCTCCAGGTCGTGAGGACCGCATTAACCGGCCGCGAGGGGCTCGAGGCGCTGACCACGTCTCACCCTCCAATACTGCACCCCATCCATGACGTCTGTAGTGGACCGAGATGGGGGACGCAGCGGCCGGGCGGTAGGCCAAGGTTCCCCGTGAGCTGTCGTGCCATGGAGTTATATAGTTATAGTTAAATAAAGATATATAAGGAAATATATTTTCCTTTTCAAAGTTATCTATCCATTCCAGATTATATGTGGTTATATTTCAGTAAATTGAGGTTATGCTTAATAGGTTATACCGTATTTATTATGTCCTATGCATTTTATTTGAGGCTAAAATGAATGATACAAAGATTATACCCTTAAAATATGGGGAGGCCTTTATTAAGTAATCAGTTCTTATTTTGCAATTGCGGTTTTTGGTCCTAATTTCGGTAAATGATATTTCTGGTTGAATTGAGTATAAACATTCCAAGCTATATGTGTTTATGGATTACACAGACAGATGTTGAGCTACTCTAACTTTTGTGGGTGTTAACTAGCTAGAAAACATCAAGATGCAAAATCACTACAAATTTAACTTTACTTATACAAAGGAGAGGTTGCGTTAAGGTTTGGAATTTACGTGTTGGAGTTTTATTTATAAGCTCTACAGCAATCACCACCTCCAACCGCTAATGCATCATTCGCCAAAAAATGGCCAGCTCTCAAGCAGTATTACCAGTTTTAATGCACATGTTTAGGACAAAGTATGCCCTAGTAAACTAACTGCATATCTGTACTTATTACTCGGCATGTAGTGTTCTTTAGTGTAAAGTTAATGACTAGTTGCCAACTCTGTTAAATAAAGGAAATAAAGGATACTGTACAACCTGTAATGTGTTTGGCATCATATCTGCCTTCATTGAACCATGAAAGCGACTTGAAATGTGTGATTGTGGCTATCGATTGTCAAGCAATCAATACTGTAGTAACATTTTAGAGTCGACTGAAAAATTATTGGTAACAGTATAATAACTGATTGGTAGACAACTATCGAATAACTTAAGAACTTTCATTCTATAGTGTCCATCACAAGCTGGCAGTTTAAATCTGAAAGTGAAAATGGCGATACAAAGCCAAAGTGAACAGCACTAGTTTTCCAATGTGAAACATACATATCAATATATTTTCTTTGGAAGTCATTAACCAAATGGTAACTAACATGATACTGATGAGCAGAGAAAATGCCATATTTTGTACCAATTGATTTCATTCTTCGATGTTTACATTGTTTCGTTTTCGAAATGTAATAATTATACTTTGAGAGAAAATCTGTGGCATCCGTGTTTTCTCTTTAATTAATTTCGTATCTGCTTTTCCTATAATTCTCTCTGTTTCACTGATTAATAGTAACTTATTCCATACTTAATGTCAATGAAAGCCAACTCAATTATAGAAATGACGCATTTGTTACTCTGTGGCAAAATTACAGCCACACTTCTCTTTGACCATAGCAGAGCTGCTATAGATTGCTGAAGACGTGAAGTTTTATGTTCAATGAAAGTAATTAATAGATTGATGCGTGGAACTCAAAAAATACTATGCATCCAGGGAGTAATAAAATCAGGGTGCTATCAGTTATAAGAGGCAGCCGTCAATAATTAATTTGTAAGCTTTGTAATTAAACACACAACAAGCTTATCGTGAAGACAAAATAACAAAATAGTGTTTCATAAGAGGTTATAGTTCAGGTTGACGTGAATTCCGAAGTAATGCTAAGAATATTCAAACCAGGGAAACTTGGAGAATGGATTATATATTTACTTGGTCGTTTTCTATAATTCTTAATATTAAGAATTGCTTTCTTAATAGAAGTCATGACAATACAAAGAAATACCCATTTTATATAAGGTAAGGGAGAAATTACTGAATGACACCATCATTTCAGGTAACTGCTGGAATATCGTCAACTAGCGGGACGAATATCGCTCACCTAGGAGTTTTGACATCCTGAAATGATTTCTCCGTCAGATTACAGCTCTCCAGTAGATGATGCAGAGAAGCGTTTTCCTATTGCAAGAATATTTCTGTCTCACTGTACATAGTTCGCACAAATACGCATAATAATCTATTTTGAGATATCACATCTTTGGAGCATAAATACGCTTTTACTGCAGAGAATTTATTTTCGGTGTGATTTGAATTAGAAAAGTGAATTTTGAAAATACTTCGCTGCCTGTAATGCCTACAAATTTACGAGTTATACTTACATTAAAAGAAAATTCTAAATTATATTGGTGATTAATAAAGTTATATATTTTACATTCTGTATATCATATAGTATAAGTACAAAGCAAAACTTTGACAATCATTTCAAACATTTGTGCATTAGTATCGCTCTGCTGCAATTCTGGTACTGAAAGTCTGCGATATTAATCTAGACGATACCTGACTGTATGTACATAGTATTAAAGCGATATGCTCTTCTGTGTTTGTGCTTGGGCCCGCGCATTAAAGGAAACCGAAGTTGGTCTGACGTGAGACGGGAGTTCCGGGGTAAAAAAGTGAAACGGAAGCCGAGAGGCAGATGTGTCGCGTAGCTGTCACCTTAGGGCTTTGTTCTCGTGGAACCCCGATAAGCCAGGAGACAACTGGCACACAATAGCGCGCAAGACGCCATCTTCAATTATCTTGCACAGAAGCGAGAAAGTGCATGGTTCATGAGCTGAGTACGCCAGTGTCACTACATCTCCGATACGTCTGAGCGCAAGCAACCAATCTCACATGATGTATCGATTAGAACATGCGGTTTGCAAAGTGTCGAACAAGATAAATTTGTCAGTTTGGCAACAATATAACCATGTTGCAAATTTATAGAGGAGAGAATACGTGTGAATGTAATAATGCAAGGACTGATAGTCTATCAGTCTGTAAACATTGTCTCGCTGAAAACTAACTTTAGTTGAAGGTATGCTCTGCTGCTTTTTCCCCGCTTCAGCTACTGTACGCATGACAAGTACGGCATTGTGTAAGATCGGTAGATACATAAGATAAATTTGGGGCTTAAGTTCTATTTAAAGGGCACACAAAAATCTCCTCAAACTTAAGAACGGAATTTAAAGCCCTCGACTTTGGCGTTTAGACCAATCCTTATTTTTTTTTTTTTTTCCTATCTATACCCTTCAGTAGTTTCTCAATAATCTGTTTCATTGTGTATTTTTGCCTTTAAAATTACAGTTATTTGGTTAGGTTCATTCCAGAGATATTAAGCTAATTACCTATTAAAAGTGGGTATAGTTTTCAGCATGTCATTATTGTGTTAATGGCTTGTGGTAATTCAGTGTCGTAATCTTTATCAGAATTTATGGATTATGAGTTCAGATTGTCACCATGTAAGCGTTTACTCTCATTGGTTTCATCCAGAAGAAATATTCATTTATTTTCACAAGGAATAATCATTTTATTTTCTCACAATTTAAAGCCTTGTAGTTAATTTAATTGTTCTGATATATTAAATTATGAACTACACGATGGTTTAATGGAATAAGTATACGTTTAATCCAAAATGACACTAATATCAAGACACCCTGTGACAGAAAATCACTTAACAGGAAAGTGGTATCTATAGGTACACTTCGGAACCTCTACTTTGTTTGGTCGCCAGCTAGTCGATGGATCAGCATTCGTCTTCTAACATTACAGAGGAACAAATCTGAAAATCAAGTTGATATTGAACGAATTACATTAGCTTAGGCAATTTTTCTGCATTTTTGCCACCTATGAACCGTGCTATCACTACGCTTTTCTTATACCTATTCATCTAATGCGGATAAATAGCCTAACTTATTCGGATTTTTCTACAAAATAATAATAATAATAATAATAATAATGATGAAGATTATTATTATTATTATTATTATTATTATTATTATTATTATTCTATTAAATCTTTTACAATAACGATAAGGCGGCATTGTGGTTGAGCCGTTAGAGCGTCCCATCTAGGTGGCCCGGTTTTGTTGCAAGTGCCCGCATGTGTGATTTGTGGTGGACGAAGCGGCGCCTGCTCGGATTTTCTCCGAGTCCTCCGGTTTTCCTCGCCGTTCATTCCACCAATTGCTGCACTATCACCTTTCCTATAATTTATTTCGCTTGATTTCATATCATCCATTTCCTTACGCTCATATCTGCCTACGGACCGACCACTCGTTCCAGGTTCTCTTTTCTGTGGTTTCTTGCTGTTGGCGCCCCGACAGGCCTCTGACCCTTAGGTAACCGCTTGTATGTCCTAGGAGGGTGTCAGTCCTAAATATGGGGAGGGTAAGCTGACTACGAATCGAAACATTAGAGATAAACCTCTACTTGAGACTTGATTTTAGTTAATTTCACATTTCATCGATTATATTGAGTAATTTTATGTTGAATCTCCTAAAATGTAAGTCATACATTATGGCGCTGCTGTTATGTAAAACCCCTGATGTGAAGTTAAAAGGCCCAAATGTTCCTCAGGTTATTGAATAAGGCAATGAGGACCATTACGTATTGCGGATGTACATAGACAAAGAACCATAGTATTTGCCAAGATGAAGAGAAGCTGACAGACAACAATGCCTCTTCTACATTGGTAATTGGTAAGGAGATATTCCTTTCGGATATCACATTGCTTACCTATCTGATGATCTATTCCACAGCCAATTATTTTTGACAGCTGAGAAGGCAACGTTATGTCACTCCTGGACTGTAACAAGGTTTACCATCAACAGTAGCACAAAAACCCTACTTTCTTAACGTACTTACGCCTGTCTTGCGTCGGAGATTCGCTTTATCCTAACAGGACAGCTGTAAGTAACTTTAGAGACATGTTCTGAGGATTTGGACGTGTATTCAATTAACTGCAAAATATACACCTTTAATGTATTATATTATTATTTTAGTGTGATAGTTTTTTATTACAATCGAGTGGTTAAAGGGACAAAAAGCCCTCCTGAAAGTGTTCGGACCAAAGGCATATGAGTAAACTCTAATATGTACATTATTTACTCGCCTGCGGTGCCTTAGTGGTAAAAGTGGACGTTAAACACTATCTACATTACAATTACGAGCTCGTATCTTCATTTCTAAAATTATACACATAACTATATACCTCTACATATAACATACTTTAGTTTATTGCGATCATCCAAAACATTATCTATATCTTCATCTTTTGTGTGGCGTTTCCTTTTATCAGTGCTACAGAAAGTCTGATATAATTTGAATTTCCTTTTAATTCTTCTTTTTAACTATGCAACATATGGGTGTACACCGTGAATGATATAATTGTGAAATAATTGGCGAGAAAAATAAGTGTTCTTCAGCGTGTTAAAATATTTACCTATTCCTACTCTGGTCTTAAGTTAAATGTCGTTGTATCATACGTTGCTTATTTCTACTTACGTCTATTGGTTGTACTATTGCCGAGTTTCGTTCGGATCATAGCGTATGGGAATGAGCTGGGTTGCTAAGAAGGATGAGGAAAAATGTGACAACAGTCTTTTCCCATTCTACCCGGAGTTCATATGTAACAGTCAAGTGTAAAGGCTTATGGCTATTGGAAGCATTTCCTTAGAGAAAAGTCATATATGTTTGCTCGAGCTCCAAGCGATAACTGTTTCGGAAACAAAACGAACAAAAAGCTACATTTGAGCTTTATGAACGCGGCGATAGTGGTTTCCAAATAATACTTCGAGATATATAGATCGCATAATATTATATTTCTCTCCTTTGTATGTAAAGTGTTATTTTGTAGCATCCTTGCATATATTTGAGGTGCTTGCTTTCTTTTCTACAGGCTCTACAATTTCCCGATAACTTACCAAAATATGGAACGGATTTCTAGGTGATTAGTGTTCTAGAAACTTTGGAGAACACTGCTTGGAAGATAATTTTGTCTTGAAGTTTTCGGCTAGCTGGAGTAGCCAATACGTCCATCAGCTAACAGTTATGAATTGCAATAGTAATCGCGACAGAATTTTATTTACTTTACGACGACGAGAGAATAATAAAGAGTAGAAAGTCTAAGGTCATATAGAGAGAGACAAAATTACTTCCAAACATTGGACGAAGACGGAATTTATAAACTTTCTTTTATAAAGAACTGGCATTTCACGGGTATATTGCTAAACTCGAAGGAGGTTTTAATTAATTTAATATACCACCCATCATTCTTTAAATAATTATTGTACAATCCAGAGGATGTTATGGTTATTGTTCCCCCTTTATCCCTTTTAATTTCAATTTCAGTCCAGGTGTTCCTAATAATAAGGGACCGGTAGTTAAATACAAATGTTTTAATGGTCACATTTTCGGGAAGGGAACCAATATTCTACATTTGTTCTCCAATACGATGGACACAGGCTTAAACTTAGCGGAGGGGCGGCACTGATATTTTAGAGCTCACAACAGTTGAGGCTCACTCACTTTGCCACTCATACCATGTAGAAATTCAGTGAAATGCTAGCGACAGGTGGACATGAAATCATAACGTTGACAGCTATTATCTTGTGTGCAGTGCTATAGATTCAGTAGAGAGCCAACTATTTCAGTGTAGTAAAATACCGAAAATGAAAGTAACAAAATGTGGTTTTATAAACAGGCAAGTACGTGTGCAATAAACTGAAACTGGCCCAGAAAAAAAAATAAGAATAAATGAAGATTACAACAGTATTTGCGAAATTTTCACGATACTACTGTGCCATAATTACATCTTATTTTACAACTTAGATATTCACAAATTAACGTACTTGTATAATTTCTGGCTTTTTCAGACAGTGGCTGTCAAAACATGCAATGAAACATT
Source organism: Hymenopus coronatus (assembly GCA_030762935.1). NCBI lineage: Eukaryota > Metazoa > Arthropoda > Insecta > Mantodea > Hymenopodidae > Hymenopus > Hymenopus coronatus. The sequence goes on from CM060900.1 coordinate 350,351,002, forward strand.
TTTGAAGCGGGTATTGCAAAGCTTGTGCACAGGTACGATAAATGTCTCAATTTTTTCGGTGATTATGCTGTAAAGTAACCATAACTGTACAAACACGTTTAGTAATAAAATAATTATTTTCTATGAACTTGTCTTTCATTTATAGCCTATCGAAGGTTGAAAAAAGGCTCTCGTATTTGATACATGTCCCACGTGCCACTAAATTTCAGAAAATTGTTTGAATTTTTCTGAATTGGAGGTTCGAACCACACACAAAATCTTTAAATGGGGTTATTTTAATAATGTTGATTACCAAGTTATTAATTATTTTTAAAAGGTTAGAAATTTCAATCTCTAAAATTAATACTCTTATCATAACAATATATATGTTTTGAAAAATTACTTTTGTTATTAGGACAATTTTGCCCTTTGTGATATTACTGTAGATACTTCTCCATGTTCTCGGAAATTTTAGTTGTATTTAAACAATAGCTGAAATCGGTGGAACAGTTTAAATGTTTGAAAATGTACCCTGTTTAATGAAATAATATACTAGAAAACAGGTGTATTGTTGTGATCTTTAAATGGCTGTAGAGCCCGGAGCAGAAGAATATTAATGCCAAAGATTGCAATAACTATTTTAAATAAAAAATAAATGTTCGATTTTTTAATCGGTTGTAGTCAAAATATTACTCCAAGTGTCCGGTAAACACCAAAGTTGATATATCTGTAATGTAAGCCTGTGTTGCCAAACTTAACACATGATAATTAACATCAACTATAGACATATATTTACCTGCGTATACTCTAAAAGTAGTTGCGTGACTGCAAGATAAGTTGCGACAAAATTCCTATGAAAATAGTGTTTGTAATAGCGATTCTAGATCACAAAAAGTATTTATTTAAATCAGAAACGCAGTATTTTGGTTGAAAAACGTCGTAAAAATCTCTCCGATAGCCTTGCCGTCTGTCACGAGATTTTGAGGTTCTAAACTTATACTTAGTTCAGTATAGCGCTAACAGGTTAAGCATTCAAAAAAGGCAGGGTTTCCTAGTCTAATGAATCGTACTTCCACTATCAAGCAGTAAGTTGTTCACCTATAGCTACGTTTCCTTCAAAATTTCCTAGACTTATTTGTGTTGTTGGGTTCCTGTCTGCCGAAAATAATGGATACATTTTTCTTATTTGTTAATTTAATTCTGTGTTTCATTGGCTTATATTGTATATAGTAACTTAAATGTCCAACTAAAGATGGTCAATACCATTATTTCTCGATACCCGTTACCAAATGTGATTTTTGAGCACCGAAACTCCATACTCGATGCTCACTTTACGCAACACAACATTGTAAAGGCGATAGCTTTTACAGTGAAAAACGAAGTTCCTATTAGTAACTTTATTTGCTGGGTATAAACGCATTTAACCAGTTTTGTATACCATGTTAGTTCCAAAATTTTTCCTTTCGACATTCTTCCATTGACAGCATTTCTGTTTTCTTCTCCATAACTTACACACACCCTATTGTGTCAAGGCTAGAACAAACATTTCAATGTCATGTATTTTCTTATGTCATAATTTATGATTGAATGGGTAAATGTAATGGCTAAAAAAGAATTACGAGGCCAGGGTGTTGTACAAATGTGAATGAGTGATTCAGCTAAATGAGCTTCGTTCACACTCAGTTAACACTGCATATTACATGAATATCTCTACCCCTTTCCCCACCGTTTTGAATGCTGTTATTTAGAAAAAAGTGACTATTGACCCTAGGATGTATATGCAGGGCCTCGGAAGCCCTTCAAAGTTTTATTTTTTAAATATTCTTGTAATTTTTGGTTTGATTTCAGAATCCTTTCCAGTGTTCTTCCGCTTGCCCTTTGTTATCCCTCTTATAAAGTCTGAGCTACTGTATTTCAGGTTTTCTGCATAATTGAAAATATTTGCCGAAACGCCGTTAATGCAAACGCAGGACTTTAGAAGCCCTCTTATAATTATACATGTTTTTATTTCATTTTGGCCTCTAAATTTGTTCAGGAACAGTTATTAATTCAACAATAACTTTAGCAGAGGCAGTGGTGGTGACTAGTAGTGGCTGGAAGATTACAGTACTTCTGATAGCAGTGCTATATCAGATTCTGAAAATGAAGTTCCATATCTACAACTCTGAGGTGCCGTACATTAGCCGTAATAGAGCAATTTGAAATTTAGATCCTCCTGCAAATTCTCGTACGCCTGTTCACAATATTATAAAGAAGGTATCCGGTCCAGCTCATGGAATGAAAACCTGTAAACCAAAGAATGCCTGGAACTATTTCATCTCCAAGGAAATCCTAGATGAGGTAATCAACTCCACAAATATAGAAGGCAGAAGAGTTGCTGCTTCGCATGGTAAAACATAGAAGAACGTTTCACTTGTTAAAATGGAGAGTTTTCTTGGCCATTTACTGCTTGCTGCTGTTGAGAAGATTTGGGATGCGCCTGTAAGAGAATTATTACTGGATGAAAAGGCAAATTGTACATATAAGGTCACAATGTAAGTAAATAGATTTGAGGATATAAGGAAAATGATAAGATTCGATGACAGGCGCACCCGTGAAGCTCGATCTCTAGACGACAATTTTGCATCTGTTCGTTATATATGTGAACTGTTTCTTGACAAATGTAAAAACAGTTGATTCCTAGTGATTTACTCACAGTTGACGAAGAATTACTCCCATTCCGTGGAAGAAGCAGCTTTATCCAGTATATGCCCTCTAAACCTGTCAAGTATGACATAAGGATATTTTGGTTATGTGATGCTACATCTGCATATGCTTTAGATGGAATTGTGTACACGGGAAGGAAACCACATGAACCTGTTCAGAAAAATCTTGGATTGAATGTGGCGAAAGATCTTACTAAAACCAAACATGGAAGGATCGTCCATAAATATTACTGTTAATAATTCTTCACTAGCATTCAGCTAGCAGAAGAGATGCTTCAGAAGCAAATTACAGTGGTGGGGACAATCAAACTAAATAAATAAAAAATTCTCAATGAGTGAAACCGTCCACCTCAAGAGCAGTGCATTCCTCATTATTTGCCTTCAGAGATGAAATTACAATGGTCAGTTATGTTCCCAAAAAGAAAAAAAATCAGTCTTCTCATTAGTACAGAGCATCACGACAAAGATATGGATCAAGCTCACGCAAAAAAGAAACCAGATATAATAACCTTCTATAACTCCACAAAGGGTGGAGTCGATCAAATGGACTAAAAGGTTCAATATTACACCTGCAAGAGACAAACAAGGAGATAGCCATTTGCATTGTGGATGAATGTGATGGACATTGCAGAAATGAACAGTGAAATTTTATTTTCTGCCCAGCATCCAACATATTATACTGGAAGAACTGATAGAAGACGTTTGTTCCTAAGAGAATTAGTACAGGAAATGGTAAGACCACTAATGGAGCTTCTAATTCACATCCCTAATCTCCCAAAGAAAACAGATGACGTCATGCATCGATATGGTGTGCAAAAAGTCGGCTCATCGGGGAAACAATTGGTTGCATCAGGAAAGAGAAAAAGGTGCAATTACTGTCCATAGAACATGCATCGGAAAAACACCATAATATGTATGAAATGTAAAAATATCTGCGTAGAACATAGTGACATTCTTTGTGCTTCTTTTTTGTCAAAAGTTGTAAACTAAGAAAAAATGTAGATATTGTGAAAAATGCACAATAATTATTTTTCAAAATGTAAATTATAATTACCATTATTGTGACAGTAAGGACTTGTAATTCCAGGAATTGTTAATAACGTTTATAACAGGTAGAACTTATAAGTGTAACAATAATATAATATTTTGCATATGCTAAGTGTAGTAGTTGTACATGATAGATCGGAACTCTTAGAGTTCTTTAAAAATAATGAAATATTTCATAGTTCTACCAGATTCTTTTAGTACAGCTTATGAAGATAACAATATGTCAATAAGTTTGAAACAAATAAATTCAGCTCCAAAATATGAGTATATGAAGAGAAAAAAATAATAAAATAAGGGTAGGGACTCATAGGCCCTGCATATGCATTCATGTGTATTTTAAACACCATACATCATAGGGTTAAACATGTCTTTGATACACCCACAGTAAGCATAGTCAAGGTTTTATCAAGAACCATAATCCAGTATTCATTCGGGAACACCTGTAAACCAATAACTTAAAAACTGAGTCCTTTCATACATTATATAGCATAAACTTTAACTTAAAGGATATTGAAAGGCATCGAAGGTTTATCTTATAATAATTATTAGATACATTCAGGTACCACCGAATATTGAGATATCGGCAGTTTCGAAGTACCATCCCTATATCCAGCTAATCCTGAAAGTTAACTTTTTTCCACACAAGCGGCGTGTAGTACAGGGGTTGGAAAGACAGTCAGACTGACAATACAATGCCATAGCCGGGATTTGAACCCCCATCCACCAGTTTCCATCCGGTTACTCTAACCACTGAGCTAAAGTGGTAACGATCCCACATGGCACTAACTTTCCTAAACTAAGTCGCATTTTTTTCTACTAAACCACAAAGAGATCACAAATGTTTGCAACTGCTTTAAGTCCCGGGCTTCATAGTTTAACCAACCATTAGGCCAATCACTGTTACTTAATTTTTACATACAATCAGCTTGAAAAACAGGAATGTAAAAAGTAATCTTGTAAGTGTTTTGTAAGCACTTCGAAATAAGAGGTACAAAAGGCATACCGTAGTATTGGTACGGCCCCCACATTGGAATTTCACCGTTTACTATTGTTACACATTATGTTAGACAATGGTAGGGAAATATGATAGTATTTTTAACACTAATGCGATGACTTTATTCAAAAACAAGCTAAATGCAGTAACAGGGATACGCACACACTTTATATATTCTTTACAATAGAGAATTTATTACCCATACAGTAATTACGGCACATACTTACGATTTCAAACACTTAAGATACTGAGAATTTCTAATGTTGCACTATCACCTTTCTGTGTATCACCTTTAAAGTTTGGGAAATAGTTAATGTCCTAAACAGTATATGAATCTAAAATGCTAGCTAGATTCTCACTACTGCATACCTTATGAACGTCTCCTTAGCGCGGTGATAGCGTTGCTGCTTGCCAAGCGGGAGATCTGGGTTTGATTTCCAATACCGGCGTGGAGATTTTTGCCCCGCTGAGAACCTGGGTTGGGGTGCACCCAGCCTTGTAAGGTCCCAGGGGGGCCAATTGGGGACCTACTTGATGGAGAAGTAGTGGCTCCAGGTCGTGAAGACCACATTAACTGGCCGGGGGTGCCGAAGCGCTGACCACGTCTCACCCCACTATACTGCACCCCATCCATGACGTCTGTAATGTAATGGGGGACGCAGCGGCCGGGCGGTAGGTAGTAGGTCAAGGCTCTTAGTGAGTTGTGCCAAGAAGTCATACCTTATCCCGCGAAGTAGCACGCTAGCAAAGCGAAGCTCACACATTCCTTGCACGCCAACTCCCAGCGACTGGCTGGCGAGAAACATGGAGTCACATCAACTCTAATGTTAATCCGGCATACCAACCTGGCGACTAATTTCTCTCTCACGTAACCCTGGCAAAGAGATCCAAAGTGGTGCAGTATTAAAGAAGAGGGAGTTGAAGATGGGGTTATTGTTAGTGCACTGCTAGGTATGATAAACAATAAATACAAAATGATAGGCTGCGCTGACAACGTATGTTACAATAGATAATGACAATGATAATGACATAGATTTATTACGAAATTTAAGAGCAATTTATGTGCTTAGAATCGTCCTGGAAAACCTTTACGAGTGAATATGACACACCAGGTGTCGAAATATTGTATATTAAGACAACATTAAATACATCAACCATTGACAAATACATAGATAGAGGGCAACATTACGAGATGCTAACAGAAATGGCAAATATAAGACATCCTTTATTGTTGTCTGCAACACTATCCCAGCGAATTACGAACTACGTCATGAAGTGGGGGCTTCCAATTGCCGCTAGGTTTGTTGGTTGTTGCGGTGAAGTTCATCTCTGTCGCACAGCTGAGTATTTATCACGTACTTTTAATGAAGATGCTGCTCTCTTGCTGCTGCTGCTGCTGCTGCTGCTGCTGCTGCCTGTGAGACGTTGGTTCTAGCCTCATATGCTGTTGTATAGAACAAATTTGACTCATCGGGGGTGATACGATTGAATGCAAATTAAAAAAAAACAACAACAAAAAAACACACACACAGTTTGCTTTTTTCCCCTCATATGCTGCAAGATCTTTAATGCTTTTAATAGCCGATGATAAAATATTAACATTGGTTTTACTAGCCAAAAATTCACAAAATATACATATCATAGTGTCATACGCTTTGCATTTGTACCTTATTGGTTGCCATTACACACGTAACCTGCAAATTTCTAGAAAATACCCTGTTTACTAAAGTTTGGGAATGTCCCTGCTCTTGTAGTGATTTTGTTGCACGAAACCCAATACAATGGCTAAGTCATTAACTCCAAACCTTGCTTGTTTGTACTTTCCTGTTTTAATCAGAAATGCTCATTTTCGTAGTTAACAAATCTTGTTTTGCTTTGTATCCTACAAATATGTGTAACAAATCTGCATCTGGGTATTTAAATTACACTATTATTATTATTATTGTTATTATTATTACTATCATCATTAATTATTATTATTAATAATGATAACAATCACAACATTAATAATAGTAATAATAATTATAATACATTTTATCACATAAAGTCCAAAAGATCACATGTTACACAATATAAAAATGTTGCAGCTGTTCAAGGTGTCCCCTCAAAGGGGTATAGTACTTAACGATATTGTTTGAAGGTCTGGTAAGTGATAGCAGAAAAAAAAAATCAATTTCACTCAGTTACGCGCCTCTAGACATTTGCTTTCTAACCTAAAAGAAGAAAATGGGACAAGCTCTCCTAAAATAATGAAGTTGCTTCTCGTAACGATATAGCAGAGGAGTCCACTTTAATTACAATTTTCAAGAGCTTCTAAAGTACAGCTAATAACATAATAATAAAAATCCCACACTACAGCGATTGTGTTTTTCACTCTGAACAATTACGTTTTCAACATGAGTTGACTTCTAGTAGAGCATGCTGGAGAGGAACTCCACCGTCTATACTCAGAGTTTTAAATAAATGTCTACATTTCTGGATGATCTTTTAATTACACAGAATTCTCCTCCTAGGAACGTCTATGACAACCTATGAACTCATTATTCTTATGAATATTGACAAAATGACGAGGCAATTTATCGGAAAGCTGTTATTCCATTCCACCACTCAATTCCTTCTAAAATATAATCAAATCAAAAATCCTTTAATACATTTTGAGTCATTTTATAGTAACGTAAAGTATTTTGTGTGAAAAACATTTTGGTAAAGTTTCCCAAGACTATGAATAATAGCTATCAGAGCTAATGATGTAGTGTTTGTTCCAGTTATGAACGCCACTGCTGTTACATGTACAATAAAGTTTGTAATTCATATATTTAACAAATCCCAGTACTTCTGTTATATGTTTAAAAGTATATAAATGGACATCTTCTAAATGTTAATATTGTTACCGTATTATACTTTTGACAAAGGATATTTACAAGTATAGTTTTAATAGTCTCTTAGGGTTTCTATAGTAATATATTCAGGTAAAACATTTATATAGATTCATTGTATGAATTCATAAATATATTTCCTTCAGAAATATAAGTTTTCTGTGGTTCAATCCCAATAAACATGTAAACATTTATAAAATATTTTTATACATAATTCCTAACAGGGTAACTTTTAGTACAGTTATCACAGAAGTAACCTCGGAATGGGCCCATTATTGACCTCTCCCAACCATATTCAAACACTTTTATTTATTTCCCTAATGGTTTGTCACTTAAAATTTCTTTTACCACACTTTGAAAGCGTTTTGAATGGATAGTGTTACATTCTGTCTCTTAGTGGCGCCTTTGTTTGTTTGTTTTTTTTTTTGGGGGGGGAGGGAGGTATTCTAGATGTTCAATTTTAATTATTACTTACTGCTGCCAATGTTTTAGCTAGAAGTCTTTTCTAATAATTTCAAAGTTTTAAAGATTTACGTAAATTTACACATTTATATATTTACAGATTTCCAAGTGTTATTAAATTATAAAACGGTTAAGGAGGTGAGCTACAAAGCAAATGTTATCTGTGTGTTTCATAAGGTAAACCTGTTAAAGGCTTGGGACACTACAAGACAAGTATTAATACATCGAAATAAATGTAATGAAAACCTATCATATTCATCAGTGCTACAACACAAATTTAAGGTGAATTAAAATATCGTTGATTTCAAATATTGCAAATGTAGTAGTCTTTTTATTACACAGACACCTTTTACTTTAACTACACGTGCTAAAACGATACTTTTATGATGACTACAGCATTTCTGGAAGGAAACTGCACTAATTCTAAAAAATTACTTAGATTCCAGTTTCCGACGATACTTCAGCTGTAACAAATAAATAACGAACCAAAGTGGATCTGTAATATTCTATTATCGCTCTCACATCTCTTTTTAATACTGCTGAAACTTATTTTCTGCCAACGAAGTGCACAAACTTCACTCTCAGTATGATTCACTCTCGGGTGATTGTGTTCACAGTAAGAAGTGGAGACGACGTATTGCTTAATCAAGTTTTAACGCAAATAAATGCATCTTCTTAGGATAAAATTGAACGATTTAGTTCAGACAGAAAAGCTAAAACCGTTTGACTCCCCCGCCCTTTCAATCCCCAGTATTTTGTTTGTTTGTTTTGTTTTAAACGAGTGCGGCACTTTTTCAGGGCACTTCCATTCTAAATAAAGGAGTGTGAAAGTCTATTTGCGAGACTTATTAAGCTCCACTGTTCCAAGATTAATCACCTCAGAGCATGTGGGAAGAACGGACAAGTGTAAAGCATTTCTTTTGAGAAGAAACAGGCCATGAGCATGTAATCCTGTAATACAATAACGCTTGTTGAAGCTACCTCTTTCCTAAACACTTTTCAAAGCGCTCATCACTGTCACTGCTCTTCTTTTTGGAACACTGGCCACCCTTTGTCTTTGGACTGTTACGACCCTTCTCTTTTATCCTTAAAATGCACCTCTCTACTTTGCATCATTTTAGGCTCTCGCTAGGAAAGCTGACTACGTGTTCATTTCTCAGATTCGCTGAGGCCTCTCTTTTGACAAGTTTGTATTTGTGATAAAAGCGCTTGCCATATATTCTACAAGGTCCTCAGGTATATAAACAGCTCATTAGTCTCCAATACTTAGTATTCGATACTCTCGTTTTCCCGCTGTTTTTCTACATTATTTCACTTTTTATAATATATAGTTTTGTCACTATCCTGCATAAATTTCGCCCTTTATAGTGCATTTAATAATAATAATAAGAAGAAGAAGAAGAATAACAATAACGATAGTAATAATAGTAATAATAATAATAATAATAATAATAATAATAATACACAGCATACTTCCATATAATGGCAAGCGCAAAAATTAATGATGGCTGATGCTGACCACTATCAGAGAAGCGCAATATTGCCACACGTAGATCGGCGGACTGAAGTTACATGTAGCAAAAAGACGAAATGAAAACAATTTATAGGGCATTACCTTAGTACTCAAGCAAACATATCTTTGGTCTGCATGCTAATTTAAGAAGTAATGTAAAACTCGTAATTTAAAAAGGCCACAAAAATGTCCGCAGACTAAGTATGAATTTCTTATGGAAAGGTTTCTACAGAAAAAAAACCATTGTAACTTATATTCCTGCTTTGGCAACGCTTCTCGTTTATGTGTTATTGGTTTACTTTCGCAGCTCGTACTTGGTGCACAAAATGAAAGTTCAAAGAACAACCAATAAAAATAACTCTCCAAAATAAATATAACTGAACTCTGGAAACTGAAATAACCACGTTATCCTGGAATCGGAAATTGCATCTCGTTAATAGCAAGGCTGCGGTGTAATGCGCGGAAACTGGCAGAGTCAGAATCCAAATGATCTATAGTTTTGTTATAAAACAGTATGTAAACATTTTCTGAAGCAGTAATTTTGTTATCCGCTCTAATGTAAGTACATTTATTTGAATAGAACATTTTTTTTCCTGGCACTGGTTTGTTTTAAACACTTTGTTAGGTATGTATACGCTTCTCCTCAGGGCTACTTTGTTACTCAGAAAGTAAAGAGATACCTATTGTAATTATATGTTACGTCTTCTCTGGACCTTGTGACCTACATTCACATTTCAACTATCAAATGAAGCTGAATAACCGAAAGCAGTGCATGTGTTTATTTTGACCTGCATTTTATTACAATAAGCGTGTTCCGCTGGATCAGATTTAAGTACGATTCTCACCAGAGTTGTCACCACATGCTTATTTTTTCCGTCAGATCAGCTCAAAATTTCCGTCAAAACCCACCTAAATTAGTAATTTCCATATTTTCTTTCAAAAATAAAAATTAAAACTCAAGGTCAGCACTTTGGAACAATTTCTTGATCAGTCTGAAAGATGATCAAGGGAAGTGATTAACTACAAACAACGTGAGAACAGCTTCTGCGGGTGCACGTTCATACGTGTCTTTAATAGGCAGAAATGGTATTTTTGACTGCAAAGTTAGAAAGGGGTCAGCTGCTTTTAGATGTTTCTTATTTTTTCCATGAAAAAGTAAATCTGACAAGAGCACATTTACATTGCATTGGCAATATTGGCACCGCGCACTACTAGGTTCCCTTGGCGCCTCTAACAACCATTTCTTTAATCATTCATTATTTAACCATTATTTTCTAAAATGTCGTATACACCGCAAAACCTTCTGTTCAGCTAGGTTATTAAAAAAAAAAAGAACGCATTAGCACTTCGCTAACTATGCTGAATTCAGAATACACTCTGATAAACACATGTGGTCATATACCGCAGTGTGATGTTTGCGGAGTTATTTAATCATCCGATAAGTTTGTTGCTGTTAACTCTAAATAAACGACAGCTGTTATATTGCTTAACAGACACTGTCTTGCAGGTACTCAAAGATTTACATCCCTGATAATTTTTCTATAAAAAAATCAATGTAATATTACTTAAAAGTTGCTAATAATATCCGTCAAAAAATCCGTAATCCATGAAAACTAAATTATGCCCGTCATATAACTTGGCAACCCTGTTGCTCACTAAAATTTTTGTATAGGATGAAGAAGTACTATTCCGTTTATAAATCGCAACGTTAGACAGTTTCATTTTATTCAAGGTCACAGCATCTGCAGAAATATGCGAAACTCATACGTTACGAACTGTGTTGACGGGTGCAGGCCAACGCAGCATCGAGACATAACATACCAGAAGTGATGACAAATCTATAGCATTCCTTCAGGTGATTAGGAAATCGTCTATAAAATTGTTAAAATGGGCTAAAAGTTGATAAAATTCTGCATGTTTATCTAAACGAGAAGAACATATACTAAAGTAATATTTGCCTAAGTTCTATAACTACTATTCTTTCATCTGTTTAAATAATTTGAGATTTAAATGGCCTACCAAGACAGGGATGACATTTAAATAACTCACGCTAGAGAACGGGTTAATAACGAAATGTGGTATCAGAGAATCTGCAGATATAAATGTACGTGGTGTCCACTTTTATTACACATGAGTATTTAAATATTTAATTACTCATAAGAAGTTTTTATTTTGCATGAAATAATTCTATTTTCGGTTTTATCTGAAGTTTGAGTATAAGTTATATGCATAGCAACACAAATTATGCGTATGACGTTAACATTAATATCGCTGATTCATACGCGTTTGGATATACATATTGAGACAGTACATGTCTTGTCCCGAGGAAAAGAATTGTTCAGAAGAGAAATATAAACCATAGCCAAGAATATAAATTATATCACAAAGATAAAATATAAATGTAGAGTGAAGATGGGAGGGGTAGAAAAACTTTTAACACGTATAAGGCACGAGCTCGGGGTACAAGATCCGTTACCTGCCGTGCATTGACCCGAGGGAATGGGGCGAAAATGCTCTGCTCAAGGAAAACAAACGGGACACAAGAAAATGATCTCCGCTGGTCAAGGGGGACGCCTTCTGAGACACTTGGTGAAGGACCTCTGAACAACCAAGATGTGAAATTTAGAATTCGTGATGGAGCCGACAGGCTACCTTTAATTGTGAGACACTTGACGAAGAACCTCCGCACGACCAAGATGTGATATTTGAACGCGTGGTGTAACCCTTAGTTGTGACGGAAGTAAGTGATTTTAAGACCGATCATAGTACGAGACATATCACTGCATCAAACGAATAAATTATAATAGTCGTGTGTGGGTAAAGTGTAACATCACAGTAGAAAATTAAAAAGTATACGCGTGTGTTCTACGACGGAAAAAGGCCGGACTCAGTTAATAAAGCACTTGTGTCTTACCACACCCTGAAAGAGTCTCCATGCTAATAAAAACCCTGAGCTAAGCCAACCTTAATTCCACACCATTCCAATATCAATAACCCGCGCCCGGGACACGAACCCAGTACCGACCCAATATGTACTGTTAAACGATGAGTCATCTTGTGTTATTAATAGGGCCCGGAGTTTTAACTTTTTATAAATGCAGGTTTAGCCTTCTATTATTTTCTTTTAACATCTTTAACATCTTTTAACCTTAACTCCTGCCTTTTTCCTAGCTATTTAACAATTCGGCGACAAAAGCCTTTAAACATAATATAGATAAAAATATGAAAACTATTTTACTTCACGGAAACATGCTATTAATATGTACAGTACTGTAAAACAATGTATTACACCGTAAACGCGTGCTAGAACATTGTAATTAACACATCAAGCAGATGTTTTAATATATAGCACTTACATAAAACAAAGTTCACCTGGTAGCACTGCTACTATACACAACCAGCCACATTTGCAAATTTTCTGCTGTTCTTTAATATATTCCTAAAGGCAGAAAAATCTTTCAAAATCGCAAAATGTCATTAGGGCCTATTTCATTCAAGTAATTTCTACCAAGAGCATTCTTTCTCTGGATAGCCTTACATGTATACTCAAAACAAAGCTAAACGAATTGCTAACAAAAATTGTTAATGCAAATGAACTGAAGGAAAAAAAAATTAAGTTTAGGGAGTTTTGAGTCTTAATGTCCCATTTAACTTTTTTAGGCTGAATAAGATTACCGCCCAAACCGCTTGAAACATAAAAGTACTGTGAAGCTTTCTAATTTAAAAGGGGAAAAATAGATTAAAATCTAAAAATCAGGTGCCTAGTTATTACGTAACCAATTTATTCCACGGATCATACGTCAACTACTGCTCCTGTCGTTACCAGAATTCTCGAGTCGCCTCGCTCGTGAGCATTAGTTCTCAATACACGAGATTCTCGTTGCCACACTCTTGAGAGTGGCATGACTTACGAGTAACGAGAGAGAGCGACACGGGTTTAGACCGGCTCGAACTAGTAGAAGTTAAGGACATATGGAGGCGTATGTCTCCAGCGAATGATATGCTTGCACCTCCTACAAGGGCTACCACTTTTTGGTGCACACATCTACTGTGTCTGAACTGAGAACATTATCTTCATGAATTACCCTTGAATAAATATTAGCAAATACTAATTACATACCTAGAGAGAATTTTATTTTCTGATCACGGCCGTTCAGATATCCTGTCTCTGCGATACTTTGAACAGGAGCTAAGCAGCTCTTAACTTCCCGTGGTTATCGTCATTCAACATTCACTATAACGGAGAAAGGCTGAAAAATAACACCAAGTCTTTCCTCACAACGCTTATCTCAAATATAAACATACTCAAACCACAAAAGAAATGAGTTAAAGTTCAGTTTCTTTTCACAGTAGTGATACGTTATTTTATTATTAAATTGAACGGACATATTAAGTGGTGTTTGAAATTCGAGCTGAAATCTTGTTAATATACAAATGAAATGATTATATTTCTCTTTGCGATACGAGTATGTGAACGTGTCCATTGAAGCTAGGACAAGCAATTTTTCCATTAACAAACTTTGCGTTTAAATTAGCGGATGTAGAAAAACTATGTAAGAGGCGATAAGCAGTGTAATTCAAGGCGAATGGGTTTCATGAGCCAGGCACGCAGAACGGCTTCAGCACGAAGTTTTCAACAAACACATTCCTATGGAATCGCTTATTAACTGAAGGGATGAAAGTAACAACCCCGAATTAAGTGCCTTCCAAGAAGACAAACACATCGCAAAGCTGCTTGCTGTATCGTTGATATAACGTCTGTTATGACTTAACACCATCAATGTAAGGTTCTATTATTTTAAGGATGTTTAATGTGTTGTGTAACTGCAGAAACCATGGACGGTAAGGTGACTGGGTGTAAAATGTGTTCTCAAGTACACATTCATCACCGGTACTACACTCATTAGATTTGGCAGTAGCGCTCCGCGCGAGCATTGGTCAGCTTCATCATTATATGCCTTAAAGTTTTGCGACGATAATAGCTGAGACAGGTTCTGTTATCCGTTTTGAGTCAAATGCTGACATAATAAACAAATAATGATCATGGTAGGGGGAACTTGATAAAATACGAGTTCAGTGCTCACTCATATATGTACAGCTAATTAACGTAGGGAATTGGTTTTTCAACTACAAGCTTCAAAATAACAAGCTCTGCATGAATATCTTATTGTCTTTCCTATAGCGCAAGTAAATTCTCTGGATGCAAATTATTCTTACACCAGCGACTTTACAGCGTGGTTTCTCAAGTTTTTAGCTATATAACACTACAAAGCGCAGTAAGTTTATAATCGGATGCTTTTTTGACCAGCTCCTCCTGCTATCCGCCAATAAATTATATGCCTGCCATAATAACGCTGTAACGGTCACATGCTGGGTAGCAAAGTTCTCTCTCCCTCTCTCCCTGTCAAAAACACACATACCACACATAGTTTCCTTAGGAGTTATGGAAGAATTTGGGTTTACATATTTTATGGTGATAAACATGCGCTGCTAACAATATCGCAAGATGTCTTGATTTTTTGTTTTGGTCAGTCCAGGATTCGCTCATCATTGCCCCCATCGTGTAGAGGTTCGGCCAAATCTCTATCTCACCATCTTTCATGAAGCAGCGTATTCTATCTGTCTGTGACCGCAGTATTACGTTCAGGGGCATGTCTTCTCTGAAGAAGTTCTCTTTGGCAAGTTCGTAGACTAGCCTAGATCTTCTATGTTTTAATACGCCTAGGGCTGCTTTTAAGAAGCTCGACTGGCTGCTTTTGTGTCCTTGGATCCTTTACACTTAACGTGTCCCATGTATTTTCGTTCCCGTGCTAATCGGGATAATTTGTGGATTGAACAAATCCATTCGGTTTCCAATTATAGTCTGTACATTGATTTGATGACAAACATGGTTTTTGTGGCAGCTGTTGCTTTGATGTCTCGTATTTTAAATGACCTGACTGTGGTGTGCAGTCTCATTCTCAGATTTTTAAGCATATGACTGTCCTCAGTGGTGCCGTTCCTAGGCATATTCGTCGCCTATTACTTTTCTACCTCCGTTATGGAATGCGTCCATCTGTCTGGTTGATTGATAGCTTCTTGTCGTTAATGTTTGGAGAGAGACCCAGTAAGCATATCGTCAGCCTATATATACTCACGTTCTCCGTCTCTTGTCTGGTCGTATGGATGAAGCAGCATTGAACAGGAGGGAACATAAAGGCTCAGTGTTAGATTTTTCGCCTGCCACAGTGCATTTAAAAGAACTGGTTAGCAGATACGAGCAATGCTGGGACGCAAAACGGAGCCAAGATCGTGAATTTTAATGCTGGATTTTAAAAATAACATAACTGCAAGACCTGCAACGGTGTACCAAACTTGAAGAAAATTGCTGTCTGTTACTTGATAGGGGCAGATGGTGACGAAATAACGTGAATACAAATACACACCTAACGATTAGCATGTACTCGCTAGATATACAGAATTGTGTGTAGCCTGTTATGAAAAGTGGTGGTGAATGCTACGGTTGTGGTGTAGAGTTAGGGTACTTTCTGTATTAGATCCGCATTAAAAAAATACTCTTTTACATTACGCTGCGCAAAGCGTGGGCAATATAAGCATTCGTTATGCAGTAAGTGCTAAATTTCACTAAACTGATGGGTTTCTGTAAACAAATTGCAGTGAACTGTAGCATGTTGAAATTAAATCATTAGATATATGTATTATAATTAAGGGGTGACAGGGCCACCTCGGTAGGGTAACAGGACGGCCGTTAGCTAATGGTGTTTTTGGAGAGGTGTGGAGACTATTGGCAGGATAATGCTTGTGACTCAACCATATGAAGACGTTCGGTGGGGACTTCAGCTTCCCTCAAGTTATCTTGGGGATACTTCTAAGGTATTTGGGGTACCTTTAAGGCATCTTGAATGCCTTTTTGGGTATTTTAAGGACACTTTAATATATTTCGGAGCATTTTGAAGTTATTTCAGGGCATCTTAAATATATTCGCTAACCTTTAGGATTATTTTGAATCATTTAAAGCATTTTGAATATAATGCAGGTGCTTTTTCAACTCCGGAACAGGCATTTGAATTATCTAATATAGGATTCAAAGGCACCACTAAAAAGAAATGAAACACTAAGGTGCTGGTTCTTTGGGGGTTTCAAGTTAATCATTTTGTAGACGTTCAGGGAAGGTAAGTTACAGAGGATCTTCTGAAGATAGTTAATTTGTATTAGTATAGGGCTGGTGATCATGCAATTTATTTATTTATTATTTGTTATGAGTTTGACTGCACGGATTTTCCCCCATATACACGTTGCTTCCCTGTTTTCCTCGTTAGGTAGTTGATTATAATATTTTGGGGCTGCGATGGAACCAGCGCATCATGTAAATGGATATAGGACATCTTAGAGCAAATGTTCAAGAAACTAATAAAGGAGGGGGATAATTATTCGACAAATTTCAAGGTCTTTTCAGAATGCATGAGATGACGCTAAGAATTAAAATGAAGTTGGACATATTCACGTTTAGCAATGATTCGTTTGAAATAATTTATAGAATGAAATGGCCAAGAACATCACAAAAATTGACGAATTATTTGGGGAATGTCCCCTCATAGAGGTGCAGAAATTTGTCTATGAAACAAAACAGCACAATTTAATTGATAAATTAATTTAGTTAGTATATTCGGGCTGCCTTTTTTTTTTTTTTTTTTTTTGCAAACGGCACTCTTAAATTAACCTCAGAAAACCGGGAGTGACTAACTTATAATGTAATAATGCCTACAATTGAAAAACAATTAAACTCTACTTTTTAAACGTGAAACAAGCTACAGTTCAACCATCATAACGGCGGTACAAAAGCCTGCTAAAATCTTTGCTTCAAAAGAATCAAGAGCACTTAGCAGAACTGTTGTAAGGAATGGGAAAAAACATCGATGTAATTTAGCAGAACTGTTGTAAGGAATGGGAAAAAACATCGATGTAATTTGTTGTTATGGTGCTACAGGATTATATACTCATCCAATGTTTGTAAATGCCCGTCAAATATGAGGGAACTAAGAGAGTACTTTTAGGCTATTCTGTCTATGGGCGCTCTTCAAATAGCTGAAGTAGTGACTATTTGCTTTTGAACGCTTCTGCATTTTGTTAAGCGCATAAGTTCTACGAGATGTGTTCCAATGTTGCTATCCATTATAATATTCATAAAACTCCTGTGTATCTGAATATCTATAACTGTAAAAATAGTGCAATTTCCAAGTGACTTTTGCCACATTTTACTGAAAAAACTTAACCCTTTGGGTCTTTTCATATTAGCTCTGTAAATCAGTATTTAACCCTCTTGCTGACAAAGTCTTTAAATGGTTTAATCATAAAACTGCCACCCAATCTAATCGACGCAGTGTTTGGGAGACTGTAAACCTATTTTTGAAACAACTTATGGAGAAGTCCTTTATACCACTGGAAACAACAAACCTTCTTCTTTCAAACGGCATGTTTCGAGAGCATTCAGAAGTGTCTTTTATTACTTGAAGGTCAGTACTTCTAACCCTCAGCAATTTGTTTAGCCTTGTCCAACACAGTTCCGTGTTTACTGTGTAAAAGCGAATATGACAAGTTCTTCCGGGAATGTTTTACTGCCAGGGAGGGTTGATAATATTATTAGGTGTGTGATATCAGTGCAAATAATGTGACAGTAACAGGAATGATCGTGTACCTATACACCTCCGTTGCAACACCGACGGTTGTTAAATGTGTTTTCACTATATTAAAAATATGTTAACGGAAAGAAAACAACTAGATTTCGATTTAATTTTCCAGTAATCGAATATGTAATTTTTCAGTAATTTATGAAGAGAGGAGAGATGGCTGAACATATAATTAATAATCCTGCTTCATCGTTACTGTGTAAAATTACAGCAAAAGAAGCATAAATACCAGTGTACTGTGTATTATACGCCGCGACGAAGAAGAAATCGCGTACAGTGAGCGTAAAATCTAAAAAATGAATTATATCCTAAGTGCATTAATTTGTATAAGTGCTGTAAATAAAGAGAAAATTAGTTATTAATAAGTAATCCATAATTAAATGTCTTTTTATAATTGTTGTGTACTCACCCCTTGAAACGTTTAACATATACTGAAATTTATTTTTCAATTACTGATTTAATGTTAATATTCTGATGTCTAATTACTTTTCTGTACGTATGTTAAATTGAGAATAGCAAGATCCATGTTATGGTGTTGATGTTAGTGCGGTAAAGCCATATCAAGACTGAAACACTTATATTCCCGGTGCAATATACGCTAACCTCATCGATACCGGTGGCTTATGTTTTCCCCGTTATTTTGATAGAACTGTGTGATATTTCATCACAAATTACAATATCGCAATTATTGTTCTGCGTTGCTATGATTAAATATGAGCTGGATACTAATATTCTAACTGTTAACTTTTCTAAATAGTAGATTATCGAACAGAAACTAGTATGACAAAGTCACGTTTCTAGCTTTAAAGTTACATCAGTTATGATTTGTTTTCCAATAGCTAGTATTTCTAGGTATAGAAGCCGAAATTTTTCACCCCTAGTGCCATTTTAAGACTTCGCACTTAAAAGCCGGGCAAGTACCGTCGATCTGAACCGACGCGCGGCACGCAGTAGGTTAATCGAAAGCGTTATTTATATTTATTTATTGATCTGAACATAACAGGCATAAGACCAATTATATATAAAGAATCATGTAGCTGAAGCGCTACGAACATATGTAACACAACTCTGTAAGAGTCATTCATGAAAGTGGCGCAGGAAATCTAGGGCTTGAGCTCAGGAAATATTTTTAGCTTCAGCAATTTTGAACCATTAGTCCAGTTTATAGAAATTGCATTAGAAGATGGATCACAATTAGGTATGATCCAGGAATTCTTTGTAATCCAAAATGGCATAATGAGGAGAAATTAAAAATTAAATTGAGTTTTATTTAAGCACGCTCTTTGATTGCTATGCTTCTTAGCATCCCATTTTACATTAGGCTTGAAGGACCACTTAATTTTACTCCGAAGTCAGGCTTGAGCTTACTTTACATACCACAAATCTATGTCATGGGACCAACGGCTTTACTTCTGTTCTAAGGAGTTTTATGCCCGAAAAAAAGCCTTCGGTCCTCCGCCGGGTTTGAAAAGAAATGGCGATAGAACTGCAGAGATATGATTATTGGGAGAAAATAAATGTTGTGCATCAAATGAAGACACTCACTTATTTTTATTACCAAAAATAACCTAGCAAAATATCAAACCATTAAAGTTACTGATTTTTTTTTCCATTTCGAAAATCAAAACATGAAATGAAAATATTAGATTTGGGAAAAAGCAGAAATCCGAAATATTAGCGGCTACACCCAACAAAATTGGGAGCAGGTTATAAAGTGAAAAGGAAACAAGAGAATACAAATGCTGTTAAAGACCAGTGAAGCAAGAAAGGGAATAGAAAGTTGGTTAAAAAGCTTAACTGTGAAATGAAAGTTAAAGAAGAGAACACTTTGAATTGTAAAGAGTAAGTAATATATCCTTGTACGTGGACATGTCCACACTCATAGTCTATAATGATGAAGATACGTATTTCCGAATTGAACAACAATTTAAAGCCGATGTGCTCAGTCTTTGGGGAGTTGGTTGTAAAGAAGAATTACGGTGCACGTGTGCAATTTGTAGCATTTGTGTAATTCTGAATGGAGTAGGTAGGACCCACTTAGATCCATTAAAACGGAAAGCGTTTCTTAAATTTTTATATAAATAGGTTACGGTTTCTAGTCTTCGAAACATGTTTGATGTTTCAAAATGTAGTGACGAATCAAATGAAATTAAGTTTTATTAATGGACTATTTTAAGCGCTGCGGTTCTTAGAATCGTATTCCATATTGGGCGGAAAGAGCGTTTAAGTTTCCTCAGAAACATCATTACCATGCTTGAGGTTCTTTTAAATGCGAGAATAACTGCTTTACTAAGGATTTTTACGCCCGAAAACAAAAACCATCGATCTCCGCCGGATTTGATTCCCCGACTTTGGGGGGATATCATGTCACCCCCAGGCCACGGAGGACGACGGTATGAATAAATTTTGTATGTATTTAATATGTTTTTTCGTATGGGTCTAAGAATATACTATTATTTTTATATTTTCCTAGTGTAAGTATGATTTATGAAGTATATTCTATATTATTGCATTTGCATACCCTTAACCCATATCACCGGTAACTATGAGCACATCTCATAATTGTAAAATAAATTTCCTACAGCAAATGCAGTAGCTTGTGCTCCTCTACGCGATATTAGTGTGAACAAGAACCATTGGGCAGTTTGAGGATGGAATGTGAAGTCATATTGTTTAAAAGCACACCCAGTAGTATTACTTCTCCACCGTATACATCCTGCATCTGTTGAAACCTAGAAGCCAATTTATAAGTTTTTAAATTCCCAGTAATATAAACGATTCAGGCATATTCAATCAAATATTCTTCTGTTTAAGCTTCTATGAACTAAGGACATTCGTTTTCTGACTAATAATGGACATGTAACTTTTGGGACTCGATCAATAAACTGCACGAGAAAATGATCAATATCAAAATCATAGAGAATTCAATGCCGAATGTGATTACTGGAGGAACGGGATTTAACGAACATAAGGCTATGTTGAATGCTATAGGACTATGAAACGTAATTTAAGATTTGTTACACTTGTGCCCATATCTTTAAACAGGAATTTCATCAGCAGTAGGTTCATACAAATGTAAAATAGAACATTTGTAAGAGTTTGTTGTTGAAGACGTGTGCCTTTCCAGTTGGTAGGGGTATGATAAGTTTAGGAATCTAAGACCCTTCCCACATTATTTCTCTCCATTTCGTAATGACAAGCAGCAGGGAACCGAGGTACTCTGGATCTTTGATGTGTAGAAAACTGATAAGGTACCCGTGGTACTGTCAGTCCTAATCACTAAACTAGATTCTACGACTTCAGACAGGTATTATTTCCATTGTCTTAAATCATTTCTTAACATTAACGATCACCCACAAACGAAGATTAGTTAAGGTTAAGCGAAGGTAATATATCAGGTAAACAACCAGTGAGAAGTGTAAGTAAATAGTAACGGAATTAAAAAGGATAGAATTAGAAAGGATCATGTAGAAATCTTTGACACAATTAAAGGAATTTAGGCACACGGTAGTTTGTTATTTAGTGAGGGGAGTGCTGCTCAGTAGAGATCTTTAAAAACTAGTGTAAATAAATTTTAGATCTCTTAGAATGTTGTATTCATGTCAGATATTTGTTGTTATTAATGCTATTAGTGTTATTATTATTATTATTTCTGTTGCTATTGTTATTGATGGAAGTGGTGGTAGTGGTTGTGGTAGTAGTGGTGGTAGTGGTTGTGGTAGTAGTAGTAGTAGTAGTGGTGGTGGTAGTGGTGGTAGTAGTGGTAGTGGTAAAAAATGGAAATGGAGTTTTATTTAAGGACGTTCTTTAATTGCAGTGATTCTCAGCATCCC
Source organism: Hymenopus coronatus (assembly GCA_030762935.1). Taxonomy (NCBI): domain Eukaryota; kingdom Metazoa; phylum Arthropoda; class Insecta; order Mantodea; family Hymenopodidae; genus Hymenopus; species Hymenopus coronatus. Next base: position 350,373,098 of record CM060900.1, read on the forward strand.
ATTCTACAGGGTCACTACGAAAGAAATAGACAACTTCAACTGCCTGTAAAACAAAAACTATTAGAGATGACAACCTAATTATTTTGGAGGTATGTTGAGAATCAAAGTTTCGTTTGTTACTATTGGTAGCGCTGTAGTGTTTTGTTTGTTGTTGCAGAAGCTGAAATGGCGGAAAATGCTGTGGAAAAGGCATATTGCGTGTTGGAGTTTGCTAGAAAGCAATCAGCAACTGTTGTCCAACGACATTTTAGAACACGTCACCACAAAAATGAAATGATGCGCTCACAAAAACCAGCATCGTCTTCATCATATCGCAACATGTCGATGCAAAAGTCACGCCGTATGACCTTATCTTCTTCACTCAGAAACTGCAACTTCTGTAAGGCATCATGTGCAGTCGCTTCCGCAAGATTTTCCATACAGTTTGCTGTGGAATTTGTAATTGCATGCTTGCCCTAGATGTCGATTTCTGTGGGCTTCTTATGTAGGCAGAACAAACACGTTCAACGTTTTCTTCCGAAACTCTTGGTCTTCCCAAGCTCTTCCCTTTGCACAAACATCCCGTTGTCTCGAATTTTCTATACCAGTCGTAGATTGACTGTCTAGTCGGTGGCGTTTTGTGGTAACGTGTTCTAAAATGTCGTTGGACAACAGTTGCTGATTGCGTTCTAGCAAATTCCAACACGCAATATGCCTTTTCCACAGGATTTTCCGCCATTTCAGCTTCTGCAACAACAAACAAAATAGTACAGCGTTACGAATGGTAACAAACAAAACTTTGAGAGTTTCTCAACATACCTCCAGAATAATTAGGTTGCTATCTCTAATAAATTTTGTTTTACAGGCAGTTGAAGTTGTCTATTTCTTTTGTAGTAACCCTGTATATTGGGCGTGAAAGACAGCTTAATTTTGCTCAGAGGCTTCTTTCTCAGGCTTGAGACTTTTTTACGTGCTGGAAATATACGCCACGGGAGCAACGGCTTTACTTCCCTTCCGACGGAAGCCATGCTAAGGATTTTTATGCGCAAAAAAAGGGATCCATCGTCCTCCGCCGAGTTTGAATCCACCACCTTAAGTATATGAATTTAGCATGGTAACCATTACACCACGCAGGGCAACTTAGCAGCAGCAGCAGTAAAATTCTTTAAAACTGAAACGCACAAATATATTGAGGCTGTATAACGCCTCACGTTGTGTATGCCAAGTATGAAGCGGTCATAACACCACGTTGAAGAGCCAAATATGGGACGTTTTATAGCTCACGTTGAGGGTGTCTCTGGTCTCACTCCCCTACCAAAATAGTAGATCTCTCTAAGTACCTGCTTTTTTAAGATCCACTACCGAAGATGCTGCCTCCGGCGTAACTCAGCCGGCTTGAAAATTGACTCTCTCGGGTGGTTATGACAATGAGGGTAGTTAGGAGTGATCTTGCGAAATAGTTAACAGACTTTCACTTTCATCTATTCGTTTATTCTTGACTAGAATTGAGACATATGTAGACAAGCACTTTGCTTTACATGCTAATTGATTATGATGCTTTCTAATTGCTTTCCCTTCCTAACAACATCACTTTACTTCTCCCTTAGAACTGATTATTTTGTCACTTATTACTTTCCCACTGTATAGTAACCTGACGAGTATGCGCCTTGAACTTAGCGGTGAGTGTTCTCAACAGCGATTACGCGTAGATGACCTCAACCGTTGTAATGACTGACCGCCTAACATCCTACAATCTGCTTCTTATATAGTAAGTTCTGCTGTCATTGCTGCTTCATTCTGATAGGTCAGAAATACCGCGAACTTGGCTTCTAGGTGTCTCACAATGCATTTTTTTCACCCAAAATGCACCATAAACCCCTCATGACCGTCACCACACACTGAAGATAAAAACTCATTTCTCTACCATTCGGCACTTTACGAAATTGCCTCTTCACTTATTCCTCTATTGCACACACATGCACAAGAGTACGTGACTGACAATAGCGTTCTCTTTCACAAAGAACCTTCCCCAATTCAACAGTCAAGTTTGGTAAACAACTTTGATATGTACTTGCTAGAAACTAGCTTTATACACTTTTAAATACATTAAATAATTGATAATTAACAGAAGTAATAATAATAATAATAATAATAATAATAATAATAGTAGCGAGGCCGACTAACGGTCTCGTATATGTATATGAAGCAGCAGAAGGCGCGATGTTTATGGGGTTACCATATAGTTAGGTTGACATTTTAATGTCACCAGTGGTTTACGATTGTTGAGGAACTAGTATATTGTGATTTCACAGGTTTACGATCATTTAAATACGCTGTATGTTAGAATTCAGTATGAGTGTGAATATATAATGGAATCGTAAATGTCTGTCACGGCTTTATGTTTAATGGCCTCGAGAAGGGAGCGTATAGGAGCACAGCGACCTTTGTTTTGAATTTTATGAATATATTAAAAACATACTGAACCTTTCTGTCGGGCTGTATTATTGACTCTGTCCACGGCATTTCCAGATAAGTGAGCAACTTGCTAATGTATTGCCGAACTTGTCGTCATGGCTGATATATCTTGGTGGGTGTTATGTAATTGAGTGTAGTAGTAAAACCCAAGAGTTAAGTATGAAATTAGGGTTGCTACTAATTTCTTTGTATAAGATACAGCAATTCATACACAGCAGACTTTTTAATCAAATGAACTGTGAAGTGTTTTTTATGGCGAATATGCGACTTTATTCGCAGTAACGTAAACAATATGCGAGAATGAAGAACAGCAGGACCAGTTTTTGTGACATCACATAATATCATCGCAATCATCATCACCACCACCATCATCATCATTTTTCCAAGTTTAAGTACTGCGGAGGCGTATTACGATCCTATAGAAAATTCTCCTTCCATTGTTTTACAGGACAAGCCAAAAGATCTTCGTCCTCTTAGTATGTAGTGTAAACCGCTTTGGAGATCTAATCTGAATTGTTGTTTCAAGATGTTTTGAATTCAGTTGGTATTGTTTTATTATATTCTAATACCTGCTTTGAGTTCAGTTCGACTAAGACGTCGGTACTCCTTTTGCGATTTTTCTTTGGCGTATCCTGATGTTTTTCGTATGATTCTCATTTGGCAAGTCGTTACGCTGCTTGCATGGTGTCTTTTTAGCGTCCATGCTTTATTTATTGCTTGTGTAGCTAAATTGTTATATAAACGTACTTGGTATGCTTTTGTACAAGGAATGGCTTCATGACTTGACTAATATCTCCCAAGCTTTACTTATATCAATTAATGTCTTCAGGAAAATCTTTTCCTTCCCAAATAGGAGGATAATAGCCAAGATATTTAAATTCACGATATTCCTCTAATTTATTCTTGAAATATTTTATTTTGTATGGGTCCCAGTATATGAATGCCATAATTTTAGCTTTATTAATTTATATTTCCATGTCGTAAGTGGTCTTTTATAAATTCCTCGTTGCAAATCATTCTCAGAAATTCACTTAAGGGTGCAATATTCGGAAAAAACCACAGCATCGTGTTTGTGGTTTCTATCGATAGGTGCACATCTCCATTTCATTTTAAATTATGTGTTTGAGTTATATGTAGTGTGAATGGGATTGTAATATAATATTAAGGAGAGAAAAAATCTTCGCGACAAAATGATGAGTGTAATACTGTGTTTCTGTAAGAAAGTCTAAATTGTAATATCAAAGCTTAACAATCGATATATTTATACTTCTGTCGTCAATAGCGGCGTGGACTACGATATTGTATTACTCTACACTGTAGATACAAGGTAAATGTAAGGCATTACGCTATTCTACTCTTTGGTACAGAGAATAATATAAAATTCAAGCAATTTTGACTTATTGTTACTCCATAGTCTTGGCAACATTTTGTGAATGTCTAGAACGGATTATATCCTGACAGGTACAAACGCTCTGTAAATCGCATACCACTTAATTCGAGCTTGTAAGCCAAGTCAATTATATGTGACGTAACACTGTTTCGTGGATGTGATGACAGGAGGGCAGAGGAGAACGAGGTGGCGCTATAATTTTCCTGAAAATACGAATTTTGACGAGTAATCGTGGCTTACCACAATTTTCATTGGTACCATTCTTGTGCAACATACCACGAGAGTAAGGAAAGGCAAAAGCGACTAGGCAATCGACCCCTTTATCCCGCAATCCCACTTGACGCTCCTTCAGAACAGAGTGACTTGTATAAACAGAGTGTTAATTTTATCCACCATGTGCGCGAATTACCTTGGCATTAGAACTTCAGTATGTAGCCAAGAGAAAGTATTGATCTAATTTTGTATCACCAGGTCAGAGGGGTGGATTATTGTCCTGCCAGAAAGTCTAGGAATCACCCGTTCGTAGCTCAGAATTTCATTTGTCGCAAGTTGCAATTCCTTCGGTAACGTGGCTTGTCCAATACGCTCTTAAGAGCAAGCAAACAGGGGTGGAGTTATCGAAAGTGCTCCCTCTTATGCTAAGTATTTTCAGGCGTATTTTAATATCTTTGAGTGTACAAAGTACAGCGTATATTCTAGCTATTTTTCCCTAACAGTAACTTCGCATTTTCCAGGTCCGAGCTTGAGTTTCTATCTAGTACCGCAAGCAAGAATACTTAACTCTCTGACGTTGCAGTTAGTCGACTCTGTTCCAAGTATTCAAAAAGAGGTGGTAAATCTGAACCTCCATATTATTTTAGTGTATGGACTTTCACAAACTGAGGCCAACGATTTGCGTACACTATTAGTATTAGTAAATCTTAAAAAAAAAATAATAAATAAATAAATAAATAAAAAAAAAAACTGTTGCAGATGTTATCCTAAGCGGCTACTTGAATGTCTGTAAACGTGTTTTAGCACTTTAATTAAATAATCGGTATCAACAGGAAGGGTTCACCGACCTTCCTGGAATTTCGAAATAGTTTGGTAAAAGAATCTAAGTATTTTGCAGTTGGAACTTATTCAACGAGAATCTAGGCTTAAAAGTTTAAATGCCAACTTCAATGTTCAGGGATTCCAGCATCAGAGCGCTTGGGAGGTGCAAATACGGAGAGTGGCGTCATGCTCAGCTGTTACCCTTGGATGCATGTGTCGTTGAAGGTTGCTTGTCTCCCTGATGAGTAATATTACAAGCTGGTTACTATTTGTAGTTATCTCTCTATAACTCAAAAACGTATGTAAAAGAAACAATTCGGCGTTTTTATGTTTAGGATTTTCTATTCATTTATTGTGATTAGAGAAGAAAGAGAAAGCAGAAACATGATATAAACGTATCTAGAAGCCAATATCCCTTTGTATAATAGTGGTGTATAAACAGAAACTAAGCAGGTCTTTCAAATGCCAGTTTATTGCTTGGTAATAGCATTCTCAGACATGCCTGGTGTAGAGAAAAAGAAACCTGGCTTCACATACCTACTTCCTACAAAGAAACGGAAGGGCTAAGGACAAAATATCTGCCCCAGATTTCTTTGTTAACTGCGGGAGAAGTTTGAAGCCTGTTTGTGAGCTGGAAATGGGAAATTAGAGGTAATTTTATGTGTTTATTTATTTTATAAAACGTGATACGGCCCAGATCGGAGTGTAAGGAAATGGTATAAGCGCGAGAGTGTCTTGGGGGCGGGCATTGAATTTGGTTTGTAAACAATAGCGTGTGCCCGTGCACAAGGTTTTTTTCTTTTTTCAATTGTTCATCTTATTAATTGCTTTTATGATTTTTATTGCTGCTGTTGGTTTCCTTTTCTTCAGTTATCAAATATTATTAATTATTTAACAATAAAGTTCAATGTGACAAATGGAAAGTGAAACATGGACTAGTGTATTGTATATGTATGCACATATAAGAGTCTGAAGGTGTAAACCTTTAAGACCAATAACTACCCCACTCTACTCTTAGTGAGAGCAAATTCAAATGCTGATTTTGATTAGTTTGGCTAGATTACTCTTTTGAAATTTAATAAAAATCGTAACCATAGTACATTAACCTGGCCTTGTAGTTAACGAATAAATTAAAATCATTAGCTAGGGTGAATATTCACCAGAGGCATAACTTTGGAATTATTATAAATCTTTAAAATCAACGCGATGAAACAAGACAAGTGCTTTAACAGCTGGGATGCATTACACTAATTCTGCCTCCGAAAAATGTTAAAGCTTAAATTTATGATTAAGAGAGGTATTATGTAATGTGTTGTAAAATATCATTAATTAAATTAATCTAAAATTGTGTAAGATACAACACTTATAACATAAGATTTCTCCTTAATTTCCTATAAGATTTCAATGTGACGTACACTCACTCCTCTACAGTGTAATGCTATAACACCTCTTTAGCCCGCCTGGGTAGTGTGGTGGTAGCGTGTCTGCCACTCCTCTACAGTGTAATGCTATAACACCTCTTTAGCCCGCCTGGGTAGTGTGGTGGTAGCGTGTCTGCCACTCCTCTACAGTGTAATGCTATAACACCTCTTTAGCCCGCCTGGGTAGTGTGGTGGTAGCGTGTCTGCCACTCCTCTACAGTGTAATGCTATAACACCTCTTTAGCCCCCCTGGGTAGTGTGGTGGTAGCGTGTCTGCCACTCCTCTACAGTGTAATGCTATAACACCTCTTTAGCCCGCCTGGGTAGTCTGGTGGTAGCGTGTCTGCCACTCCTCTACAGTGTAATGCTATAACACCTCTTTAGCCCCCCTGGGTAGTGTGGTGGTAGCGTGTCTGCCACTCCTCTACAGTTTAATGCTATAACACCTCTTTAGCCCCCCTGGGTAGTGTGGTGGTAGCGTGTCTGCCACTCCTCTACAGTGTAATGCTATAACACCTCTTTAGCCCCCCTGGGTAGTGTGGTGGTAGCGTGTCTGCCACTCCTCTACAGTGTAATGCTATTACACCTCTTTAGCCCCCCTGGGTAGTGTGGTGGTAGCGTGTCTGCCTCACCTCTTTGGATCATAAATGTATAGTACCCGCCTTCATTATAATATATTTTGTGATACAAGTGAAAATAAGTCATACATTTCAATGGCTACACTATATTCGCAGAAAATCTTACTATTACAATTATAATGGACATTAATATTTGAAGTAGGCATTTCATGTTGTCCGTGAAACTGAACTTGACGCTATTCCAACAGCAAGAAAAATCGTTGTTCACAATTTGACATCTAAGCGTTTTTCATTTCATCGAATTAAGGGGCAAAGCGCTCATAAATTCCATGATAAACTGATGTTTCGTTCCAGCCGCTGGCTCCAAAGAAGAAGACGATCCTGGAACAAATTGCATCTGGAATGTTTAAGGAGGCGCTTTAAGAGAATCTCCGCATAATTACATCCTTCCTGCAATTTTAATGAAGTTCGAACCGAAGAAAGAAAGGAACTTCTACAAAATGATAGTGCTTCTACAGAATACAGTCCCTGGAGTTAAGTCTGAAGGGAGATGAATACGTCTGTGCTTTTCATTATTTTATTTCACTTTCTCTCAGAGATTTTTTAAATCCCTTGCCTAGCTATTTGAACCTTTTGATTTGTGAGAAGCGCCTAATCAGTGTATTCAGGGGAATTATCGATAAAACAAACTGCTTGAATATTTGTTTACGAAAATTTCTGGTAGCCATAAACATAGGGCAACAGAAGCCATAGGTGTGACACTTATTCTACTCAATCCTGGAATGCACTGCTTAGAGAGATACCACTGTAAAACAATGCCACAAAACCCTAAGTGCATCTAATTTGTATTAATTACAAGGAAATGCAGTAAAAAATAAACGCTGTAAATTGCTACTACGTAGACTCGTGAAACAGTGCGTAACTTAAGCAGAAATAAAATAGACCTGTACTTGAAGCGGATTCTCTAGGATGTTTTAATTTTGCCACATATCTGAAGCAAATTAATTACACCAGCGGCTTTCTGTGAATTTCGTGAAAATAATTAGTACGACACAATTTATTGTAACTGCTTTATATAAATATAACTGCCGGAAATCAGTAAAAAGATGCATTGAAATGCTAAGCACATATATTACTAAAGAGCAGATTAGCAAGTTATTCTGTCAGTATGTCCAGAGTTTTCTCACCTGCTACTATAATATAATATTATCCAAAAATTTTGTTTGCGTCAGAAACGCGTCTTGTAAAACTTCCATTCTAGTATGTTATACTTCTCAACCCAATTGAAAGAGAAGATTGATATTAAATACGCATCTTGATACGCAATATATCTTGGGAGAGAATCAGTATTTCTTTTGTATAATCTTATAAGTTACGAGGCAACAAAGTGGATTAGAAACTGAGAAAATTAATATGTTGTTACCATGTGATCGTATTACCTATATTTTAAATACAAAATATTCATGCCATTTTTCAAACTTGCAATAACGCTTTTAATTGCCTAATAGTGTGTTCACGTTTCTAAACTCTGAAATACCTCGACCTACCAAACTAAACAAATTACTAGTGAAGGGCGTTTAACTAAATGTTTTTCCTGATTTCATGTCATACACATCCTTAATTAACTTCGAAGCTGTGGATGAGGCTTCCATTTCTAGTTTGTTGTTACGGCTATACCACTATAAGCCCTAAGCTATACTATAAATGTTGGGGTTTTCTCAATGTTTTGTTTATCTTTATAAAAAAGTGTTCCTATTAATAATTTGCGTAATATATGAATGCATTATATATAGGGGCAATAACCATTAAACAAGATAGAAATAAAACTGTTTTACTTTCCTTTTGCAACTGGTTGATCAAAAAATGTCAAAAGAAAGGAAAGCAGAAGAAACAATTTACTACCTAAGGTGTTAGAAAACTGAAGCACCAGGAAATTCTTCATAAACAATCAGTGTTACCTAAAAAGTTATTTGACAAATGTGGATCTTTTAAAGAAGTTCTACATTCTTCCTATCTAGGGAATTTGTCTTTGTAGTCTATTCGCATTCCTTTCGGCCATAAGGTGGGACAGAGGGGGGAAAGACAGGTGTCTGCATCAAGCGGTACCCTACCCTCTCGTTCAAGCCCTAGCCGAAAAGAATATGAATGGACTGTAACTTATGATATCAAAGTCATTTAACGCTCAATAGGAATGAAGAGGACTCCAAAGGCCCTTCAAGGAATTTATTGCATTTTCGATGTTTACATGTGATATGTTTTTTTATGAATAAATAAAATTAGTTGTACACCTTTTTTAAAACATTAAACATTCCATGAAGCGTTGGGAAGTATGGGGAGATTTCTTGAAACGTTTTTTCTGAGGTTGCTTAAGAATGCCGAACTTCAGTACCAACTTTAGTATCAGCCCAAATTTTCACTTTAGAATGTTTTTGTTTCGCACATTCTGAGTTTTAAAAATGGGCTAAGGAGAAGGCAATTCCTATATTATTTTTTGAAGTATTGTTATTGAATGTTTAATGCAATTAGTACCCCTGTATAGGCAGGGTAAACGATAAAGAATGTGAAATGTGGGTGAGCTGTGATTCCTATTCATTGATTCCGGTTTAAAGAAACAAAGCAATTTCATAGTACTCCTTCTAAAGACGTGTTCACGCCCCAGAGATGTCGACTTTAGAAGATAGTAGTCCTACATGAGTCCGTGTTTAGGGTATGTTTGCTGATTAAAGAATTATGCCAGATATACACTATAGATTTAGCGATCGACCGATTTTAATTCTTACTTGGTTATTACTTACCTTGATCGCCTTCATATTACGCTCATATTTTGATATTTGATACATATTTGGTTATCCATGGAAGTTATGATATTGCAATTAATTTCCTCTAGTGTTCTTTATCTTTTTATACTGAGAGTTAACCTTAAAACAAGAAGTATTTTTTAACTTTTACCCCTAAGCAATATGTACTCCTTTTAGATACAAAAAATGCATGTTATTGTATGAATAATACACTTTTAGAAGGTTGCCCATTCAACAGAAAACATAGAAGAACACAAAAACAAACTCCATTCAAGCACGAGCTGCAGTGAATTGATCCGGTAGTTAATTTTTAAGAGGTGCCGTTGCCGTATAATTGAGCAGAAAAGAGAGAGTGACGCTGTAAAAGGAAGGGAACGGCTATAATGAACACGCTGGAGTTTCAATTTGGTCTGGTGCCAAATCATTTATTGGACAGTGTTCTCAGTTGCTAGCAATGGAAATATCCCGTGTCAGCAAAGCATTTTGTGTATCGATTCGCCCTGTTTATTTTAAATTCTCGCCAGTCATGCTACAAGAACCGATTTAAACAGAACTTATTTGGGTTCTTTCAGTCTTTGGTGTGTAAGGTCAGCAAGGCCTCGTCGTTTGCCAAAAAGGAATGGTATGAGACCGCAAGCTATTTATCGTAAATCATAACACAGACCTGTGCAGAAATTTAAATTTACCTAAATTGACCTTTATTAATACAAGCTCTTTAACTGTTGAGGTTCACAGCTCCCATTCTATTTTGGGAAGGAAATCATATTAGGGATATTTATGCCCGAAAAAGTTCATCTTCCTCCGCAGGGTTTGAACCCGCGAACTTGGGAACCACAGGCTAGCCTGTTACCCCAAGCCACGCGGACGGCAGATTGTGTAGGAAAGATCAGTAGCAGCTGATCATTGCAATAATATCGAAAATATGCACCAGAGAGAATATTCAGAAGTAAGCAGGATATTAACCCGAATGAATTTTCTGGGGTACGTCATATGAGAGAAGAAACATTCGAAAATGTTAGTAGGTACCTAGTTGTAATAAAGTATATATTTAAACATAAAGCAGGTCTACATATATCCTAAATGTGTGTACAGTTATTTTTGCCTAAATAAACAAATGCATTGGGTGAAGCAGATTTGAAAATGTAATGCTGTAGCCGGTTTTGGAAATATCCATCTTCGGCAGTTTCCATAATTAGATTTACATGTCCAGTCATAGCTTACAGTCTACGAGTAGGTTATTGAAGATGTATTATATCTATACTTGTACCTTAGAAAAATGCTCATCCGCAGTATATACCTATATCTATTACGCTTCTAATCACCATGAAAATTCACATAATATATTATAGACTTTTAAATATACAGCTTGTTTCGAAACCGCACCGAAAAAATATACTAATACTCTGCTTGATTTATTCCGAAATTTAATGTCTCAGCTTCGAAACTGTTTTAGGTATGATTGTACGTATCGTTGAAAATTACACCATTTTTGGATTACAGCACACTATGAGATGGCCTTATACTTACACTGCAGAGGGTGTTTGTCTTCAAGCACTTGTCTTGGAAACAAACGGGCTTCTCCTCGTGCATTATCAGCAAATATGTTCTATCCATTAGTCTAAACGGAAAAGGACGGTCATTATCGTGCTACTGAAAAGGTTTACATGAGCTTTATCTTAGTTAAGAGAAACCTTTCAGAAAACACTGATTATGCTCGGAAGTTGCCGACGTTTTGCAGTGCACCAATGGGCCCATCAATTCAGGCAGTGAATGCGTAAAATTCACAATAGTAGTTACACGTGGAGTAAGACACAGCGTTGCAACGTCTGCGCTGTTTCTCTCTCATTCATGTAGTTCTCTTGTGAACTTCACAGGTTCAAGTGATGCTCACTGTGTATTCTTAAATAGTCTATCTTGCTTGATACTACAAATGATAGCAATAGAGTCAATAATCCAGCTAGTTGTTCTCGTAGTGATAACCCCAAGGAGCCAGTAATGATGGAGCTTATACTTCTAAGGCCGCTAGTGGAACAGCAAGTGAGCGAAGAGGAAAAGGAAAAAAGCTGACTAAACATATAATATGTAGTGTGTTTCTGTACCTGAAAGAAAAAAAAAAAATAAAAATGGAACAGATCTATCACTGAAACTGCTCAAGCTGTAGGCTTAAGGAGACAAACAGTAAAGTTGCACGGAGACTTCCCATTACGCAAAAAAAAAAAAAAAAAAAAAAAAAAAAAAAAAGTAGGGCAACAGGAAACCAAAGTTAGGGGAGGTTGATATTTTCAAATCTGACATAGTTCGTAGAGAGGTGAGTAGGTGTTATAATAAAGGACAGGTCCCAAAATTGCTAGAATTGTTTCATGAACTGCAAACCGTGTGCGAGTTTCCTTACAAAAGGGATTCTCTTAGATAGTCATTAGTGGAGCTATGATTTCACTTTCGCGCGTTAAATAAGAAGTGAGTGATTGTGGAATCAGCATGGATTGTGGCATGCAAATATCGGTGCTTGAGTAGACTAAACTATTTCAGGCAGATTGGGTATCGTATAGTTTATTTAGACGAGTTTTGGTACGATACTCATGATGTAGTAAGAAAAGTTTGGGATAACGGCAATTGCTGTTGCTGCCATCGAGTCCCTGTGTCACGTAGAAAAAGAATCATAATCAAGTATGCAGGCAGTAGTCAGGGTTGGACTGAGGGATGTTTATATTTGTCGGGAATCCTTGGATGATTCGCATCATGAGATGAATACTGAAATATTTGAAGCTTGTTCAACAACATATTTTTGAATAACATTCCTCCTAAGGGTGTTATTATGTTAGATAATACTAGTACCGTCAAAATTCTCACTATAACCAGCAGAAAAGACGAAATGATCAGATTCATGGAGGAACATTATTTAGATTTACCCTGTCCAGTTCCTATAAAAGCCGTGCTTTTGGAGAAAATTCGGGAATCCAATATACAGAAAGTGTATATAATAGACGAAATGGCAAAGCATTATGGCCATGAAGTTCTCAAGTTACCACAATAGCGCTGTTGTCTCAATCCGATTGAGACATCCCCTTAAAAATGCCATAAGAAAGTGAATCCTTCTATAAGTGATAGTGTGTACAAAGTGTTGAGAGAATGTGTACCGAAAATTGATTAGAGTGTGTCTAAAAGATGTGTTCATCACACCATGTAACAGGAGCGAAAATTTCAACTGCGGGATGTTCCACTCGACAATGCTTCGTTTGTGATGCATGTGAGTGAAAGTGACAGAGATAGCTAGGAAGGCGAAGACACAGCGTAGTGTAAGTAGAAAATGTGGTTAGATATTATTTACACTGTGTAGTACTATCGTTGTACCAAATAAGAACCTTGCTGATGTTATTGTTCACTTGGAACTCCAAGAAATAAATGCCCATGTGTGTAAGGCGTGTTTACTTGGAGAAAACGTGACAACGTTGCTTTCTGCATCACTGAACACCTGCAATCTTATCACAGCCTTTGATGCCGCACATGTTAACATTTTTAGCAGCACGATGATACCTACTCAAAAGTTATAAGTCGCGAAGTTTCGAGCTTGTAATTTGTGAAGCATATATATGTATTTTATCTCAACCACTAGGATCTTGTGTTTATTATTCTAATAATTTTGTAATTGTCCTAATAGTAAACTTCAAGAACTTGCAGCAATCCGCAAGATCGTGTTAAAGACAGTAAACTAAACCTCTGGTTTCACTGAAAAAGAGCCTGAGTTCCTTGTTTCTGTCCTCAAGTTCAATAACGTTAACGGACACGGAACGAGTTTTTGACCACAATGTCAATTTTTGTAGTAAATGGATGATGGAATTTTTGGGAATCCATAGGGAGTAAAAATTTAATGTTGTGTTTCCTTGCATTGGGCTCTACAGCCATTTAGATATCGTAAAATGCACCTGTTGCGTAGCATACTATTTCTAAAGCAGCGGTTTTCTGAAAGTAACGTTTTCGCACATTCGATGTATTACACGTGCCTCAGTTTTAGTTTAAATTCCATTAAATTTTTGCAGAAAGTGCACCAGCACCCATTGTAACATTCTGCAAGACAAAATACATTTTATAGCTATACTATTTCTTTTTTTGTAGAAAATGTGGTTTATTTTAAGATTCTCATTTTTTTCACAGGTTTATATAAAGCCATATTTTGTCCACTAAATGTATTTATGATAACTGTTAGTAGTAATTTTGCTTGTGATTCAAAGCTGCAGTTGCAAAAACAGCAACTTTTTATTTTTCAATTCTGAAGAGCGTCGAATGATTTGATTATCCGACATATGTAGATAATAAATATAATAAATTAATGTATAGCCCCATGAGTTGTGTTTAACAAATGTGAATACATTTTGCATTATGTTTTATAAACTAAACTGAAATGCAATGGCTGAGAAGTTTTCAAAATAATGCATACAAAAATGATGAACAACTTCGAAAATACAGTATGAAAGCAAACGCCGTGGAGCATCCCAAGTTACCTGAGTTATTTCCGGTAGCAGGGCCAGGCGCCCGGCCTAGCCCATGCTGACTATGAGTCGTTTTGTTTATCTATTGACGTTGAAACTAAATTTTCGAATCACATAAGATCTGAGCATTAACATTTACACCCTGGTTCGGCGTCATTTCGAAACAGGCGAGAGTTACGTTCTCAATCTTTGGCTTACGAGATGGATTTGTTATTGAATCTGCTCTATGATTCACACAATTGATTTTCTTCACCCAACTTGTTCACAAAATATGCATTTATTATGTGATAACTTCTCAATTGCAGTAAAATGATTTGTTTCTATTCTCAAATATGAATAGAGCGTATAGAGAAATGTAGCGTGCGTAATGAATCATTAAACGCATTTTAAAGGTAAGTTACACAATAAAAAAGCTGGGATACATTTTTTACTGTCACACTGGGTGTTTCGCTCAGGCACCAATGATCGCCTGTGGTGCCAAAAGTAGCAAAAGCGAGGGTTAAACACTAAGAAAAAAAGGGGGGGGGACCAACGAGAGAAGTGTAGGGGACTGGTTCTCAGGTTTGTTTAACTCAAGAGTGTTTCTTGTTTCGAGAGACGTTTAGTTGCTAAAGGACATCAACCCTCTTCTCTCGGTGTTTATGTGGAAGACGCTTTAGGTTTTCTAGAGTAATTATACATTTGGTCTTTATGTAAAATTCCTTCTTTATTAGGCCCGAGAGAATAATATTTTTAATGAAAGTATTTTAACTAAATCCATTACTTTACGAACTATTTTTCGAGGTATGGTGTATGCATAGCCGTAACTTTCGCCACATATCGACGCGGTTTAAAAGTATGTAACTAGCTTCTTGTAAATTGTAGCATATTTCAGCATAAAGGACATCCTTGTCAAGAGGACAAATTAAATAACTTACATATTGTAATAGAAGAACTTACGAGGTTGCATCACATCATCATTGTGCAGGTCAAAGTTGAGGCCACAGTCTAAACTGGTGAAAATATAGGCCATCAGCTAGTATAAGTTTATTTAACGGTGACAAGGTGTTTATTCCCAATGGTGAGTTGCTGATAATAGACACGTCGCTGGTTTTATTCATACTCTGAAATCTGTATTTTGTACATACAATTTCGTTGGATATCTTTGTCGTTCTAATCTGAATTTCTTAACAGACAAATGACAATTTTTAACAGATATTAAAATTAAGCTTCATTCCGATTATTTCACGGATACTATGCCGCACGGATGATCCATTTGGAAACCGATGCCAATTTGTACTGTTCAAGGCGCCTCAAACTTACGCTGTATCAAGTCATTCAGGCACTTCTGTAAACTTAACGAATCTTTCGGCTTACAAGTTAATTGAAAAACTACAAGAGAACTAAGACTAATGCTTGTAAAGGGAGATGAAAAAATCCATGCGAATAATGAACGAATTACAAGGAGAAATATAACGAAAGGGTCTGTAAAAGAAATAATATCACAGCGGCACAGAACATACTCCTTTAAAGCAAAACAAAAAAGGCAGTAGTTTTAAACTGGAAAGAACAAGGAAGACCTATTTAGGGTGTTCCTGTTTGATCTCTTTAAAATTATTTCCTCGTATATTTAGGCAAACCGTCCGTCTATAAACTAATGTGTAATATGGGATGGAACCAAAATTTTGGTGAGTGAGGGGACTAACATAAACAATTCCTTTCCATTACCAATGAACATTTAGTTTCTTTGATATTTTTGAACGTTGGGATTTGTGGTTTTGGAACTCTGTTTTCGTATAAGGAGAAAGGTTTATTCAGGCATTACAGGAAAACATTAAACGCTCTATTGGTATAGAGTTACTAAATTCACTTGTGCTTAACTTAACTGTTTTTATAAATGAAGAGTCGAGTTAAGTGCCCTTAGCTCTGTAACTTGTAGAAGTATTGTATTATTATTTAAACAGACCCTTGTCTCTAACGAGAGACGGTAGGTTAAACGCTAAATTTTCATTTTCACATATGAAGATTATATGGCAGGCATTGTCTTACACTGCATTGCGCATCCTTGACACAGGTCCTCTGAAAATTCCCATTGTATGTTCATGTGGGATCTGTTTAGTTTTAAGTTCGCCTTAATAAAGAAGATGTTCTGCTTATCATTCTCTTACTGTGATTCCATCCTTCAGTTTGCACCCATTTTTATTAGTGGTCATCCATTCTTCAATGGTTTCTCGAACAGAATTTTTACGGATACCAAAAACTGGTTCAGGATCAACGAATGGCTGTATATTTTGACAAGGCGTTTGCTTTTTCACTTCCCAAAATTCCCTTGTGTTCTGGCACCCACATAGATTTACTAGGTGGTTCTAGAGTAACTTAGAGGTTATTTGATAATGTGTCATTGCTTTGTAGGCTGCCCCACTATCGGAGAAAATCCAGATGTCGCATTTTGTAGGGCCTTCTTAGATTCTTCCTGACACAGATTTCAATTGCAAATAATTGGGCTTGGAATACAGTGCTTTTATAGTGTTTAACGCCCACTTTTACTACAAATGGAACCGCAGGCGATGACACTGATGACACATGGATTAAGCACCGGCGGAATGCAATGACAGGGAATACCGGACCATCCGGAGAAAACCCGCCCTTGCGCCGCTTTGTCCACCAATAATCCTTGCCGGTCGCTTGGGATTGAAACCGGGCCGTCTAGATGAGAGGCGACTGGTCTAACCACTCGGCCATGGTGCGGTCTATGGTGGTTTGCGACCAAGAGCAACATAAATGTCACACTTTTGTGCCTCCTCATTAATTTCAGCTGCGAAAATTCTCTATAACTTAATATACAAATATGTTTTGGAGATATTTTGATGATAATGTGTACATTTTTAATGTAATTGCTTTGTATTTGGCAAAAATAAACTTATAGATCGGGTCTAATTTATCAAACACATACTTAACTTCGATAATGTTTCCATGTAAGAAATGCCATTTTGTCTATAGTCATTTCAATTAAGAATGTTTTACAGCAGCAGTATGACATACAATCCCTAGTTTCAAAGAAAAATTTCTGCATTATCTATAGCTTTATGTTGTAACTGTGGAGCGTATTTAGGGTACCTAGAATGTTCAGTGGACATTTACATGTAAACACAAAGAGTGCGTGCCTTCCGAACCGATTATTGAACAAAGACAAAACGGCGAGGTGGGAGGCAATAGTGTCAGGAGCCGTGAGCGGATAGTGACTGTTCAGACCCCGTTCCTGACGTCATCAGTCCCCGTTGCGCTGTTAATTTGCAATCCCTCAAACGTTCTCCCGTCTGCTCTCTCTAGTTATCACTTGCGCTGATTGTCAGTACAAGAACCCGAAAACAGTTTTTTGCAAGAGGATTTGAAATGAAAGTGCAAACTTCATTGAGGGATCACAGTGTGCAAATAATATCTTAATAATGGAAACACCCTAAAGTAGGAGCATAGACGCAAAATGGTAAAAATTGCTAAATATATGTTGAACTGCTTCAACGTAACGTAAATAATATATAGATGGATACAACTTAATTAAACGCGATTAAGCTTGAGAAATGGGTTATTTTCAGTTCGTAACATGCTGTACAAATGTTAAAAATGAAAACAAAGTGAACTTCAGATGGTTTCTTCCTGCTTTATTTTCATTCTGTCCCAAACCAGTCCACAAAATGTCTCACGTTTTACAGAAAATATATTGCTGTCTAATCGGAAATACTCATGTGCGCGCACCTTTTTAGGCAGTGGTTTTTAGGGAAGCAAGGTCCCTGCAGAGCAAGCGAGAACTCGCCCACCTGTCTTTCCGCAGTGTTGTCAACCAAAGAAACATTCTGTTTTGATGCCCTCAGCCATTATGGTGCATATGTTATCTAATCTATCCCGAACTAGCTGAATTGTCAAACGAAACACAGGGCGCATGCATGTGGGTGAACTCTGGGATCTACTCTGGGTGAAACCTTGGTCACTAGATATCATGTTGTATAACGTACTTCATGTTTGAATGTTCTCGCTTTACTCTACTTGTGAAATTGCGCAAAAGCTACCGAATGAATGACTAGGGAGCCGAGTGCCCAAGAAAAGGTACGTGCATAGTAGGTTTAAACATTCTAAAGGTTTGCTTAACTTTGCATTTGAGTTTTCACTTCATATTGGTGTAAATAATTCCTTATTCGTTTCTGCAGAAGTTAATAAAAGTCATTTTCACTTAAAGTCCTATACCACTTCCTCCTGAACGGTGAATTTAAATGAATCTATAACATGGTTAGAAGTTCCTTCAAGAACGTTTCTATAGATCACTTCTAGGATCAGTGGGTTTGAATATTAACAAGTATTCACTAATTTGTTGGTCCACATCACACTAAACAAACTCGGATACGTTACATTCATATTACATTTTTTACCTATTCAGCAACGAGCATTTCTTACAAAAGCTTAGTCTTGTATTTACTTCATGCTGATCGAGATAAATATTAACAGAAATTGTATTATTACTTATTTCCTTGTAGGTGTAAAGGAAATGAGGGAATATACTGGGCTTTAATTTGCAATGTAAATATCTTAAATATCTGATAATTTAATCAAAATCATTAGAACTATTTTTTGAGAACATAGAATATTTATAACATTTTTCCATGTAAGGAGTTATTTGGGATGGACAATTTTCTTAATACCCCACGTGTGACAGCCTCGGAAGATAGGAAACTTAAATACGAAGTTTGATAACTAACTTATTTTTTGTTTTTGAGCTATGCTGTTTACGGGTACTCTCAGAAACACAAATACCTATATATATTATTCAAAGGTTTTTAAAATATGTATTTCCGGTGAAATATCGGGATTCAATTTTTGTATGGACTGTAACTCCTCCTCTATCTATGTATATCGTATGTGTTTGGGAAAGTAAACATGGCTACCATGTGGAAGACTGCCCCCACAGCTCACAGTTTCTCAAGATGTATTATGTGTGTGAATTACTGCGGAGTGCCGTTTATTTAGCTGAACTACTATTCCTAATTTTGGCAGATAAACAAATGAAAGTATTAGAAATCAATCATTTAATTAAATGAGGAATTTTTATAAATTCTTAATAGCTTGCTTACCGTATTAAAGTCTACATGTTCCAATTGTTGTGTGATTAATGTATTAACTTGCAAGGCTTCATTAAAATTATGTGAGAAATGAATATTTTTCACACTGTGATACTCTTACAAGAGATCTTTATTTATATAGGTTTAGGAGTGACGACAGTTTTTATAAATATTATATGGATGAAACAAATTCCGGCGGAATTTAATTACACTATAACACATTCTATAAATCAAAGTTACTTTTATTAAATAAACTATTAGGATAACTACAGCTCTAAATATATACTAAAGCAAGTAAACATGTTGAAAACAAGTTATAACAATCGGAAGAAGCAAGAGATGCCTAACCTCAAACACAGACATGATCATCTTAGGATTTTGAAGTTACAAAACTTGTCCAACACACCGTTTCAATTTCTTCATGAAACACTGCTAGGGTAGCAAGTTTTCTACGCTATACTGCATATCTAAATTCCCCATAGGTAGAACTCTAACTTAATTAGAAAGTAGAACTTAGTGGATAGTGGGTGCAGTCGGATACCTTCGCACCATGTTCATAGTCAGTTACTGTTTCTTCAAAACAGAATGGTCCAGTTAGACCCTTGGGTGACAACCAACACCAAACATTAATTCAAAGTAACAGCCTTTTCCAGAAAAAAAACCATACGTGATTATGCCGGTTAACCACTCTGCTCAATTGAATTGTCCTCACCGGACCTAAGAATTTTCCCTGCAAGACCTCATCCTCATGCATCATGTTCCAAAACCACTCATAGTATAGGTCGTGAGACAAGACATGGACGAACCTTGCGCAAAAACTGCTTTCCGTCGTCCCTCTTCAACGGCTGAGAGATGTAATAGAGATGCCAGCTTGGCGCCAATAACACAACCTCAACAGCATGCAGCGTTAAACAATAATATTATTACTGTTCAGATAAAAGTAATTGTTGGCACATGTCCATAGTTATAGCAAAATCACTTTGCTTCTTATAAAGTTAATTTTATACATTATATAGGTTTATATTCATATATTATGTCATTAACAATATGTAGAGCGTGGGACGGAGTGTTTTGCTTGAAGGAATGTCGATATGTTTATTTACGGTTACGATCCAGTTTATCACACAACGAGTTGACAACTATGAACATAGCCAATATTACTGTACTCACTACATTTTCTGCAGCTGCTCAATCCCGCTCATTACATAATCATCTGCGTCTTCATAACCAGCATCGCTATTGATATATCGGCCTAACTGTCTTCTTCCAAGTTAATAATAATCAGCTAGTGTTTATTTTTGATAGTGTTTAATGCACGCTCTTACTACATTTAACACCGCACACGATGACACTGATGATACATGGAATGAAGATGGATCACTGGTAGAATGAGATGGGAAACTGGAGAACCCAGAGAAAAGCCGCCCTTGCGCTGCTATATGCACCAAAAATCCCATTTGCGGTGGTTTGGCAGGGTTAATTTGCATAACACTAAAGAATGGCTGGCTAAAACTAGCGCTATCCTACTGCACTCCTTCGTGGACAGAAACATTATGACTTTTGCGTATATATGTGGCGCAACTTCTCCCTCCATCAGCTCTTCAGGTTGCCACTGCGCAACTTAATGTTTTGTTCTTGTCTCGCCTCATAACCTCTGCTGCATTCTCCGATCAGGGTCGTCTTCACTTGGTGCATACAAACATCTTGTGGTGAAAACTTTGAACTTTATTGTTTTAATGATGTGAAGTGCGCTGGTTCTAATATTCCCGGTCCCACATGCACTGGTTTGCTTTTTGGAATTATTTTATGAGTGCTCAAAATGTTCCAAACCCATAGCGAAGACGCGGAGCCTGTTACTGTGCGAGGTGTGCAAGTTCTGCCCTTGAGAACATCCATACAATACCACGAATCTCATATTTGTCTTGAATTCGTGAGATTGTTTATGGCGTTGGCAGTTCTGTTCTGTACACACGGCTTCACTGCCGCCAAACTTCAGCAACATTCTCGGTTTTCCAGCACCACTTCAAAATTGCTTTCCGCTGATCCCAAGATAATCTTGGCTCTGTTTAGTTGAACAACGCTAGCATAACGTAAAATGAGTGATATTTGTTTACAGAAAATCATTTGATTATGTTGGCATCTATATTCAATGTTGATTTATCTGTCGTGTTGCAGCACTAGCATAACTGTGAATTACAACTGTTTACAGAACATCGTGCTAAACATTATTGTTGGTTTTTGGATCAAATTTGAAATATATATATATATATATATTTCTGCTTCAAAATGAGTTATGGTACCCTCTATATGTCGGTACATATATACTACTTGTGAAGTACATACTACTTAATGAATTAGTCTCTTTAATATCTGCAACATAATCCCATCCTTCAGTCGAAATCTATATTAAAGCTACCTCATATATTTGTAATGTTCCTTTGCACAGAAAGAGGAGATATTCCGATTACCGATTACGCGACATTTTTGGAAACGTTTAGCCGTATTAAGCATTTGACATATTTGGAGGGAATAAATTTAGTAAATTGTATGATAATGCAAAAATAATTAACAAGAATTATATTTATAAAAACATAAATAGCAATAAGGAAATATACGTTCCGATTTAAAATTGATGAGTTGTATATCTTGGACATTAAATTATTCTATTTTTCTTGTACAAAAACTTCAGTAATTTTGTAGGATTTATTTGATGCTAAACAGTGACTTTAATTCCAATTTCCAATTTGCGCTTCAAAGTGGTACGGCAATTGGGTAACAATAAGGATTTATAAAAACTGCTTCGTTCTTATATTAGTCATTATATAACTAGTGCTGCTGATTTAAAAAATGCTTATTGCTGATCTTTCCTGCGTCGTGACAATGGATTGCTACGTATTGTTCCAGTTCCCAGTGGAATGCCCGTGGATTCTAACCCGACCATGAGGTTGCTAATTCTTTTGTTAATGTATGGAAGTGAGCCTTACTCGGCATCTTGCGAACGTTTGATGGGTAGTGACTTCTTGTTTACGGAAATAAACTTATTGGTTTAGGAAACATGGTCCTGACCACATCTCTTGGCTGAATGATCGTCCACCTTTACTTTGCTTAATTGGGTGTGAGATCGGTGGTCAGCTTGTTTACTCCAGACCCATTAGGTTTATCATGTCAAAGTTTATTATATGCCTGATTAGGTTAAACCCAGTTCATCGAGAGAGTTGTGTATGACGCTCCTCAGTAACAAACTCGTTAATCAGTTTGCTGTTTTACTTCTTTTCCTTTCGTTTTGGTGTATTATTAATAAAAAAAATACTAAAACACATTACTCCATATATAGTGAAATTATACTGATTATTAATGAAGCTATTTCTAGTTTTGGAACTGAGAGTCCTCATAGAAAATAAAAGGGCAGGTCCAGCAATGAATGCAGCGGAAGGTGGGACACAAATGTTTGTCTTGCCTACTCCAGTGGGCTCTCAACTTATAATGAACCTTGTATAAGAAGCGTGCAATGCGAAAACTCATGAGCAAGCTGCAACAAAACTTCGCCCACTTTCATTACTTTAAAATGAGTTTCACGGGGTATCCGGGATAATCCTGGGAGAGGAATCGTAGTGCATACAGATATTGCCTGGAGCCTGGAACTGCTTCAACTTTCCCAAAGATAATCTTTATTCTCTTCATAACGCTATACCTTCCAACGTAGACTTGGTATTAGCAAACCATACTCGCTGGGTCATTAGAAAAATTGCATATCCTTTGTATATCCTTTTTTGTTTCAGTTGTATACCGCCTTTAACACCTAAGGTCATATCCACTACTTTACCTTTAGAAGCACCCCTCATCGGCAAAGGCGCTCCCTCGTTTGCCATTGTGTATTTTAAGTATTCTTTATGTTGAGTATTTTATAAACATTATATTTACACATACATTTGCACTTTCAACCACACTTGAAGATTCTTGGTAGGATACAGAATAACCTCACTTAAAGACAATTCCCATTCTCCAGCCTAGAATCGAGACCATGACCTCGGGATTTTTAAGGTAGGATGCTAATCAGCAGACCACAGAGGTAGTCTTTGGCTGCTGCTTTCGAAATCAAGATTCAGCCTTATTAGAACACAGTAATTCTTCTAATTATTTCTCTAAGCGCTTCAAACCTCTGCTGCTGTGCCCTTCTGTGGTATCTATCCATGTTTTATTGTAATTAGTCCCCATGAACATAAACATACTTTCAAAATGTGTAATTAAGGTCAGAAAGGTCTTAAAGGATACAAATACTACTTTGTTGCTGTTATTATCATTATCATCATCATTATTATTTACTTTGTCTAGCGCGCCTGTACAATGTACATAGTGGGCGGAAAAGGTATTGTATTCTACCCAAAAACTCGATACTGAGATTTCTCCCAAAATACATGTTTAGAGGACCTCTGAATAAAAAAATACACAAATGTTCGTGTATTCGTATATATATATATATGTGTGTGTGTGTGAGAGAGAGAGAGAGAGAGAGAGAGAGAGAGAGAGAGAGGGGGAGAAAGAATGTCTATGAACAGTATATCTCAAAAACGAAAAACCAGTTATTTACTAAAATTCGTATTTAAGTATGATGTAGATAAAAGAATAATCCTTTTTAAGAATAGTCTCTTTGCAGAACACATCACATTTTTCATTATATTCTTGCGTTATTTCTTTTGAGTACATTCAGATGCGGCCGTTTTTTGTTTTATTTTAACTTTTTGAGAGTTCAGCAGTAGAAACATCTGCAGACCTACCGTTTGCCTGAATAACACTAAAAGTATCAAAGCAGGACATTAACTATTATTTTATATCCAGCTATAGAACCAAAGTAATATAGACACACAATTTATATCCCTCCAATTTAGTCAAGCGTTGTTTCACTCCTTGCCGAATGCTCATCATCGTATGAAAGCAGTAAAGAGGTGACCATGCATGTTAAATGGAAACTGCAAACTTCTTTAATTCCTATTATTTATTGTTTTGCTTTCGTTTCATTAACTTATTTTGAAGACCTATAGATAGCTGCGCATTTTTAAAGTACTATATTTTACGGTGTACTTTGGTTTCCCGCGTATCGCGAGTCATTGTGCCGATTTAGTGTACGATTACCTGGCTCTTCCATAAATGTTCTTAGCTCTGAGCTTCTCGGTGTATTGCCTCGCATTTGTGTCTGTGTGTGTATGTGTGTGAGTGAACAACATACCTCAAACATTAAATTTTGGATAAATATTAAACTGTGTATTTTAGCTCACGGCCTTCCAAAGATTCTACACGACGGACTTCAAAATCTCTGATGTGTTCCATTCACATGACTTTCTGTAGCTGTTCCACAAACAACATTTCATACAAAACATTATTCTTTGTCCAGATCATGTTAATCAATATAAACACTAACAGAATTCCTCTTATTACTTGCTTCTTTCTAAGTGGAAGGGAAATAAGGGAATGCACAGGCTAAAGCGATAGTTAAATCCTTTAAAAGCCGGTCAATATGTGAAACAAATTGAAATTCGGTTCTCTTTGCTTGCTAGGAGCAAATAAAGCTTAGACCAAAAGAATGATGTGTTCCCGTTGGAGAAAAGTTTAAGTACTTAAAACTGAAACCAGTTACTCGTATTATCTGAAAAACGGTTACCTGTTCAAAAAAATGTATATAGTATAAATTTTGTGTTTTAACGAGCTGTACATTTTTGTGTAGCAAGTTTTTGTGTATCTCTTACGGTTTATCAGTTATACAAAAGTTTTACAAAAGTCATCCAGAATGAAGAGTTCTTCACAGCTTATTTCCTGAAAATTCAAGGTATACATTTCGTTTGTCACAATAATGTCCTAATCATATGCCATTTTAATAAAAATCGTTAGAGCCATTGTTTAAAAAATCAAAATTGTCAAAAAATATTTCATGTAAAAGGTAGTTGGGAATAAGGGGATTTTTGAAAATCTTCGTGTCGCATCCTTGGAAGATACTGAACTCAAACACCAAGTTTGGTATTTAACCGACTTTTCGTTTTTGAACTATGCTGCCCAAAGACACACACATGGAACTGTTTCTAAAAATGCTTTTTTTAGATTTAGGAGGTTTCAAAACATGTATGTACGGTGAAATCTCGATGCCGAATTTTTGGGTGAATACAATGTCTTCTTTATCCACTATGAACATGCTACAGACATGCTAGAGGAAGTAAAAATCACCACACTCTCAGGCTAGTATTTAATTAGAAATACTTGCATTACTTTTCATTTTCTTAAAACGCGGTCTGATGGATTTTGTTTAAAAAAATGGGTAAATCATAGCAGAGAGAGAAATTTTGCTGCACGAGAATCTAAATATCTTTTAAAATACACAACTTATTGCAAAGAGGTTCTGATAACTGCCATTTCAGATATTTTCGTTGCTATTAGTTTGAATTTAAAATACGTTATATTGCTTTCGCCTCACAATTCCCTTTTTGAGAGTGGAATTTCAAAGCAATCACACGGACCCGGTTTTTAGAGAATCGACTATCGCCTAAGCCGTATGTATTCCACTTTCACCTACAGTGAAATGTGTAATATATGTATTTCTAGAAAACCGTACTACGATATCAATGGGAATATACGGTTTGGCTTCCCCTAACCTGAAAAAAGCATTTTTACAAAAACTGCGTGCGCGGGGACGCATGTCGTGCGCCTGTACCTGTGAAAGTCTGTGTACAGCAAAAACCCGCAAAATTGGTGATGAACCAAACTAGCATTTTAGTTGTAAGTAGGTGAAATTAAAGTGAGTTTTGTTTATGGACTCTCTTTTACTGCTAAGGATCTCAGCGCCCATTCTCTGTTGTGTGTGAAATACCGCTTAATTTACTCTGAAAAAAAATTCATCCCCCTCCGCCGGGTTTGAGACCAGCATGTCATTCCTGGACCACGAGAACGACATTATAGGGAGATGCTGAGTGGGATAGCTCACGTAGTAACGTCTATGGCCGCCATTCATGAGTTTGGGGGATCAAACCCTCGGACTCGACCATTTTTTTCATGTTTTTACTCGCTCACTAGACCAACGCTGCGTTAGGTAATTTCATACATGAATTTTACAATCATCCATTTCATCAGTGCATTTCATTTCCTTCTCGTTCACCTCCATACCAGGCATTGGGCTCATATACCATTTTGGATATGCTGATCCAGAGTCCGCTTCCTCTTCAACAGACTCCTGATCAAGGCGTTCGCTTGTAAGTCCTGCAAAGAGGAGGATAATCCGACACAAAACATTCCAAGAAAATTCCCTCACAACGTAGTGATCGCCACTTCTATATGGTTGAAAACTGGGTAACGATTTTGATTAAAATTCTATGTATTTCGAAGGATAGAGTCAGACTGTAAACTTTAATGGCATAGCCGGAATTTTAAGCACGACTATATCGGTTGCTTTAACCGCTGACCTATTACAAGATCTCTAGCTCAAACCTGGTTGTAGCATTGTATATTTCAAACTGACTCTAGCTTTCCAACTCTTGTACTACACAAGGCTGGTGTAAAAAAACAATTAATGAACACTATTATGCATTTAATAATGCTGATGAAAGAAATAAAAGCTATAACTACAATTTTAAATAACGCACTATCTTAAAAAAATCTTATTGCATTAAGAATGTAGAATTGATTAACTTATATAATTTGTCCCAGTTTTTTGCAGCATTATCCGTTTTTTTAAGTATTGCATGTAACAAGTTTTAGATATTTCCTAAACATAACTAGCAGCCATTCATAAAAATGTATTGTCCTCTGTGCTCTTTCCTTCATTCCAAAGAAGAAGCTGTTATTAGGTACAAACATATAAGTGTCGTTTGCGTATGTTGAACAATTTTGATTAACCTGAAATTGCACATAAGTAAAACATGTGCATGGGGTATGTAACATATCATGGATATAATATACACTTTTATTTGAGTTCTGTGAGATATAATATATATATATATATATGTGTGTGTGTGTGTGTGTGAAGCTGGGAGAATGTATCACGTTAGAGTTTAAAGTTCTCATCATTGTTGAATTTAGTGTAACTGGACACCAGTAAAGGATAAACACCTACCAAGTGGAAAGAGTAATGAACTTCAAAGGCCATATAGCGATCCGATATTAACATCTGACGGTGTCTGTTTTCGGTCTACTCCATCACAGTTTAGACAATAAATGTGTAATGAAACCATTTATACAAACTAGGTAGAGTCAGACTGAAAAATGCAATGCCAGAGCCGGGTTTTGAACCACGGATCTCCCGGTCTCTAGCCGGTTGCTATACCACTGAGCTACCATGGCAACATGCCGGTGTAGTATTGATTCCACAACTGACTCGCATGTCTCCCGGCAAACGACAAACTGATTTCAAATTATTTTGAGATGACAACCCCAATGGCGACTTACAATGTTGCAAGTACTTTAAGCCCCGGGATTCATAGTATAGCCAGCTATTATAGACACAAGGTTTCTATGAGAAAACAATTAAAATTATTACATTTATACAAGCATTTATCTCGATTAACAGAGGGTGAGAAACTAAGCTTGTAAGATTACTTTGTTGCAGATACGTAAAAATAAAGCACAGTGGTGGAGAAATTTCTGTGAGAGCAATAAGTCAGATCTTTTTGTAATGTCATAATTCCGGCATTTCTCACGATTTTATGGAAACGTATATGTAATTTAAAGTCGAGTATAAAACGACGTGTCTTTATACACTTGATTATCGCTTCGGTTTCCTTTATTCCTCTTTTGCTTACAACGAAACTTGATGTAACATTTTATGGAAACGTTTATGTAGGATATTGTGATAAGTATGGACAATTAAGTTTGTTTTAAGCAGTTCGTAAAGGAAAAACGAAAACGCACCAGAAGGGGTAAAGTAAGTCACGTGAATGTAACACATAGGTTTCTTAATTGATTACCATGTGCTGTTTTTACTTGGCTTTGACCTTATTTGTTTCACCCTCAATTCACAACAAGCTCATATTAGTCACTTCTATTTTCTCCCGCCATCATCATCTAATTCTTATGCACGTGTGCTCATGCAACACAGACAGTTGTAGTGATCCCAAGATGTAATAATTTCCCCCAATTCAGCTCATTTTCAAACAGAGGGGAAAAACTCGATTTAATTGCGATTGTTGTAAGAAATCACTATTTCATTTATAGCTCTTTGAGTTGTTATAGGAAAATATTAGCTCTACAGTATTTATTTTAAATATTCAAACAATTTAACAGTGGTTTTTTGTTTCGTCTTAAAAGGGAGAACAGTTGCGTGAAATTATTCATAGCAGTATAGTGTCGTATAATAATTATCTTAATAATAATAATAATAATAATAATAATAATAATAATAATAATAGCAACTTTGTGAGCTTTAGATCACTCGGCTGCCACCAAAGCGACCTGAGTTCGATCTCAGAGACCGCATGTGGTATTTGTAGTGGATAAAGCGGCGGGTATTCGTTACATCATTTGGTCATTATCACCCTTCTCATAACCTATTTTGCTTTTAATTGGTATAATCTTCTTTCTCATTCTCCCACCAGGGAGTGTGTTGATCACTCATCCTGGTTCTGCTCTCTAATCCGACTCCGCCTACTTTTCACGAGGCATCTGACCCCAAGTGCTGGCTTATCATTCCTGTGGGGTCAGCTCCTCCATGTGAGGAGAGTAACTAGCAAAATAAAGAAGAAAGACATTTAATGCGAAAAACTATATGAGGACATAGAGGTTGTCTGTGTGACCTCATTACAAACCTTGAGGGATGATTTAAGATGGTGGATGGATCAGTTTGACACGGGAAACTCTGGCGCGGAAATGTGTCCATTACAAATTAATACACCAAATCCGCTGTGGGATTATTTATTGTTGTGGAATAATGCACAAAAGATTTTCGTTGCAGAGCTGCAATTTCAAAGTTTTATAGATAACGCATTTGAAAATTCCATTTCCCTTAGAATCTTAAAATTTGCAAATGAAGTTACACATATCCTTCCTCAAAAAATGTGAAAATATTTTAATTTTTTCAGTTGCAATCATGTACTACAAACATTAATTTCACACAAAAACATAAAGCATATATTAGGGTGCTTTATGCAACTTTGTATGGCCTTCTTGATGTACATGGAGGAAGGAATATCCATATAATCGTTCAAACCAAAAAGAATTAAACAATGGAATAATGGCAAGATGCATTAGTACTGTGTGTCTGTTTTCTTACATTCTTAAAAAAAACTGTTTGGAAAAATAAAGGTTTCATATCCCAGAGGAAAGTGGTATTTTGTATTAGAAGGCGGCTGAGTTTTTTAACATGACCGCGATTGCGCTGCTTCAGGTACTGTATTAGTATGTTGCATTAAATTTGGTTAGATGATTCCGTATTCAAGACAATACATATATTTCAAAAGAGTTTTTCTGTTTAATGACATCTGGAACATTTTTTTTTAAATTTCTATAAAGGGCAGGACAGAAAGTGCCTATTTCTGTTTAAAAACACACTTTCACACACTAGTGGGAAAAAGTTAAAAGGACAATTGGTTTAATAATCAAAGAAAGTAATGTTTACATATGTATTTAGGGAAACATTTAACCAAAAGAAATAAACGAGAAGACGTTTATTTGTCTAACATAAGTAATTGCAACAAATAAAATAAGTGCTTATACTCAGAATTAATCCACACTTTTTTATTTAACCATGCAATAGTCTGAAATAAAAACGGCGTGTAATGTTGGTAATGATATACAGACCAAGTATTACTACAACTGTCCCCAGTGCATATCGTTGTAACGTGTTACCGCTAGAGGTTATGATTTATACGCAGCACTAGTGTAACATTATTGTAGAAAAACGGATCCTTTAAGAAATACTAGAGATAATTAAACGATATCTCAGCTACTGTTTTATAATGCTTAATAGCAGCTGCCTAAATTCTTTGAAATATACAGCTGCAATAGATAATATTTAAACCTTTGCATTACTTGCTGATCTAATACTTTATAAATTAAAATAGAATTATAACGTTTAATTCATTTCTTGAGCATAGAACGCCCTCCTTGACTGATCATACATATTCTTTTTCTTCCTGGTATAGGGATAAGGTTTTGGTACATTCATTTTGTTGTATTGTTCAATCATCAACGCGAAGATTCCTTAGAGTCGCCTTTAAATGAAGAGTAGTTTGATTATCTGTCGAAGTTTAGAATTAATTTAATGTTAATATGCGTCAAATTTGCAAGTGGAGAGGGAATCGCAATGGTGATTCTCTGCTTAGAGAGGCATTCGTAACATTTGCAATTTCACGTTATGTGCCAGTGTGTGATGTATACTTTCCAGCAGGCTGCGTGAAATGCCACCGGAATTTATGTTGGGACACCAGACGGGACAGAAGATTGTTGCTCGGGCTTCACATATGTGTCACTAGTCTAATTGCCAATTAGAACAAACTTAGCACTTGACACAATAGTGCCACATTTCACCCACGTCCATTCCTTTAGCCTCCGGAGATTGGACTGCTTCATTTCCGTTTCCAAAGCTTCCAACTGAACATCCTGTTACATAAAACAGACCGTTTGGCAGAATTGGTACACATTCTATTTTGCTATTATTAGCTCGTGCACTGTAAAAGTAGTTTACAGTTTACAAGATTATATTTTCAGTTTTCATCTTTTTCCTTGCATTTCTTTGTTTTAAATTAGTAAAAATATATGGAGACAAAAATGCCTTCTCCAAGAATACAGCTGAGCAGAGGGAATCTACAATCCCTGGAATAATGTTATAAGGGCTGTGTTTTACGACACTAATTCTTTACCTGAATTATTGTCTATGTATCTCTGCACTGCTACATTCTCAAAGCTATACCCGAATTATAATTCCTTAAAAATCATAGATCCAAAACGGATATCCTTTCAACTGTATACCCTCTCTAAATGACATATATTGAATGCTGAATTTCCAAGCTTGCTTAGTAAATAGCACAAGGAGGAAAAATAAAACAAATGCAGAAGAAGAAAAAATAGATAGGAGGAAAAAGCATAAATAGTTCAGAAGATCATACAAGGGCTTAAATTGTTCGAATAATGTCACTTCAAAAGTGCTTCAACCATATTGTATTACAATCAGTAGATTTTAGAGTGTAAGCTTCTTTATATACCCGCATTTACAACTGTTTTATAAACAATTAATTTAAATTATAACGCATCCTTATACTGTTTTGTCGTATATTCTATATCATATAATAACATTTGAAGGACACCTTCGTATTAATTTGACTCATAAATGAGTTTGCCTATTGAGACAGAATACACATATAGATTTAGTGGTCTTAAGAAAACAGTAATGTTGGTGTTCAAATAATTATGGTTTACCATGTATTAAAATAATTATAGAGTATTAAGGAATGAGAACAAATTATAACAGTTATTACAAAAAAGTGCAACCATAACATAACGAGAATAATTTGTAAAAATAAACGGCATTCTAAAATACAATACACCTTAAAGTGCTGGTTAAATAATTCGCATGATTTCTCAAGATGTTTACGGAGCATTTTAAGTTGACCTGTGTGGTTGCCTGTACAACATTTTTGTTAATTTTAATACAGGCGTATTTCTGATTGTGCTCGGGATTAAAAAGTAGGCCCACCACTGTTATTTTTGAGGTTCCAATGTTCTTTATAGAATTGTAGGGCTAACTCATATATTTTCTGTTTCTCTATATAGAATTATTGTGGTTGGTCTTCATTCAAATGGAAGCGGAAGACTGAGTCGGTTAAATCTGTTTAGATTTTCTTCTGTTAACCGTAATTGCGTCTATACGGTTACTATCATCATCAGCTAGTGAATGAACTTCCGTGTAAACTTTCATTCCAATTTCACGTAGTACCTTTGTCAAGAAGGAACGCTGTGGCTGTGTGTTTAGACCGCTAGCCTCCCACCTAGACGACCCGGGTTCAATCAAGGTTCTCATATGTGGGATTTGTGGTGGACGAAGCGGCATTTGGGTGTGGTTTCTCCAGGTCCTCCGGCTTCCTCCGCCATTCACTCCACCAATTGCTCCATCATCACCTTTTGCATCATCCATTTCGCTTCTACTTCATATCATCCACTTTCTCTCGTTCAGGCCTGCCCAGGGAACCCCTCGTTCCAGGTTCTCCATTCTATGTTTTCGTGTCGTTGGCTCCCCGACAGGCTACTGGCCTCTAGGCATCCACTTATAAGTCCTAGGGGATGACAATCCTAAATAAGGGAGGATAAGCTGACTACAAAACGAAACATTTGCCAAGATGAATTTTATGGCGTTGTGTCTCTTAATATTAAGAAGTTCTCCCTGAGGACATTTTCCAGTCCCAGGACCCCTTTGTTCCCTCCATTTATAAGGTATAGCCTAAAGCATAACATAACATCTCCACGATTTACGGTTTATTTATACTGCTGCCACGTGGTGCCGTAGCTTGCTGAGAAGCAAGTTATAATACGGCGATTACAGGTTCTTATCAATGATAAGTCTTCAAGATATCAGTTCTTATAAAAAAACTAGATAAATTTCCGTGAGTGACACTGAATATATTCCTACAACATCCAATACAGAAAAAATATGACGAAAATTCGATTTGTCCTCCTGCAAACGAATACAAGTAAACTCGTTAATATACAGAGGTGCTAGTAGTTTTAGTGGTAGGGTAGCTTTAAAATGAATGCTCTTTTGTTTACATATTCTGATAATGCACACTATTTGTAACATTATATTTGCTCATAGGATCATTATAACTGAAGAACGTGGTTGCTGCCACGGGGTTATTGTGACTCACAGGAAAACGAAACTGCAAAGTTAAGGTAATTAGTAGAAAATACCTCTATACTAGGTACTTTCTTGTCAAATGTTTTGTATAAATAAGCAAACATGTGAGCTTGGAATGATATTAAATCCATACGAGCAATACAGGATTCCTGAAACTTGGCAAGATATGTTTTAAATTGAGCCGGAAATGATGAAACTTTTCGCTTTAAAACATATGCATCATAAATTGCATCTTGTTCATCATGGATAAGCTGGGCTGCATACTTTAAACATCAAAGGTAGAGTAATCAATGTTAATTTACTGTTTTTTTCACAGGAGTCGTGTACAGAACAGGAGTTGCCATGGTACCTCAGTGGTTAGAACAACCGGCTAGAAACTGGTTTGAAATCCCGCCTAAGGTGTTGCATTTTTCAATCTGCATCTTCCTATCCAGAGTAATTAATGTTTGCTTCCCAGAAGGCAATAAAGGGCACCTAAAGGATATTATAAGCATAACTTTGATATAATGAGACTAAAAGATAAGCATCTTATTGCACAGCTTTGTATTGAAGTAAAATCAGTTTTTCACCATCGGCTGAAGAATAAAACCTAGCAGAAAAACCGCATCTAACTATTGATCAAACATGGAAGGAAATTGAGTCAGTTTTTAAAGGAAGTAAAGCTTTGGAGTATACACAAAGGCAAATGAAATCACGGATATCTACTGAAGCATTTGATTTGATTAATCAAAGACGGAATTGAGTAATAGAATAAATACGGCTAAGGCAAGCGAGGAGAGAATTACTTTTGCAGTCAGTAACGTCTCCTGAGAGAACTACAATTTAACAGTGAGTGTATACTCAAGAATAAATAAATTAAGAACAGATTGAAGAAAGATGAAATAAAGTTTGGCAGATGAAGCAGAAATAACTGCTTATATAGAATAACCGAAAAGGAATGTATAAAGCGAACTCTTTATCTGATAAACCTTTGACAACAAATAGTCCAATTAAATGGAAAAAGAGGCACAGTGGTTGAGCTACTCAACATATGGAGGGAGTATTTTAAAAACATATTTTAAATACCTATTTGATTTTATTAAGAGGAGGAACTGATAGAGCGGATATAAGCTGATAACTTAAAAATAGATACTTATTGCATAATAAAAATGAAATTTCAAAGGCTATTCGAGGGTTAAAGGTGGTAACTTGTTATTGAAATGCTAAATGCAAACGTATCCGCTTAGCTATTGCTCCCTCTATTTTATAACTGGAAAGGGAGGGGATGGAAATACCTCAAGAGTGGGGTAGAGGATGGTATACGTCTAAGATCAGAGATTGAACATTTTAATAAATGGCGTGGGGTCAACTTGTTATTCACTCCAAGCAAAGTTATTACCAGAATTATTGTAAATTGATTTAAAGAAGAAATGGGAAAGCAACTGAGGAATAATATGATTTTAAAATACAGAAATATTGTACAGATCTTATGAGCGCATTGGGAGGTATTATGAAACAGTTTCTGCAGTGGAATACGCACTATTATTAGTTTTTCGATTTTAATTAAGCCTTTGGTTGTATAAATGTGAAGTTCATTTATATTAAATTGTATTAAAGGAGTTTGCCAGTCAAAACTACTAATTTAGCTAAAAATATGTCCGGCAATAATTTTATGTACCACACATTGAAAAACAATCTCCAACATTTTCTTGTGCAAGGAAGTCAAGTAAGGCTGTCACCGTTGTTTGTTTTAGCTCTGAACTATATTATGAATGGTGTGTGTATGTGTGTGCGTGTGTGTGTATATGTAAGAAGAGACATAGAGATATCTAATGGGATGTTAATAAGTAACTGAAAACTTTGGAATGAGTAGATGATGTATGTACTTTGGCCCATTGATATTCGGATGTAAAATGTCAAATTAAAGGAACTGTGAAAAGTTGCAGCTGCAGCTGTTCTGTTATTAAGTAGACAAAGTCTTAATCAACGATATTACAAAAATAAAAAACACGGATGTAAATATACTTTTAGAAAAAGTAGAATAAGTAAGCTAATTTCCAAATGCTCTAGCATTATCTTCAAAGAAGGGGGATCAGGTAAAAGTACAGCTGGGGCATAAGCACCAGCCTGTTTTTCAATCAATTGGAACACTGAGCTTGGTCAAAGATATGGGTCAGTCATGTGCAATATACCCACTGACAGGAAGTTCAGTTAACACGATTGACCTGTGCAGCTAACCCCAGTAATCACAAGAAGTTAAACTTCGCCAGTCTGGCGGATTTCATTGCTTCCATTAGTTTATCACCTGCTATTCAGCGGGAATTTCGCAGACATTTCAATAGACTGAGATTGTTCTGATACACGCTTCTATGGAATGAATACGCTCCGGCAACGGCCAACACTGCGTTGCTACTGAACTGGAAGCAGTGCTCTGTCAGACCATAAACATAGTTGTCAAGTGTATCATCAGCCTAATAACAAAAATGTATCAAGTCATCAGTGAACTATGCCATCTGAAACCCCATGGCATTGTGTACAATGCAGCGTGACTAAACCCACGTATATGAGGGACAGAATTCGAAAAGGAAAGTCTGCCTTTTCTTAGTCAACATCTATATGGAAGTCCAATCAAACTTCTTTAATGTTGAAGAAGAGTCAAGGAGAACGTTGGCCCTGAATTTTGTCTTGCGTCTTCGTCGAGTTACTTTAAGCATAAAGCTGGTCTGACTAGTGGAGCAAAACAATAATGTTGACTGTTTTTAACAAGTTTTGTGAGAAATATTCATCACTTCCGTAAAAGAAGTAGTGAAATGAACTTCTGAGTTCACCGGTGTTTCGGCTACAAGTATAAATAGAGCTGATAAATAAAATACTCAAACGGAAAAAGAGGAGGCTAGTGAAATACGCCATGCAAGAGTGTGGCGATTTTGTGAATAATGCAATTCTCATAAAAGAGGATAATTTTCTTTTGGGGGGGGGTCAAATTTGTCAAAAGAGGCCTAAAAAGTGCTATAATTGAGAGGGAGAATATTGTTTTCGCACGTTTAGTTTACAACTATTATATGTGTAGTTGTTTTGTTATAACTTAATCCTATCACCCTTAAGCAATAACAGAATGTGCTAGTCCCGATTAAGTTGTCGGAATAAGGATTCTTTCTTCTGCATTATGTACCGCGGATGGCGGAAGGCTACAATATAACACTGAACTGGTCATCTGGGTTTTGTTTTGGCACGGATCAACTTAAGGAAGAATAGATACTAGTTCGTTTGCGGATGAATAATTGCGTGCTTGGATATTAGAAGTTGCTTGTTATTACCAAGTTCGTGCAATTCGGAGAAATTGTTCTCATAAGTTACCGGCTAGCTCACTGTGTAGATCACAAGACAAACACGCGGAACATTACTCAGCGGCTGGGCGTGTAAGTTCCGATATGTCTTACTCTGCGTTTACAAGTAGCATGACATACATTGCAATCATTCAACGGAGCTAAAAGACGAATCGCCACACTTAAATGAGACCAGTGACACAAGAATGTGGTTTCGAACTGAATGCACATAGGACGATAAAGTGCGATGAGATGTGCGTAGAATGTATCAGCATAAAGATTAACGTTTTCTGACTCGATAAAGGAGGAAGAGACTGCAGTACCTGCTTGGGAACGCACTGAATGCTAGATGCAAACTGAAAGGAGAATCACATCACAACTGCGTTTAGAATATATTCTCAGCTACATTTTCCATAAAGATATTCAAGAAAGGTAACATCAGTAGCAAGTGTGGTGTAAAACTTGCAGAAAAAATTAACCGGAAGTTGTAAAGTTTATTAAATTAAACTTCAAATAATAACGCCTTGGATATTTCATTCCTCCTACAAAATCAAAACAAAAACAAATCCTAGTTCCCATTGTGGGATTTTACTTAGTCGTGTATTGCTCTCGAGTTACTTGAACTATATTAGGTCCGTTTGGCTCTCGGTATCCATATCGCTTTTGTATAGTTGAGAGTCTAACAAGAGGATACACAATTTTAGAACCTTTAGTGATACTGTGTACCAGATGGCCCAACTGTCCCGTGTTTTAAGTGTGCAGATATCCCTTCATACGTTAAAACAGTTACACGACTCGGTGCTACTTAAAGATAAAACCGGTCACTGGAGAACCGCCGAGTGATCTTCGCTTTGCCCGTTTCGCGGTGACGATGACCGGGTTGCCTCATTGCGCGGGGTGAAAGCAAGGTCTCCACTGCCGGGTTTTAACCTGAAATACCCCGTTGAATTCTGCAACTCGTTTAAAGCACCAAGAGATATCTCCACACGTCAAATATGGGGCAGTTGAGCCACCTGGCAAACAATATTACTAAAGTTTCTTAACTTTCTTTACCTTGTTGACGCAAGGTATTTAGTTGTAACTTCACGATTTTAATTCAAGGTTAGACAAAATCTGTTTGCTTAAAAGTGCATTTTTTCAGTCGTTTCAAGTGCTGACCACTGCCTGTAGCAGACGAATTATGATGCAAATTCTGTCTCAAAAACAGCGACGAGTTTGGCGACTGGATGATCTAATTACACCATTTTGAGCCTAAGAGACCGAACTTCCCGTCCTTTACGCCCGACACGGTAACGAAAACTTTTGCAAGCTTCCAGCCATTTCTGTAGAGAGCCATTAATCTTATCGTACGCCAAGTTCCGTGTTCTTGCACACCATTGTATCACTCGCAAAATTGATGCCGCTTCGAGTGCTCAACTTTTGTCAGCCTCAGCAGTTTTGATACTTTCAACATTGCGTGAAAGTTCTCAATATTAGTCCATTTATCAGTTATTTTTTCTCTAAAATCTGTACTCCAAAATCCCAAAGGATGTTTGCTGTATTTCATAGAAGACATCATTTATTTTGCATGATTTGGAAAGATAATATATTATAGAAATCCCAGACACTTTTACTGACGTTTCATATTACACTTGAAATGTATGGAATATATATAGATAGATAGATAGATAGATAGATAGATAGATAGATAGATAGATAGATAGATAGATAGATAGATAGATAGATAGATAGATAGATAGATAGATAGATAGATAGATAGATAGATAGATAGATAGATAGATAGATAGATAGATAGATAGATAGATAGATAGATAGATAGATAGATAGATAGATACATAGATAGATAGACAGACAGACAGATAGATAGATAGATAGATACTTTACTTCACTGCTTAGGGCGCGGCCCGGTGGCAGCGCTGTCAATGTAAGAGATTCCTTTTTTCGCATCGAGATTAAATGGGTGTCACCCTATTTGTTAATACGAAAATATACACTCTGCGAAAGACAAATGCAAGCACCTCTTCCTTAAACAATAAAGTAATATACGCTTATATTATAATAATCCTTTCTTATTTATATGCTTTTGATTATATGCATTACAGCTTCCCTGCACAGAAGACAACACTAGCCACAACACAAATCTAGGGAGTGCGTTTGTTCCTCGAAGAATCCAAACCTCGGTAGTTCATTAGCATTTTACTGGGAGTTTTCTTCACTCCATAGGTTTCAAGTATCATTATTACATTAGGTCTCTGGATTCATTTGTATATTTTCATTCTCTCTCTCTCTAAAATGATTTTTTGTCGAAGGAGGTTAACATAGAAGAAATAGAAGGAAAAACAGAAATGTACTAAAATACTGTTGGGCAATATTTGCTGTCCAAGATAATAATGGAGTAGGTGGTCAAATGAATTGCGGGGCAGTCCGGAGAACTCGGATTATATCCGCCCAGAGTCCGCTTTGATCACCACATATGATGCCCTTGGTGAGAGACGAGCGTTCTAATCCCTCCAATTAAAGAAGGATTATAAGGTTTTTTTATATAAGTTGGTAAGCCAATAACGTAATAAAGAAATAAAGGCCAGTTATATTAATTCTATTTCAATACTACGAAATGAACACAATCCGGTGTTAAAGCGCCGCAACACCATAGTGAGTGACATTTTCATTTC
Organism: Hymenopus coronatus; assembly: GCA_030762935.1. NCBI lineage: Eukaryota > Metazoa > Arthropoda > Insecta > Mantodea > Hymenopodidae > Hymenopus > Hymenopus coronatus. The sequence continues at coordinate 350,412,144 of CM060900.1, forward strand.
GTTGCTGCAGTCTCGGGGCTCCAGAGTAAATTATGAATACACACAAAAAATTTGAAACAGGATAGTTAACGAAGCATATTAAAATAAAGAAAAATGTAACATTTTCTGCTATCCTTTGGCATACTTGAATAACTGGTTGTCAGAGAACATTATCCTCTGAAAAATGTAAACAAACGTTAGTTTGACTTTCTCTAACACTCACTCAGTAAGTAGAGAGGGCATTGCATTCCACCCAAAATTTATTACCGAGACTTCTTCTAAATTCATGTTCTGAGACTAGAGTTCTCAAAAAACTAGGGCAAAAACAGTTGTGTGTCTGTGTGTGGTTCGGGTGCCTGTGAGCAGGATACCTCAAAATCAAAGAGTGGGATAAGTACCAAAGCTAGTATTTATGTTCAGTATCTTCCAAGACACGAATATGCTAAAATTTCTCTCCTTCTCGACTTTGAATATTTTTCGAAATTATGTAGTTCCTCAGAAATAGCTCTAACAATGTTTATTATTACAGTATATATTCAAGACATTTATTTAAGAAAAACAATTTATGCATTGAGTTTTCGTGCATTCCAAGCATTTTATTTAATCGTGTATGACATGGCATGTTAAGGACAGCATATGGCGTGCAATTCTTAAATGTTTGACTATTGATTTTCCCTTTGTATGGGTAACAAGTCCACCATATCTTGAGTTGCGAAACTCGTAGAGGTCACATTGCATATTCATAAATTTTGTGATGTTAGAAATACTGGGAAAATTAAGAGAATTAAATGGTTTTAGAATCAATATGTATTTCTGTGATAATTTAAAGATGCCAGATTGTGGGCATTTGCTTGGAACTCAAGATGTTTCTCGGTACAAGGATGTCTGATATGAAGGGGAAATTAAAGATTCAGTAACATATTTCAAACAATTAGCATTTATAGTGTTATGGCATATTTTATTATCATCTTCCAGGCCAGTTAGGCTAAAATCAAATAATTGATTTATCAGGACAACTTGGCATATGCTCCAAAATAAAACATAGAAATTTATGTTATGAAGTTGGGGACTGTTGCCACATCGGTATAAGAATAGCACTATTGCCAAGCAATTTAAGAAACTAAAATATCATGATTTTAATTATGTTCCAGTGTAGTAAAGAAGAAAAAAAATTACATTATGACAGTACTTAGGATCCAAAGTAGCTTCAAAAGTAAAATAAAAATCAATTCAGATATAATGAAATAAATAATTAAATTATGATACAATGTTGAAGATAGCAAATAGTTTTAGAGTTAATTAGGATTAAGAGACAATAAATGAAAACAGTAAGACTTGACTACAATGTTTAAGTAATTGCGTTGTTATGATGTACATTAAATGTAGGAACAAATATGATACAAACAACTTAACTTAAGGAAACTACCTGTGATTCAACAAAACCTAGCAAATAAAGATTCTTTTAAATCGAATTAAGTTTCAATAGATGATATAAAAGATGATATTAAGATATGTGTCAATAAATAGGAAATAAAAGATATTCTTGATGCAGCATACTTGCTACTGATTTTGATGTTGTTTAACTAAAAATAAAAACTTTATTTAGGCATCCCTTCATCGGGATGCAACGTGCACTTTCTACGTCTCACTGATAAACAGGATAATACAAAGAGGGAGAACAAATACTGAGGTGGAAAACATTTTTACACACAATTCAATTAGGCGACGCCTTTTTTGAAAACTAAACGAACGATTGAGATTGAAACATTTTATGCCGTTTTGGTGATACCTGCCTACTATTAAAAAGAGCGATCCTTCTTGTACGCCATAAATGCTACGAAGAAATCGCAATTCAAATTATGCATATTTATATTTGCAGGTTCGCGTATACTACGTCTAAAAGTTTCAGACGAGGAAAGAATTTTCAGGACATTAAAAGCCTATTTACATGCAGAATATCATGAAAAAATAAATACCTGCATTATACCATATGAAATTGAACGGATAGAAGACGAGGTTGTCGCTTTCACATGTAATATTGCTCTTATTAAAATACCTGCATGTAAAGGGATCCTAGTTTTTAATTTTAAATGCTTTAATCTTCCCCAAATATCTTAATTTCTGAATATCTTCGACTTTAAAGCAATCGATATTAACTCCCACTATGGGAATGCTATAAGCACCATTAGTCTATTTAAATTTTAATATTACTCTTATTATTAATAATAACAATAACAAAAGCAACAACAATAATAATGATAATAATCATAACAACAATAATAGTAATAATAATAATAATAATAATAATATACTGCATTTTATACTGCAGTAAATAATTACACATAAACCTGAAAATGCTATTTATATTTTTATTTTTAATTCATGTAACCTATGACAAAACAGCAATACAATCTAACGTATATCACAATATTTGTACGCAAATTTGAGGGTTGTATATATGTAGTTCATCTTAGTTTCTTTTTCGTTGTCACATTTAATAAAATGGACAACAATATAAATTTTGAGAGATTCCGGAGATTTTTTGTTAAATGTCGTTTACGCTGAAAAGAAAAATGTCTCCCATCACCAGCAGTAGATAGAAGCTCCGGCCCTAATATTTTCTGCAAATGGCTGCATTTGTGAGTGCCGTGCCTTCGATAATTTCGGCAAAATACCTTACTAGTAGTTTGGCACACAGTTTAAAAGAAAACAAAAGCAGAAATGGTAGCTAAGTTACGTAGTGTTGCCTCATTAATATTCGTGAGTGGACAGTGAGTGTATAGACTCGCCCCGATCTCTGACGTAATGAATGCCCATAGCGCTGTTAACTTGCAACTCAAACGTTACCCCTTATGCTCTCTAACAACAAGAATAATAACAATAATAATAGTAGTAATAATAAGATTATCAAAACAGTTTTGCTTCGGAAAGTCATAAGTTTCAGTGTGTCTAGAATTGGCGTTTGTAAATACAGATATTAAAATATGTATACATACATGCACGCATACATACCTATTTACATAAGTATACACACATATGCCTGTAAACACACATGAATTCATAAAAATACATAACATACTAAAAATACATAGCTACATATCTGCATGCACTTGTGCATATAAAGATGTATACGTAGTAACTACCGACATACATACCGAGGACCATAAACATACACGTGCATAATACGTTCAGTAACCGCATATGCATAGAGGTACACAATATACATATATATATACACACACTATCCATAAAACATAGCTATGCATACAACCGTATCTAAACATACATAAATGCATAGATCATTCATATAAGTTTAACATACATAAAAACATAATGAATATATACAGTATACATCTATGTAAATATATTTCTATGTAGCATCCCACATACTATGACATATCTAAAGATATACAAACATACATACTTATAAACGTGTTTATCTATACATGAAGACATAACATACAGATATACATAAAGATAAACCTAAATATTCATATACATATATGCATGCATATATCATTTTATAAAGGTGAAGGTACATACGTACATAGTATAATATGACAGTCATTCTTAATCGAATGCAGAAAGCAGGTTTGAAATAGTTTTCTCGAATAGAAAAGATGATTTAGCCTAAAAAGTAAACATTTTAGATGGTTTGTAATGCAAAATTATTGAAAATTAAACCCAGGTGTCCAACCCCACGGCGATGATCTAATTATCCTAATTCTAAGAGTTCAGGTTCAGAAAAGGCTGGAATTGCGAGAGCAGTTACTTTTCATGTATATAAAACAAGCAGTTTTTAAAAACGGAACATGATACAAGATGAAAAGAATAAAATAGTGTAATAAGTCCCATTCACATCACTTTCGCTACAAACTGTGATTATAAAATATTATTACTTAATCTATATCATGCTAATCGAGATAAGCATTAACAGAAATGTTGTGCTACTGCCATATAAGTAGAAGGGACTGAGCGCCTTTAAGCCTCATTTATCGTCACCAGAAGTAGAAGGTAAATAAGGTATACACTAGGCTATAGAGATAGAAAATGTTTTAAAAAGCCGATTATTACGTGGAACAATTGAAAATTTGGACTAAAATAAAACAGAGATGGAACGAAAGATACCCTCCTGTTTGAGAAAAGTGCCATTTTTTAGAAAAACAAAATTTTCAAAACAGTTTCCATATAAATGGTTATTTGGGGTGGGGGATTTTCTTGAAAATCTTCGTGTCGTATCCTTGGAAAATACTAAACTTATATGCCAAATCTGTATTGAATGTTCTCTTCACTTTTCAGCAGCTACACTGTCCCGCTTACACACGGACCTTTTCTATATATATATTTGGTTCATGGGGTTTCAAAATATGTACTTCCAGCAAAATCTCGGCATCAAAATTTTGGGTGGAGTACAAAACCCTCTCTACCTACTTTGTTCATAGTGCGCGTAGAGAAAGTAATAAACAGATAATCATGCATGTATGTGTAGGTATTAAGCAACATACAACACTTTATTCCCTCGGCTTTAGGCTTCTTGCGTATAGCAAGCTCCTGCTTCAGGTAGAGATTACGAGAAAAACTAGGGGTTTGCTCATTTACTGTCATTTTAAATTATCGCTTATAAATATCAACAACTTGCTTTGTTTGCTGCGGTAATGGATACCGCGATTTATAGCGGGTCTTCAGATTTATTCGGCCATCAGCGCCAGTGGGTTAAATGCATGGCGTCATTAGTTCAGCGATCCCCTTGTCTCAAAGAGGAGTTTTGGAATTGAAACTTTTCACGCGAGATAGAAGTGACCACGGACCAGAGAATTAGCATGGTTGAGTACTACTTCCAAACTGGAAGAATATGTTACCAATCAGCAGAAATGCTGCGATTGCGAGTTTACGAGTTGTAAGCGAGTTTCCAATTGTAAATATGGAAATGTCCGATACAAGTCCCATTTCACTTCAATGAACCGCAAAACTGTTCACATCCAGACTTTCTACCCACCGTTCGCTAGTTCTCAGCAAGAGACAATGAGTGATAAACTCGCTATCTAGTATTGACGTCATGCCCAGACAAACGACTGGAGACAAAGACCGAATAAACATTGCGTTCTCGCGAATCTGATTTGAAGAAACGGTGGATGTGGACAGTAAATCACAAGGAGCAAGTATGTAGAATTTAATTACTTTGATAGAATACAAATTCACATTTCACAAAGGTTATCATGAGACTGGTCATTAATCTCCATCTTGCCCAGAGTCTGGAAGCATGAACGAGAGTGTGAGTGAGTGCGTGTAAGGTTAAAGATAATTAACCAGAGATAAATAACAGAACACGAGTGAACAATTTTCCACGAGCATCTAATTATTACACCTGCATGTAAAGCGGCATACAAATTTAATACACACACAAAGATGATCATAGGTGTTTTAATCAAATTACGCAATGAAATACTTGCAAAGTAGGATATGCAAAATCAAAAAACAAAAAAGACACACAGCTATCATAACATAGGTGGATTAACAGACAATATTCTAACGTTATAATTACTAACATAACCCTGTACCATAAGAGCAAAAACAAGTCAATACAGAAATAGTGGTTTGCATATACGCAATTGTGGTATTAATGCTAGATTTGCCGAAAATAAGCCTCACGTTTGGTTGAAACCGTAATGTTAGAACCGGGAAGGAATTTTGGGAGAGACTACAACCTGACTTCGGGGACTAGGCGGGGTAATATCTAGGCGGTAGTTTTCCAGTACATTCAGCGGGATGGAGTTGCAGCTGCGGGGAAGAATTCTGGTCGGTGAAGAATCCCCATGACCTCACTGGGAATCGAGCACGAGCATTTTGTGTCAAAAGCAGGCGCGCTACCATAGACCTGCATGTTAGCTTCCTTAAATAGTGTATAAATTATATTTGTTAAAATGTTTTACACAACTATTTAAAATATGTATTATTTCTTTGAATATCTAGAATTTTAGAGATATGGTTCTCTGTGTAAATGACCATTTAATAAATCAAGTCACAAAAATACCTAAACCCTTGGCATTCATCGAAATATGTGGTTTTGTTTCTTTGCAGATTTATTTGTGCTTGCTTTTATGATATACAGCACATTAGTTTACAGAAGGTTTGCCATTAAATGAAGCAGGACATTTGATTTGTCGTACAATTTCCTGCTTTCCATAAACTGTTACTGTGTCATCAGAAAGAGCATAGAACTAAGGTTGGGTGAGAGCTATGGCAATAATACAAATTTGTTTTTTTCAGCAAATACAGATTTCCCCATTTATTTCGCAATTTGAATTCCAACTACCTCTACCACGCAGGAGTTTGGGGTTCATTATGGAATTTGCAAGCGTCTCATAACGTTAGAGGTTTTTTTTCAATTCTGAAAACCAGGGATCAAATTTAGATTGGTATATTTATAACACATATTCCGATAAATGTTGTATTAAAATGATTTTATAATGAAGGACCATTATCATATAATCACATTAATAATGTATTGATTAGCTTCTGACATGCATAATTTATATCGAAAGGTAGATTTAAATTAATAACACCTATTGATAAGTCAGCATTATTAAATGTCTCCAGGAGCATAAATTATCTCCACATAAACAATTATGTTACTTTTATAGCTGCAACATAGTTTTTCCGAGTTTATATTTGTCCGATTACATGTGCAGATATTACACTGTTGCTACTTCAACAAACTGCTTCTGTTCTGCAAATACAAAGGTTTTCTTTCAAGAATTTTGTTGATTACTGTCGTATAAGATGCGGCGGTGTTATTCCCACCTTTAGACACGGAACCTGTACTCCGTTTTCCACTTAAACGGGACAGGTCCTCCGTCATGTCATCTACATCTTGTTACCTACAATGCTTACACGTTTTTTACACTTATCTTTATATGCGTGTTACATACGTTTTGCATCCAAAAGCCCTGTGTTGTTACCATTGATATGGCTGTGTCAATGCTCGGATGTGTTATCTAGCACATTTATGTATTATTTTCAAGGGGAACAAGTTTCAGCAGAAAAGTTTCAAACAAGCTTAAAGAGGCCTTCACAGGTCAGCAATAGTAGGAGAAAAAAACATTTTAATAAACTGTTTCTAACTTTAGTATTCGGTAAAGATTTAAATAAATAAATAAATAGCGTTATCTGTGTCGGCTGCTATATAAGAGCACAAGAGCACCTGAACGCCCTAACTTTTGACACCTTGTTGTTTTATTTTATAGTTTTTTTTTAATGCTGTTAGAGATAGATGGCGTTTAAATTTACCGTGCTACTGCTCTCAATTCAATAAAATGTGGCATCAATATCACTAGCACAATATGAGTTGTGCAGGTTTTAAGTAGATTTTGCGCATGCGCTACTGATATGACGTAATCGCCTTATGGACCAAATACTCAGCAATGGGCACACTGGAAATAGTGCACGAACGATTAAGATTTTTTTCAGCGGTCTATCAGTACAGTTGAATATTAATGATACTAGATGGTAGCTCACTGCGGTAGAAATTAAGGTCACTATAGGGCATCAATGTTAATATTCCTTAGCCTGCACTTATTAACACAGTGCAGTGGCTGTAATAGTGTACTAATCCTGCCATCTTTCGACTTTGGCAGAAGTAAGCCAGATACATGCGCGCGGAATTGGATATTTCAGACTATACATATTCTCAACTGCAATTTAATTACCACATTACTTTGTTTTTGTCTTAGAATACTGTATTTAATTATGTACGCAACAAACATCCACAAAGCTAATGTACTTTTGAATTGAGGTTTTCTAAATTAAGATAAAACGGTGAATATTTTGCTATACAGGACTACAAACTATCTTCAGCCAATTAGTCTTTAGGAATATAAGCTCTACATTGAAGGATTTTGTATTTTACACGGTTACTCTGTGAAAAATACAAGTAAAGTTATACGCTAGCCATTTAATTGTAAGATTTGACTCCATAATGCAAAATCAAATTTCTCTATTTGCAAGCCTGTATTATAGTAAGCTAAACAAAAGGCTGGTTATGATATTGACACACCAATATGATCATTTTAATATCTAGTTAGTGTTGCTTTTGATGTTGGACTGTTCGATGCGGAAGCTTGTTGAATGTAAAAGTGGTTTTAATGAAAAATCTGTATTGTTCAGTTGTTGTTTGCTTTGATCAGATTAAGTGGCCACGGAAATTAACAAGAATTTTATTGATCATAAATATTTTAAGTAGGGATTCTGAGACAAGTGGAAAATTGAATTTAAATGTGCACAGGCCTTGCTCATACTACTTTGTTTTTGTTTTTATTTTTTGCAATAACATTCCGTTGTTAGCCTCTGAATAGGTGATCATTCAAAAGTCTTCTGAGGTAAAGGTCAGGGTTTTGTATGGGAATGACTTTTCCCACTGGTCTTGTTGTGAGTGTTTTGTATGATTAGCTCTTTGTTGTTTTGCGGTCCGTGCGTTCGAGGTCAAGTAGACCCTAGATAGCATATGTAAAGTAGTATTTTTGCTGCAGCAAAGTTGTTCAGCTAGTGAAGAGCATATCTTCAGTATATCAGAGTAGCCTCCTCAATTATAGTTTTTGGTACCTAGACTTCCATATATGTTATAAGAGAATACATTATTTAAAATGCAAAACTGGTCATTTTATGCTTTCCTTTTGACATAAATATGTTTTCCTAGGACTCGGCCCTACAAAAATATTACACACCGTTACAACCCCTTTACATTGTTTGAGTCTACCTTAAAATATTACAAAATATCGTTTGCTTAATGCATAATATTATCTAAAAGAAAACTAGAATTTTGTACATTGACCTTAAACTGTTTTCCTGTAAATTCTAAAACAGAAAAAACCACGAAACGCACCTAAGTGTAACTCCATACCGTATTTGCTTCCTAAAGGTTAAACTAGTTTATAATGTAACCAGGTATAATTAGTGCGTATAATTAGAATTAAATTTACTAAAATATATTACACTATGGGAAATTCACACCTACAAATTTGTGCTTTGAATAAACTCATATGGAACAGAATATTCATGGTATTTGGTTGTATCAGTAATAGAACGTTCGGAAGGAAGGCATGACATAAGCATTAAAATTTTAGTTTAAAACGAAGTAATGCCAACTTTCCATATTTATTTCACATAAGGTACATAAATCATATAATTAAAACAGAACATTAATTGTTAATTCATAATATCAATTTTCCAATTTTATTTCATATAAGGTACGTAAATCATGCAATTAAAGACAATAATTTATTAATTGTTAATTCCGTGGGCATTAATTGATTAAGCAGTTCACATATACTCTTTTTCATTTATTATTAATAATAGTAGTAATAATAATAATAATAATAAATAAATAAATAAATCACATACACTATAACATTTATACAAGTAGGTGAACTTACTATATCTATTAAAGCAGTAATTTATTAACGTGTAATGAGATGTTGGTTCCTATGGCCGCGCTCGCTAAAGCGCCTTGCTTTGCTGCTTCGTGGCGCAGGAGATCATGGGTTCGAGTCCCACCTTGGGCATGGGTGTTTGTGTGTTTGCGAATGTGTAAATGTATGTGTATTTGTCATAAATAAACAGACAGCGATAAACAAAGGAAATTTAGGGGAAATGAAAAAAAAAAAAAAAGGAATATAGTTACTGAAGTCTTACGTGTTAACAGAATTACTATTACAACAGATCCAACACAAGAAGGGTAACAGAGGAAAACATAAAATTTGAAATCCCTAACTTAACTGAATATACCTTCAACAATGGAGTAATTTTTCGTATACGTTTTTTGTGTAGCATCATCTATAAAGGATGAAAAGAATAAATGCATATTCCGCACTGCTCGCTTCTGCGCAAAATTGTAAATAGCAAAATTTGTTAACGTATAATGAAATTCCAGGAGGAAAAGTACACAACCAGTAGAGGACGTATTTTATTACATATTTAAAATGTACGCTTCAGTTTCAGTGATGTGCATCGTTGTGGGATTACAAAGGAGTTATTGATTGGATTTATCTGCTAACCGTTTAATTGTGTTCCCGTCCCTTGTAATGCAAACATTTTGCGCGGTTGTAGGTATATTCAGTCATTTTTTCACGTCTGGATTTTGCAACCTAGAACTTAAACTAACCCTAGAACTGCTGTTTTCAACCACGGTCTTCAATTTCAGAAATCTTTCTCTGTGAAGGCGCCAGAACTCGTTTAAACTGGATAGATGGCGGCTTCTCATATCTAATCAAATTACTACGGTGGTATTTGTTGGGACAGCTGGGAATTAATGAAAGTATGCCCCACGCTATCATATAATTAACAAATGAACATACTACGAATTAAAAGGGAGAACAAGTGAATGCAGCAATGTAGTCAGCTTTACGCAACTCTGCGGGGCTTACGAGTGGATTTGATCTGTCACTACAGTTGCTTAGTATTTCATTACCGAGAGAGTCCCTCGTTTATGATACAGTAACATAACAGAACAAGTTATTCTTCTTCTTCTGCTTCATCTTCTTATTATTATTGTTATTCCTATTATGTTGATGATTGTGATGATGATAATAACAAGGATAATGCCAACAATAATAAGAATAAGAATAAATACTGTATAATGACGTTAAGTTGGTGAAAGTGTAAACTACAATTACTGAAAACTGTCCTAAAAGTTACGTTAAATGTATGAAAGTATGACATAAAAATGTGAACATTTCACTTATTGAAAGCTGTACATATAAGGTGTGTACGTTTTGTGTCAAGGCCAGCCGAGAGACCGTGACTTCCGTATTATACCAACGCGGGAAGTGTAAAGGGTATGTCCGGCAGCTGTGAGATGTCTCAGTCGTTGCTTTGTCCTCGTGTTTTCTTTGTTTGTTTGTTATTTTTTATAGTGTTTAACGCCCGCTTTTACTACTTCTGGCACCACATGCGATGACAGTGAAGAAAGATACTTGAGGATGGAGCACCGGTGGAATGTGTTGCCGGAAAACTGGAAAACCCACCCGTGCGCCGTTTTGTCCACCACAAATCTCACATGCGATCATGTCTTCGTGTTGTGTGTGATTTCCTTAGGAATGTTATTCTCTTATTAGTCCACGGATATGTGCCTATCAACAAATTTACGCTTCAACGGTGCATTTTTATGTAAGACACATACAAGAAAATTGAATTTCTAGACAGGTGTGTAGACAATTTCAGCAGCAATTTCCTGATTATCCAGTACCCAGTAGGGACACTATGAGATATTTCGTCAACTAACATTCGTGAGTAACTAACGCGGGAGTCACGGAACGGAAGGGGCCTTAGTGTAGTAGGCAGTGTGCTAAGCATTATTCGCGCGATCTGCGGCCTTGCATAAAATGAAGGCTCTTACTTAATTCAGTATTGCAGTAAAGAACCATAGACTTTCGTAGTGTTGAATAATCGCCGTTCTCCTGCAGAACACTTCTATGCATTGAAAAAGCTTTCCACTTTAACTGCTGTCCCAGGTGCATACTTGAAATTGATTCTCATCATTTTCCACTAATAATGACTCTAAAAATATCACAGCCAGATTCTTATACAAGGGTAGAAAACGCATACGAAGCTTTGACGTCATTGCTTAAATATAAATGGAGAGATACGGGAAAGGAGACTTTTATTAGAACTTTAGAAAACGTAATTGTATCTTTAGAAGTAGCGCTGTGTGAAGGGTTTACATGCATAAAGAACATAACTAATACTTTACAGGAGGCAAGCGTGCACATGCTGATAAGAAGGGGTAAAAAATCAAACGGGCCAATGTCAAACAGTTGGTACAATGCTGAATGTAAAATTGCGAAAAAAGCAGCTCAATCTGCCCTTGTTAAATATAGTGGAGAGGGGGGGGGGCTGAGGTACGAAAAATTTCTTTCATAAATTTTAGAAAAACTTATAAAGACATTCTAAAGCGGAACAAAATTGCGTGGCAGGAAGCAAAGGCGGAAGAGGTGCGTCAGGTAGTCGAAAATGGGGAGGCCAGTGACATGTGGAAGGTTAATAGGCAGATCCGAAAGCGAAGGCATATACAAGTTAGCATTCCTACTGGGGAATGGATAAAACACTTTAAAACTGTTATTGAAAGAGGGCAGGCAGACATACAGTCAATTCCTTTGACTGTCGAAACAATTGCTGGAGCTCCGACTGTGGAAATGCTGGATAGCGAAATTAGCATAGCTGAGGTAGTACGTGCAATAAAAGGTCTAAAAAACGGGAAGGCGGCAAGTATAGAAGGCCTTTCAGCTGAGTTCTTCAAGAACTCTCTAGAAATTAGTAAAGTGGCATATTCATATACAACCAGTTTCAATAAAATATTTGAAGGGGGAGAATATCCGGAAACATGGAAAACCGCCATTATCCAACCTCTTTACAAGGGCAAAGGAAGTTACAGCAGTCCAGAAAATTATAGGGGCATCTCGCTGCTCTATGTGTTTGGAAAACTATACATTAGAATATTATACGAAAGAATTAAATGTTAGGTCATGACAAACGATAAGATTTCTAAATTTCAAAGCGGGATTCAGAGAAAGCTTTTCAACCATTAACAATATTTTTGTTCCAAAATCCATAATTGATGATAATTTGAGAAATAAGGGAGGTAAGATATACTCCGTGTTTGTAAATTTTAAAATGGTTTTTAATACTGTGGAAAATAGGGCTCTGTGGGTTAAATTAGCGCGTAAAGAACTTTGCGGTAAAATGATTAGAGCACTCAAGGCAATGCATAAAGAAGTTAAATTTGTGATAAAGATTGATCCGCACAATACATCAGAATCCAACATAGCGCAGAGGGGAGTCAAACAGGGTTGCATATTATCTCCGTTTCTTTTTAATTTGTGCCTCGATGACATTGTTAATATAATGGTGGAGGAAGGCGAAAAAATACTAATTCTTTTCTATGCTGATGAAATGGTTATTTTTTATAAAACTGTAAATGGTTTGCAATTTGGCTTAAATGCGCTGCAATAATTTTGTAGATAATGGGACATGGAAGTGAATATTCCTAAAACTAAAGCACTCGCATTTAAAAATGGTTACGTGTACGGTCAGCAGGAAAAGTGGACATACGGGGAGAAAGAAATTAAAAATGTTAAACATTTCGACTATCTAGGTGTAAGGTTTGACATGGCAGGAAAATGGCACAAGAACACTGAGTTTGTAAAACAAAGGGATTGGACAACTTTCTGAAATATTGAAATTATTGATCCGGATACCAGATGTGCCAGTAAAACATCACAAACCATGCATGAGGCAATGGTTAGGTCTTCATTACTATATGGAAGTGAGGTGTGGGGATGGGATAGGGTAGATAATCTAAATAAAATGCAATGTCGTTTCTGGAAACGTATTCTGGGATTGGGGAGGGGAACTTCTAAACACGGTGTTCTTCCTGAGGTAGGATGCTGGGAAGATGCTGTATATGCTAAATTAAGTGTAGAAAGATACTGGCTGCGAATAATTAAAGGTGATCAAACAACTCTTAGAGCAATATGTTATCGGCATCAGCTGAATAACATAGAGCATCCCAAATGGTGGGAGGCGGGGCTACAACGGGGATTATCAAAGATTGGCTTAAGCAATATTTGGCAAAGGGGCAGCGAAAATAGATTTAACGTTGTGAATAAAGTGAAAAGACGACTATGCGATATAAACAGGCAGGAAATAGAATCTGAATGTAGAAACAAATCGTCACTGCCCCTACAAAACGAAATAAAAATTGAGTGGGGTAAAGAAACATACATTTTAAAATTGGGTATGAAACAAAATCGGGAATAGCGTGGCTCAGGCTGGGAGGATGGAAAACACGAAAGTTGTTGAGGAAGCTGGTAGGCGGATTTGCCCATTTTGCGGGGATCAGGTAGACTGGACGCATATTTTGGCAGATTGCGTGCAGATCGAGGATGCCAGGAAAAAGTATTACCGGAAGTACTTTTAGCTTCAAACAGACGAAGGACAGCATTCTGGGATTTGATTCTAAACAGCCAAAACTGGCCAAGCCTGGGCACATACTTAATGGAAGTACGTGCACTAAGGGATAAAATATTTGTGTAAATATTGTATAGACTTATTTGGCTAATACGTGGTGTAGTTGTGAGTACAAACGTGTGTGTGTATATGTGTGTGTGTTATCAGTGTTCTTTCTTTTATTGTTATCTGGTTCTGTTGTCGCAGCGCGCGTGTATGTGTGTGAGCATTTCCAATGTAGCCAAGAGATATAAAACATACATGCAGGTAATATTTTTTACTCAAGTATTTTTCGACACCATGTACGGTCACCCGACCCATGCAACTGTGTAACGCAATTATTGTATTAGTGTAAACTTAATAAAATACTACTAATACTACTACTACTACTGCTGCTTCTGCTGCTACTGCAACTGCTACTGCTACTGCTGCTACTACTGCTACTGCTGCTACTACTGCTACTGCTGCTACTACTGCTACTGCTGCTACTGCTACTGCTACTGCTACTGCTACTACTACTACTGCTGATGCTGCTACTGCTACTGCTACTGCTACTACTGCTACTACTGCTACTGCTACTACTACTAATGCTACTACTACTACTACTACTACTACTACTACTACTACTACTACTACTGCTGCTGCTGCTGCTGCTGCTGCTGCTACTGCTCCTGCTCCTGCTCCTGTTCCTGCTACTGCTACTATACTTGAAAAGGGAAAATATCTCTTAGTAAAAGTCTTGCACAAGTATACTTCAAAGGCGAACCTTTCATCTTTTAGTACTTGACCGATTTTACACATTGTCTGGTAACCAATATTCCTTCAAAATAGATGCTTTCTTTCCTTGATTTATTGCCTTTATCAATTTTTCTGCAGTGTCCCAAATGCCGTTCGACCCTTTAATCTTCTGGAGAACTAAGTGTACCTCTCGTCTGTTTTTCTATCCACGTTATCTGTGTGGAAAGAATAGAAAAGTTATTACTAGTTCATGAAACACGTTTCAAGTCAGAATCCGTCCGTAAGTCCTGACAAACTCCTATTGCTGCCACAGTTTACCCGTCAAAAATGCCAATCACTGATTTGACTGCTTCAAAATTGTCAGAATAATGTAACCAGACCGAAGTCAGGATGACGCATGAACTAAATTGCGTCACTTATTAGATAAAGAATTGTGATATTGCTTTGTCTGCTGTGTTGGAAAAGTCCTTTCTGACTGCTAAAGGGGAAATAATGCAACAAAAGAATGAATTTTCTTGGAAGGTACCAATAGATAATAACATGCTGCAAAATGGAAATAAATACAAAGTAATATTAAGGTTAAAGATTTGAAGCTTTCTCAGTGTTAATACAGATGACTTCACGGGATAGCAACCGAGTCAGGGAACTAATTTCCCAGATGACGACACAGACACAAGATGGTCGAAAGCTTGGTTTTCTCTGATTCCAGTCTAACTCGGTGGCTATCCCGTGAAGTCATCTGCAAAACTAAGGTATTTTCGTTTATCTTGAGATGAAAGGAATTAAACCGAATCCGGCATTTTTTGCGACGTGTCAAAAAAAATATGAAAATATAACATTTCATCAACTACCTATAAACCCTACTAGTAACTAGTTGTAGAACTTAATTATAGCGGTCCCTTTATCGTTGTCATGCGACATACAATCATTTAGCTGTGCAGTCACGCTGGTAGCTGCTGAGAGCAGAGAACATGCATCAGCACCAATTAGATAACATCAGAACTCACTGCCCCTCTGAACTAGTGAAGGCGATTTATTGGCTTTATTGAGGAAGTGCCTCGGTCCTTCTTGGGGGTGGAGTTTAGTTATGTTGACTCCTTTAATTACTACGTTCATATTGGGAGCTCTTGTCTGAAACATTGGTGTTTTCAATAAACTTTAGATTCGTTTGCAGTAGGATTTTCATATATACATTCACTCTAATACACACAGATTGGTTCAATCTATCCACACTACCAGACTCTATGAGGTAGAGTATAATCCTGATTAAAGGTAAATTTCAAAAAACGGGAGGGAATCGCACTTTTGTATTTGTTTCACTTTTTTCAATGTAACTATTCTTTTTTGAGCTGTACATTTCTAAACTGAGAATTTATGAAAAGTATAGGGGTGTAATGTTCTTGTGCATTAACGTTTTAGACATCTTGGTTGTGCATTTCTTCTTTTGGGGAATAATAATAATAATGATAGTGATAGTGATAATAATAATTAAAATAATAATATTAATAATAGTAATCTGACAAATGGGTAGTGTCAGTGCTATGGGAAATCCTTCGGTTTATGATAGAATAGTTGTTATGAATAGTATATAAAATAAACAGTCAGGTAGTGGAAAGACAACCTTAACACCGTCGTTTGCTACATTAGTTATAATGATAAACAAGTCCAAAGGAACCGGCCTCAGTGATTACTTTGTCGGCCATTTTATTTTCTCACCGTTATTCAGCGGTGAAACAGATCTATAAATATAGGACTAAAATAATGTCAAATATTTCACCATAAGATGATACTTGAAAGACAACTATCAAGGGACACCGTTTTAACCATGACCAATGATTATTCACTCTTAAAGCTGCGGCTGTTTAAGTTAAGAAAGCATGTAAAAAATCGATAAGCTTACCTGTAACAGATAAATTACATTATGTGGGACACTATTGGCGTAAGAGTTAATATAGTGGTCGTGATTTGGGCTGTTAAACCATTGACCGGGAATGATTATAGTGCATGTCTTGCAGTTTGGTCGTTGACGAAGATATGGACCAGGTGAGGGAAAAGGTCTTCATATTTGTATTTGGAGGTACAATCATTACATCAACGATAGTCATGAATAGATGCCACAAAGAGATTCGATCTTTTAACATGTGTGAAATGGAGGCGGTCTACATGCAAATATTGTTAGAGATTGATGAACGCTATGTGTATTGCTGAAGAAGATTTCTTGTTAATGGTGAATCTTTTAGGTCAAACGAATGGCTAACGCGTGTGAGGTTATGACTGTGAATGTCACCAAATACTCGACATAAAAATTATCGAAGCACCTTAGACCGTGGGTATAAATAAGTAATCATTAAATCTAATCCAGGCCAAGGCCCTGGCCTTGGAATGTACAATATTATCTCCTAAAGTAGCCATAAACAAGTTTATATACAGGGCTCTAATGACGCTTTTCAGTGTCCATTAATGTGCCTTTAATTTGCAAGCATTCCTACTTTTGAAATTTAAAGATATAACTGGACAGGACAAATTTGGCCCGTGGACACATAAAGTTGGCAAAAGTATTGTCAAATAGTTAACAGCTATTAAGATGAAATTCAGTATCTACAATATCCTCCTTATTTGGGATACTGGTATACAATGAAATTGCATTGATAGAGCTCAGTGGAAAGATTCCCATTTTTTAGTATTTCTAAGAAGTGATGGTAATCTCTAATTTTAAGAGTATATGGTGGCACAATCAATGGCAGCCAATCTAAGTTACTGACTTGAACCACAAGCCGATCAACAGGTACGATAACAAATAGTGATAACATTACACTGTGTGCAAAACAACAACTAATGATCCTGGAAGGTAAATTGTTATCCATTATACCGGTGTGAAACACTTTGTCTCTCAACTTTGGTTCAATCTATCGACTACAGGTTTCTTCCATATTATGTTTTCTTGCAGTGGTTGTTATTGCCTTGAAGGTGTTATCAAAGCTATCATCTGTGTCCAATTTGCCAAGAGCTACCTCCTGGTTTGTCTTTTACAGCTTGTAGGCGACCTGAAAAGGGGTAGACTCAGTTGTTCTGCATACTGGATAAGTATAGTAAATGTACCTCCAATATATCACTTCTTATATGCTTATGTGGTACTGTCTCAAGAGTCTTGAGGACATTTTACATTAGGCAGAGTCAATAGATTCCCTATATTTGGTGTAAGCGCAACCTTAGGATGCCTCCGGTTCATTGATAAATATCCAAATACAAGACTTACTCTTAGGATTCGAATCAAGAAACTGAAGAACTTTCATCTTCAAAAAAATACCAAGTTCTAATAAAACTTCCTATATATTTGGTTGCAAATATTTTTGGATTATATCTTCTCGCAGTAGCAACTGATACCAAATCTTATCAACTACTGAAATCAGATATTTGATTGATAAACCCGCATACTTGTAGTATGTGTATCAGTACTCTCCCAGGTGAAGAATAAATATTGCAGCTCTTGTGAACAGCAAACACCTACCAGTTGTTCCAGCTCCCCCACAAGAGGTAGAATAGCAATATCATATAGAAGGCAGACCGATCTGAGAGTAAACTCCTTGGTCCACACTTATCTGTTGACTTTACTCTGACTGTCGTAAGGTCTCTGAAAAATAGATTAACGAGAATAAATCAAATAATTTTTATTAGAATGCAGGTTCTTGCAGTTTTGTTGGTTGTCTTAAAAAGTAATTTCCTTGCAGCCTAAAATACCCTTTGTCTTACTTTGTAATACTAGTAATCTTGAATTAGGATTGCGTCGACCTCAGAGCAGCAGTTGCCGATTTACTGTGATGCAGTTATCTGCAATATGCCCATCGCCGTAATTCCCGTTGTTCAACGACTGGAAAGATACTCTTGCAAGTCTCCATCAGCCCTTAAAGTTAGCCTTCTGAAGCATCTTTAAGAGTGAACGTCAAGGTACAATTTGTTTTTTAAGAACTATATTTTTGTCATAAGTATCCTGTCCCCGGAACGACTGACTTTATGGTAGCAGAGTTACACTATACCGGAGTAATGTTCTAAAGTCACAACGCTGAGGGAGATAGCCAGGATAACCAACATTAAGGGATTAATTTACCGCAAAACATTAAAACTATGGTACCGAATTAAACACTCAGAGAGAGAGAGAGAGAGAGAGGCAGGGAGAGGTAGAGAGAGAAAGATACTTCTTTTGGACCCAATTTACCTAACGCCAGAAAAGATTCACGTCGCATAACTGGGATAATGCATAATTCATACCCATTAGTAGATTGATTTATTAATTATACAAAGATAATTTTGTTAAAACCCCAACAGGAATGCATGTGTTTAGAATATTCCTCTTCCTGCTACGCTAGCTGAGGGAAATGGCTGGTTAACATCTCAAATGGTTAAACATGCTAATCTATTGAACCCTGTGTGATACTGTATCAGTAGAAACGAATAAAGCATTGAGTAAGTCTAGAAGTTAGAAGATCGTTGATTCTATATTCGTTCATCTATCTTATTTTCCAATGTCGTCCCATTACTTCCGTTGGCGCTTCCTTGAGTGAGAAATTGTATGCTTTAAGAGGACACAATGTTCGATATTATTTCTGTTTCTAGTATTATAACTTGTAGGCTAAATTATCGAAGCCAGTTTCAATAATCCATATATTAAGCCTAGATGCGATATTCGAGACATACTTGATGAAGGCCGGTATTTAACTCCAAGAGACTCACCTCTCCCGTAGTGGAGAAAATAACCCTCCAATAGCTTCCTTTGGTGTAGAGATAAGTCTTTTTACTGTATTAGTTTTTGTGGTGACAAAAGACGAAGCTTTCCGTTGTTTTTTGTATATTTCAGTATATTTCAATTTAATGCTGAATTTGTATTGACATACGTTCTGGTTTACAAATAATGTTTTCAGTAATAATATATAGCCCTATTACAATAGTGAACTTTCGAGTTCAACATTTTGCAGTGATGCTTTATCTTTGGAT
This sequence comes from Hymenopus coronatus, assembly GCA_030762935.1. NCBI lineage: Eukaryota > Metazoa > Arthropoda > Insecta > Mantodea > Hymenopodidae > Hymenopus > Hymenopus coronatus. The sequence goes on from CM060900.1 coordinate 350,431,848, forward strand.
TAGAACCCATGAATGAGCACAACGTGCCGCTATGTAACAAAACCGTGTTATGGCTTTGTTTCTAACCATAAAGAAATAACTCCATATCCAAGGGGATATTATATCTGCATTTTGTCCTAAGAGTACCTTTTCGTTCACTGATAGGAAATGGAGAAAGAAACATCCAAATCGTTAACATATGTTGTTTAATGTAAGCAAAATAAATAAACAAACAACTAAATGAAATTAAAATCATTAATAAAACCGTAGATTGAGTTACTTCTGTAAGAGTGGAAGATTACTGGAAAATACGTCCAGTAGTAGCTCCTCGTAGCAATTCTTCTTAATTGTTCTATTTATATCCCGTCTTTAAGTGCACGACCATACCGGCGGTACTCTCCTTTGGAAGACATGTACTGTTATAGTTGGGTTTTTATTTGCCTTTATTAGATCACAAGCACACACACACACACACACACATTTACTCTCTCATTCATACTTCCATACTCTGAGGAGGATGGGGTATATTCTTGGCTAGAGATAAATTCCTACCCCCAACTGGTAATCGAGTCAGAGACCCCTTGCACAAAAGCAGGTGCTCTGGCGACTGAGTTGTGGGGACAACCTCTCAGCCATTAATTATGCTTAGCATGTCGAGATATTTCTGGAGGAGAACAGAAATGGAATTTACAGGATTATACGACCTACACCAGAGTATTTAATGAGTTTTACTGATGCCAGAAGAAAACAGAAATAATATGGGGAGTACCAGACGTGCATGGAGGTGAAAATAAGCATCCGCGGCTTTCGACTCGAAACTAGGTATAACGGAGCTCAGCTATCTAGAGAATACGGGATTTGAAACAAAATATAAAAGGGCGATCAGCTAAACAAGGTTTTCAGTGTTAGACGTACTCGCTGCCCTAATCGCATCGTTAGAATTGCGAAGAAAACAAGTAGAACTGGAGGAATGTTCTTGAATAAAGATAGGAATACCATAAACCTCAAGGGACTAAGAAATCACAGGAGCTCTGCGTGATAGACTGAGAGAAGTGAGCCCATATTTACGCGGTGGGATAATTTACTGGTGGCGTGCAAATTTCTGCCTTGAGACCTCCTATCACTTCAACACATGCAGAGCAAATTACAAAAACGGCAATGCTATCATAAAATGAAATCTTTGGCAGAAAGCAGAGGTAGGACTGCCTTCGACGCCCCTACTTACACCATTTCACCATGTATTACGTAAATATAGAAACCTTACTGTGTAATCTGTGTAGAGTATGACGAAGGCACCTTATGGTGTTCATATTTTCCGGATTGATGTATAGATCCCGATTTTTGGCTTAGGACCTCTGTTTTGCATTTGTCCGCTCACTTCATCCATGCGCAGAGACGTTCTCTTAGTCGTAAGAAGATCTATATACCAGAATCTGTTTATTTATAATATTTCAGATTTACCTATTTGAACTGAAAGTTATATAATCTGTTTATTTGCTACGTTTGGATTGAGAATTTTAAACTGATTTTAAATGTATTCTTTAAAAAGAGATCTTCCTAATGATATATAGCTTTAGTAGAGAGTGCAGAGGATTTGTAATTGCATTCCAGATTTAACTTACATTATTCCTCATAATATTTCTTCCTTATGCGAATTAACATGCATAATTGCTGCCTTTGGTTAGAAAAGTGGCCCTCATACTTTAATTTAACAAGGTCGATATGGTTTGAAAGTTACCATATAGTGTGCCTTTACTTCACAATTTATCATAGGCTCATATTTCTTGGAAGGAAACAAAAATGGAGAGACACTGTTACAGTAAACCGTGAGAGTTACTACATCATATTATAGAATTTCCTTTATCCTAGACTGAGTAATCATGATATGGAAAAATAAGCTTCATACAAGATGTCGCTCCACCCCACATCTAAACCACTGTAAAACATTTATACAGATATTTGGCATTCATGTCATCAGTAGAAACACCCATCAATGTGACTCGTGAGTTTTAAGCTCAATTTGGTTTACTTTTGGTCGCGTGGTTACCGTAAATAACGAGTGTTAATGAAGCATCCAAAAACTCCACTGCAACTGAAGAATAATATATCGCAAATAATTGCCAATATTCCAAAACATTATCCGCCAAGTGCTATGCATGCTGTTGCGGATAGAAGGCTACGCTTATAGCAAGAGGTTGGCGAAAATCTTCTCATTGTTTGCCCAATATTGATGATGGTGATGTTTTTCCATCTCAAATATAATACAATTTTTACCGCTTCAGTGTTTGAACTTAGTTTTGAAAGACTCCAAAACTCGAGATGCAAACATACTTCAGCCACAATTACAGTTGAGAAGGTTAACCGATTTATCCTTTGGGTTTTGTAATACAGCTGTGGGATTGTGCTTGAAGCATCAATAGGCCAGATCATGATTAATTAAAATAACCTGATCTTCCTGTTCAAATTGTTTTGTATTTCTTTCTTTCTACAAACATTGAGATTTATAAAAGGCCAGATTTACTGTTTAGATCCGTGGAATGCTGGTTACAGATGTACCCTTGTGAACACCAAAATATTGTGATATGGGTTTAAGAACTACCTTAATAATTCATAAAAATCTGTCTCTGGGATGAAGATTTGGGTAAGCGCTGCCCTATTCCGGAAAAGAGCAATAGATTCCGTGGGTTTCGGTTGAAGGTTGAATACTCATCGTTACCCGAATACAATTTTAGTTGATTTCATTGCTCAAATAGACAATTTCAAAATCAGAATACCTGGTGCCGGTAAGATGGTGCTGCTGCCCATAGTACAATGATATTTCTTTTGAAAATCTTCCCGGGCACATGAGCAATAATGCAAAACTAAGAGTGATGATGATGACAATGATAATAATAATAATCATCATTATAATAATGGCCACTGAGATTTTCTGACTTAAAGCCTTTAGATTTTTTCTGGGAATATCTCAAAGACCATGTATTTTCAAAGTAGATGCCCCGAGTACTTGAATGGACAGAATTCATACTTACATTAATGATATCTGTAGCACCTGCAATGCTGAATACGACCTACTAAGCTCGATTGAACGGATGAGGAAATTTATGGACATGAATGGTACACATGTGGAACCCATATCGTTTTAATTCCATAACAGATGTCTGAACATCCTGAAAATTATCACTAGCTTTCTTCTTCTTTTGTTTTTCTTTTGTAGAAACGTGCACTTATTTTAGATTTGAGAATTTAACCTGACAGACGGATCGGTATTCCAATAACTGATTTCAGCCTTTTGCTGTGTATTATGTACACAAAATACTTATTATGTATCGTCATTCCTTTTCGCTTGTTAGGCAGGGTGGGCCACATTAATTTATAAAGGTTGAGCAAAGTGAAAAATAAAATAACATAGTGGAATACAAAATAACAATCATGTTTCTGTTTCTTACATAAGAACCAATGTCAATTTATTTAGGATTGATAATATTTTCACTTACATTGGCGAAAGAAAACCGTAAAATCCTCCGTTAACAAATGCATATTCTTTCACACTAGTGATAATAACATGTATTAGGTCTACAACTTTCACGGACCCCTATTATCAACCAAACAACACACAGTACGAAAGAGAGACAGAATGCTGTGATAATTTACTTACGAAAAGGTTACGGGGTACGAAAATAGACTTTTCAAGCGACAGAAAATGGATCAAACGAAAGGCATAGGATGATCCTAAAAACCGACTCGAATGGCCATGGTCTATAGCACATGGAGTCAGGTATGCGGTTGAAAATTCGTGAAGACCATCCTTCCAGGCTCAGATTTTTTACCTGGTTTTCCTCAGTCATCATATCTGGCTGCCGCTTGATATCCGACTAACATAGAACTCCTGTGAGAAACGATTGGTTTCCTTAGCTTTAATCGGGCTCTAACTACTCTATCCCCTCTTTAGCAGATGATGGTCCCTCAGTCTTGACTGTTCCCTGCCGCTCTACACGTCATTCATCTGTTTGTGCTGCATGCAAATCTAACCTTCACCCTCTTCACATTCTCCAAAATAAGATTTTGGGCATCATGCTTAGAGACCCCTGGTTTATTTTAAATCAGCCGCTGCATAGAGAACTGGGACTGCTTACCCTCCCACTTGACATTGCGCGATTTCCAAGTCTATAACATGTCTAATGAGTTGTTGCGTACAATCTCGGCGCCCGCACGCGCCAGCCAACAGAATATCCACCGCAGGATATTCTGTTATGTGACTCAGACAGTACAGCCTTAGACGCTTAAATCCGAGTTTCGTCTAGTGCAGTGTTCTTTCCTCTTGTGTCAATACCCTTATCAGTCCTACATCTGTAATAATCGACTTTGTGTTTGTCATCTGCGGCGGTAACTTAGGGGGTACCGGGTTCGTATCCCGCGTAAAGGTTTGCTATTAAGGAATGGTGTGGAGATGTGGGTGCCCTAGCTCTGGACTTTGTTAGCATGGAGTCTTACTCACGTGTGGTAAGACACAAGTGATTTTCTTGACTTCCAGATTATTATCGAACTCCTTTATTCATTTTGTTCGGTCTGTTCTGCCGTCGAACACACACAAATTCCTCCTGGATTTTCTATTCTAAAGTTACGCTTTACGATTTGTTAGCATGGAATCTTTCTCAGGTGTGGTAAGCCACAAGTGATTTTCTTGATTTCCAGATTATTATCGAACTCATTTATTGATTTTGTTCGGTCTTTTCTGCCGTCAAACACACGCTCATTCCTCCTGGATTTTCTATTCTTAAGTTGCACTTTACGCGTCCGCACGTATCATTCCTTATCACTTTTGCGCGTCTGCTGCTGCATCAAATAAACACTGTTTCTATCGCGGCCCTATGTAACCCGTTCATTTCTCCCGAGGTCTCTGCTAGCATGTTTTAGCTCCGCGGATGTTCCATGCCAAGTGCCAAAAGTGTCGCATGACCAGCAAGAGAATTGTTTCTGTTTTCCTTGTTATGTCCACCCTCGGCAGTGTAAACTCAGCCCCTCAATTCAATGTCTTTCCCTTAACGGTACTATCCTATCGCTTGCCAGCTCATGACAATTTTGTGTCCCGGGTTTCTTAGACATGTTTTAGAATATTCCTTCCCTAGCCATTTTCAATGTACATTTATTCTCGCTTAAAATAATTTATATTATATTGGCTATAATTTATATCTCCCTTTTAGATAATCGTTAACCCCGTGTCACGACATGTACTGTCTCACTTCACACCATTTAGTTCGAGCAGCCTTTTGGCCAGTCTCAGAATTTCAGTAAGTTTTCCTTTGTGTTTCTTATATTGACCCTGATCTGTAAAGTATTGGTGATAGTCAACCGATTAAAAGATGTTCAATAAAAGAAACCTGGCAAATGCGGGGAGAAGTTTTAACTTAAACTCAGAACTGCCTTTCCTAATGTCCTTTTCCGACTATCATTCCATCTCATGTGTCATCATACCCAGCGCCTGTAACGTCATACGCAGTATGAGCGGTCGTTGAACACTATTAAAGAATTCAAAATTCCACAAAATAAAAATTCAATTCTACAATGCATAGCTGTGAAGCACTTGCCAAATACTCGGTGCAATATGAAAGCTCTTTTGTTTGTTAGGAGTTTTCCACTCATCATTTCGCTTTATTCTGTGCAATGCTCTTAACAAGCGCGTGAAACGTGTATGCACTTTGAATATAAACCAGCTCTACGGTCTACCAGCTCTATAAGAATATCGAATTGGAAACCAAGATGGTCAGTAAAATAAGATGTTCTTTAGGACGACTACGGACATATAAAGGGGCAAGATGCAAAATAAATCCGCAATATATTATTTTGTGTGCATTAAAGTTTTCAGCTGCTCAAAAGCGAAAAGACAGTCAAATCAGAGCATTTTGTGCTGCTCAGTAGGCGACTCTGTATCCCCTATAAAGTGACAGACGAATGGGGTTTCACGTATTCTAATTTAATAATTTAAATCACAAATGTTATCTGGCGTTAACGGTTATAATTAGGTATTCCATTATTGTTTAATCGTTATCGTTTTGCGAACACCGCTTTAACTTTTTTTTTCATTACATTTTGCATTAAATGCTCAGTTTTGTTTGGTTGGTTTTGAAAATTAGACGATAAAATAAGCCTTAAGCATATGTGGACCTTAAACACCATAATATTCTAATCAATCCCGAAGAGGATGGTTTGCGTAATGCATGTAAAGAGAGAAAACAAAAACCGCAAGCAAAAGGAATCCTGCCACCTGTTTGATGAATCCTCTGTTTCCATTCATAAGAACCGAAGCTTTTTTGCAGATGCAGCAGATTTTCTTTTTTTCTATGTTTACCCTCCTCGAATGTGGGACTTATCTACCCCCTCCCCCAATACTTACAGTCCAACGCCTGGGGTCAGACGCCTGTTGAGCAGAAGTTCTGGATAAGAGAGCAGTCAGAATGGATGATCAGCCTGATACTTTGTACGAAAGTGAGGAAATGGGTGACGGTAAACTGGATGACAAGAAAGACGATTGTGGACCAGTTGGAGGAACAAATTGCGGAAGAAACAGAACTCTGGAACAAAACGACCCAGATACCGCTGGAGATTTTAAACTAATAGCTCCACTCCTGTATAATGTACCTCAGCAAAGGCCTCGATATAGCTTTGGGGTAGTTCATTTGAGAAAACTCTGAATGGAGGTATTGTAAATCGAAGCAGATCTCCCGTCTTAATTTCCTTTAAAAGTGTGTAAGGTCGGTTTTAACAGCTCAGGTCTATAGAAAGAGTAAATGAAATGCTTGAAATGGAGCTCAGATTATTACTAACTCCACATGGCTGTGTCTTGCCCAAAGTTTCTCCGAGGATAGTTGGAAATTGCAAAATATCTCCTCATTCAGGCAACGCAGCCTAACGGAGATTTCAACTTGGGGCTTGCCAGATGAACACAAACAGGCTCCACCTAAATCACGAGTGTGCACGAAAGGATATCTTTATAACCTTCTAAGCCTATTCTTACAAATAGCTTAGTTTTATATTTACTTCGTGTTAATCGAAGTGCTCTTTAAGGAAATAGCTTAACTATTTCTCGTGTTATAGTTAAAAAAAATCCTAATCGAAGACCAATTCCTTAAAATGTCTTGATGTTCTCTAAGGGTGCTAATGAACTGGTAGATGAAACCTTAACCCTTAAACACCAACCATCATCATCATCAACAACAACAACATCATCATCACTATCACTGAAGTCTCTACACATACCTAACATTACATCGCCAGAAACTGTTGAATGATGATAGCTCTTCGGAAAAAGGCATAAGCATTTAAAAAGAAAACCAATATCAATATTTACCTTGGAAATACCTTAACTGCTCAAAACAATGTTTGAAATGAGCTGTTTGATTTAAAAACATTTACTTACAATTATATAAAGGTCCTTTAGTATGAATACTTTACAGCCTATTCCTAGATATTTCAGAGTATGAATATTACCTATCTTGTGAATAGATTTATATCATTGTATTTTAATTAAAATCATTAGAACCGTTTCCGAGGAACTCATTTTACATTTTCCATGCAAAGAGTATTTTTAGGGATGCCAGTGCTTTCTGAAAAAGGTTCGTGTTTCATCTTTTTAACATAAGCACTTTGCATATGTTTGTGTACTTAACCGATATTTCGCTCCTCAATGATACTTTTCACACACTCACACGCAGAGACAACTCACCCTCGCATACCTTTTCTTAAAAGACTTATTCTTTTCTTGAAATACGTTTTTTTTTTCCTTATTCAGTGCCTCAAACATGCATGTCCAATGCAATATTGATAGTGTTTTTTATTGGAATTCATTATTCCTCCACGTAATTTATACGTGGTAAATTAATAAACTGAAGAAAAGTTGGAAGTCCTTGACGCTTTAAATGTCTACTAAACATAGATACAGTGTCGAGTAATAGTATGGAGTTGTTACGCCTACAGCATTGCTAAAATGAATCCTAAATAGTATTAAAAACCATCATTTAGTCATCCGTAGCCTTTTTTCATTTAATAAGAGCCTTAATTATAAGTTACTGTGAAACTTGTATTCATGAGTAGGGATTTTCTGGAATTCTACCTGCGCGATACCTATTAGTCTCTTTATCCAAATAATTGTAAATCTGATTTTAAGATTGTAAAATATAGTGCTCAGCAGATCCCCTTTCTCGGCTGTTCTTTTTGGTATTTGCATGTTTTTTAAAAAAGTATGTGTACATTTTTACATTTTCTTTTTAGTATATACATAGCTCTAATTTTTGTTTAAGTTTCGCGCCCATTATTTCAATTCTTAAAACTGTGATGAGAACATCTCCTTTTAAGCGTGGTAGGTATTTTATAATTTCATATATTTTCTGATTTAAGATTGTTAATTTTGTCAGAAACCGTTGCTTATCCATATAGCATTCTAAAGCAGGTATGTCCAAAGATAACTCTTGTGAGATGAGGAAATTAGAAATCCTTTCTTACGTCTCACTCTTGGTTTGGAAATGTTGGTGAGCCACACGTATTGTCATGTATACCTACAATATTCTGTAGCAAATGTGCTGTTTTTAAGCAGACGTAAACAGAATCAGCTTTGAAACGCGAGAAGTATCATTTTTATAACATTTTCAGAGGCACCTCAGGAACTGTAAATGGAACTACTTACTCTGCAAATTGTGCGAAAATAAAATATTTGAAACAAAGTGGTTGGAAATTATTTGAATCTTAGCTTACGAATTAATTTTCCAAATGCCGATTATTTCATTCACATTTTATGGAAATGTTTGGCTCCACAAACATTTTCGAGCAATGCTTTTCTAAAATTAATTATACATATTAAAATCAAGCATTGCGGTAGACTACGGCACGATCATTTGTTCCATTTATTGAGGCATCATTATTAGCAGCAGATATCGATGGACTCGCGCAAAGTAAAACATATCACCGAAGTAGAAACAAAAAAGAGAATACCAAATGCATAGCAACGGAGTGGAATGAGTACTGTGTTTTCCCCTCTGCTCCTTTAATTTGTACATGCCTGTTCTAAAACATTTTAATTGTTTTGTAATAATCAGGATTTAGCTGTATATAGAAAGCGCTAATAAAGGCCTCTCTTGTTTCAGGTAAGACGAGTTTCATACAGCAGAAAATTCTTTTGGCAGACAAGGTACAGTAACTTAAGGAATAGCAGTGATTGCAGAAACTTTTTGTAGCTGGTTGGAAGCAATGAGACAAACGCAACCTCTCTCTGGTGGCCAACAGATGACTCCCTCGTGTGCCACCATGCAAGATTCTTGTATAATGAAAGTTAGGAAAATACAATCTCTTTCTATTGGTAGCCCGAGAGACATGCGCAAACGCACTTTCTCCTTTCTGTTTTGCTCTTTTGCCCTCATTTGCTTCCAAAGGAGCATCCCGATTTCCTTGAATTTAAAATAATGCGAATGCTTCTTGGACTACCAACCAAATTTGTATTAAACTAAACCTTTTCCTTGTAATTTATTTTTACTCTGGATATAAATAGCACAACTGTAGTATACAATTATCTTAAAACCGTTTACACGACTAGTTCCCAACTCACATGTGCTTATATTGAACTTTTAGACGAATAGCCGTGTATTGCTGTTTTTAACCTTTCAAGTTAATGTTCTATTTTTTTAATGACAGCTCCTTTGTTATGGCATCCCTACTGGCATAATAATAATAATAATAATAATAATAATAATAATAATAATAATAATAATAATAATTATTATTATTATTATTATTATTATTATTATTATTATTATTATAATAACAACAACATCAGTTATTCAACAGTATTTCTCAATCTGTTTTTAACTTTTATACAACGTTATATGCAAAAAGAAAAACAAATATACACATGCCGTACAAAATAAAGACGAAGTTGAAAGAAAAGTGCCATGATAAAAGCAGATTGAGCGAAACTGGCGACTAGTGTTCCAGTTGTTTTGTTGCTTTTCTGTCATGATAACAAAATCACATAAACAACAGAACCTAGAATTGGATGTGTCAAAATATGTTTTATATAGACGACAACAATGATGAAAATGGTGATGCACATTCTCTTTGCATCAAAATACGAAAATACGAAACTCGGAAAATTCTAATGTGTTACAGTCACACGATTTTCTCCACACGCACTCTAAAAAATCTCCTAAATATATAATAAAACATCGCATATAAGATTACACATATTGTTCATAAGGATAACTGGGATAAATAAACCAAAACGATGCTCAAACATTTTAAACAGAATCATTATACGTTGACCTTGAAATGTCATACTCTTTCCGTAACATTGAATGGAGCAATGTAATGATAGCCGTACCAGAAAATTACGTAGCATTGATAACTTCAAATCAATAACGAATATCTCCGAAGTGGGCGATGTGCAAAAATCAATTTCAAATAAATTGTATGGTTTAAGGTAGACTGTTCCAACTTAGAGCTACGAGGAACACGAGACTCACAGGGAAAACCAACAATATGCAATACAGCCTAAGCAATCATCACGGCTAAATAAGGTGTTGGAAATGACTGGCTATTGCCTTCCCCATCCAACTCTGCTCCGTACTTTGTGGTTGAGTACGTGCGTGTTCCCTGGCTCAAACGAGCCCAAATGAAATACCCTGGTTTAAGGTGATCCACATTTTTGTAATATTTATTTAAAACAAACTTTCCGAATGGAGAGAACTTTGCAGGCCAGGTATTCCCAGAAAAGTCAAGGTACACAGTTTATTTTCCATACAAACATATTATACGTATGTTATTCTAATGGAAACTATAAGATCTTTTTTTTTTTTTTTTTTTTTTTTTTTTTTGTAAGAAAAGGGCACAACGAAATATTTTCCACGCAAATTTCGGGTTGGTGGGGTTTTCTGCTACTGAACTACAGAAATTCAGTGCCAAGTTGGCTTACATCGAGCTTTTCATTTTTAGTTACACTTTTCACAGCCACACACACACAGACACACACATACATACGCACACACACACATCTGCACACTGACTTACCACTGGCATTTTCTTAAAAGAATGCCTCATTTTTTATGCAGAAGCTTCCAAACATATATATTCTTTGACATCTCAAAGAATATTTGCGTGGGTTACAGTACTTCTTCTGCATGATACGTAGAACTAAAAATTACATTAAACTGAACTGCTTAAAACACGGAAGCACTCAAACTAAGCAAAGATGTTGAAATGAATATTTCCTAAACGTTTCATTTATCACAAACTATATATATGCTATGTTTCTGCATATATCTTTGGGTTTCCCATTCGCCAAGTGGTTTACATATCACTTATCATTTGGTTATAGAATAACCTGAAAACGCGAGTTCATTCAATTAAGGGCAATGATCATGTACTTTAATTGATGCTCCGTATGATTTTATTACTTACCGTGCTTTTAAATGTATAGGAGATATCCACGAGATTTTAAATCTAATCCAAACGCCACTAAGAAATATATACTATTGTGCGCCTTAGACTTGTGATTGGTAGTACACATGTTATATATAACCTACAATGTGCGTGCGTGTCCATTTACGAGGGCGGTATAGTAAGTATCCGTCTTAAAAGTGTATGGTATTGCTAAAGCAAGGTGCTGTTACCATCATGTGTTGTTCATTTGTTACACGTCGTCAAAACAAATTGGGTACCGATTCATAGTTAATTTGGATTCTGTAAGCATTTTAGACAGCCCTTCAACGTTTTTTCGCTAAAACGGGAAAAGTGCAATATATTTCAGTAGCTGAACTTTCTGCTTTAGCATGGGAAAACTTACGAGAAGATAACAGCAAAATTGGATGTTGTTTATGAGGATATTTTGCCTTCTATGACAACAGCTATAAATTGGTTAAGCGAGTTTAAATGCAATTGAACATCCGTTTTTGTTGATGAGCGGACTCAAGGCGCGCGGCAGATGTAGTTAGCGAAGAAATCGTTAAAAAAGGTCCAAGATATGAATCTCACTGATCGTCAAACGAAATTTCGCGAAATGGTAGAGGCTATAGGCGTGTCTATGTGAACGGCAAATCATATTATGCGTAATAAGTTGCAGAAGAAAAGTTTTGGGCCTGAGGGAGCCGCAATTGTTCGCATTACATAAAAAGTGGGTGCTGCTTTCAAATTCGAAGCTATGTTTGAAACTATTAAACGAAATCCGACAGGAATCTTTGCATCGAGTTGTTACCGTCAATAAGAGCTGGATTCATGTTTTTACTTCGGATACAAATCAACAATAAAAACAATGGGTCGCTTCCGTCGAATCTGCTCTACAGAAGGCAAAGATGGTCCCAGCGACCGGAAAAGTTAGGGTGAATTTTTAGATGGTGAAGTGCCTCGTACTCTTTAACTTCTTAGAAAAAGGAAAAACGATTACTGGACAGCACTACGGTGAGCTATTGCTCCGATTCAACAAGAAGTTTAAGGAGACACGGGCTCATTTGGTGAAGAAGAAAGCGCAGTTTCACCACGACAACGCGCCAGCACATTCATCCCGAGTTGCCGTTGTCAAACTTCATGAATTGCGTTATACATTTCTAGCTCACCTGCCAAATTCACACTCTGCAATTTCCTCTAGCCACAAAAATGAAGAAATGTCTCACGGGAATGACATTTAGATCAAATGAGGAGTTCATCGTCGAGACAGGAGCATATTTTGTAACTCTTGTCAATTCCTAGTTGGAGGGATTAAAATTGCAGGAAAATTAGCAGAAATGTACATCTATTATAGGAGACTGTGTAGAAAAGAAAATAATTTGTGTTTGAAATAAAAATGCGCCTTCGTTCCTAAAAGGGGTACTTCTGGAACCTCCTTGATTTTTTTTTGTAGTGTTTAACGCCCGCTTTAACTACTAATGGCACCGCAGGCGGTAACCTCCTTGATACAGCATGACACAAAATAGGAGGGAAATATTAAGTTTTGTTTTTTATTTTCTGGTATTACTTCTTTGAACATTTTATAATTTTAATACAGTTTGTCCAGTGTTATAATTGAAGTTACAGGAAATAATAAAATAGAATCTGACGCACACTTGTTCAATTTCAGCTATACATGTAGCGCTACACACTAACGTTTCAGATATTTGAAACTACACGACAGAACAAGACTAAACTGTTTAGTATTCAGACTTATTCTGGAATAGCGCTTCTTTATGAAAATACTTCATTTATCGAACCAAAAATGATAATATTCTTTGATGATTATTAACACACACCCATTCAAGATGATGTAATAACAATCTGAAAAGTATTAATAACTGGGGTAAACAGATCTACAGGTCTTACTGCTGCAGGCCATTGAAATTGTCCGATTCTTGCCTGGACACCCTTGCTTTAAACTGCCTCATATGAAGAAGTCTGTTGATCGGAAGATCTGACGGGCCAAGAAAGAGTTCCTTCTCTTCCTATCCATTTTGTTGGATGTGCAAAGAGAGCTATGGACGATCACGAACGCTTGTGGTGAAGCTGCATCATTCTAAATTGTCATTTTTAATCTTTCGAGTAACGATACATACTCCATTAGCGAAGGGAGATTATTTTGAAGGAAGTGTTGTGAGCAGCTCACTAAGCTAACCTTCAAAGAAACAGGTCGTCCTCCTTGATCTAGGATCAACATGCTAGCTTTAGTTCCGAAGGTCGCGGGTTCAAACCCGGCGGAGGGCATGGATTTTTTTAGGCCCTAAGTATACTTATTATGACTTCCTTCGGATGGGAAGTAAAGCCGCTGGTCCAGTCGTATTTTTACGGCTGATAAAGGTGCCTCTGAGAAAAATTAAGCGGCCATTCAGGCCCAATATAGAATGGGATACTGAGAACCACAGCAGTTAAAGAGTGCCCAGACACAAAACTAAATTTCGAAGGAATACGGCCAGCTTAAGTGGTCAACCAAAATGCCACATCACAAATCTTTTGTTTTCTTCTGGTCTTGAAATATTGACTCACCTTTCCTATCTACATCTCCCTATCTAGTACACGTTTTGGTAATTTTCAGCACCTTTGTGATGAAGTCATCTGATTACTGCATTATTCTCAATAGCAAAAAGCTACTCGAGCTTCAAAACAACAAACATGGGACTCCTAGTGTGGCTCCAGGTGGTACCTTTGAAGCTTATAAAATATAGGTAGTAGTCGTATAAGTGATAAGATGACCTACTAATGATTACGTCTTGTGCAAGTGACTGAGTGCTAACATGAGGATTATTTAAACAGTGTGTGAAAAAATTTCTTCATTATGGCCAGACGTAACTAATAATTTTATAACGGAGCTTTTCTTTCATGCGCCCCAATTTTTTTATTCCGAAAAGTTTTGGTTGTCGTCTTTTAGGAAACTAGCGCTGCGCTCTTAATTCCCTTGGTTGCCTCTGCGTAAATCAGCAAGCCTGTCAATATACCCATTCTTGGAATACAGTGCAACATACTGATTAAGTAGTCGGTAGTGTGAGGTTAACATGTTAGTGTGAGATAACATACGATTACGCTGCATACTAGTCGTATAATTGCGATATTTATACATCTGCAGACATCTCCAAAAGCATTCGCCAACCGCTTGGTAATTCTAGTAACCAAGTGGTGTAGAGAAAGCGCTCTTGAATTTAATGTATTCAAGGAACAATCCATTTAGATTTTCAGTTTTCGGATATTGCCAAACATTGATTGTTTTTTTTTTTTCAAATTTTAATATAAATTTTTATTTCAAAATAATTGCAATGAAAACTATTGAACATTAAATTTCCGGTTGGTATTTGTACATTAGTTTGAAACGAGGCTTTTGGAGTGGCAGACAAGTTTTCTGGAGCAGGCATGACCAAAGATAACTTTTTGGAGGTACTGATTTCAGAACGTAGTTTCCCCCGACCCCAGTCAAAGAGGGAAAGTGTAAAACATACGTCCAGTGATGTGTGTGACTGTGAGTGTGTGTGTGTGTGTGTGTGTGTTTTCGTGCATGTAATATCTCAAAACGGAAATTCCGTTAAACACTAACTTAACATTTAGTTCAGCATCTTTCAAGAATGCAACACGAATGTGCTCAAGAAAATCCTCCACTTCATAGTGCATCTACATGGAATCTTCTTCAAAAAAATTGAATTTTCAAAAATTGCTCTAATGCTTTTCATTAAAATGTATGTTTACAATATTTCATCACAAATAAAATAAATAGCTTGAATTTTATTGCAATATGATCAGAATCACCCTTCATTCTGGTTGACTTTTGCATAACTGGTAAACCGTAAGAGATATTATACAGGGTTACTACAAAAGAAATAGACAACTTCAACTGCCTGTAAAACAAAAACTATTAGAGATAGCAACCTAATTATTTTGGAGGTATGTTGAGAAACTCTCAAACTCTCTTAGAGTTTGTTATTATGTTAAGGATGTTAAAATTTAATTCTTGTTTTGTTTTAATTTTTAATTTTTATTTAATTTTTTATTAAAATGTTGGATAAAATTTTATAGTTTTGCAAAAAATGATTTAATTAGTTTGTTACCATTGGTAACACTGTAGTGTTTTGTTTGTTGTTGCAGAAGCTGAAATGGTGGAAAATCCTGTGGAAAAGGCATATTGCGTGTTGGAATTTGCTAGAACGCAATCAGCAACTGTTATCCAACGACATTTTAGAACACGTTACCACAAAAATGAAATGATGCGCTCACAAAAACCAGCATCGTCTTCATCATGTCGCAACATGTCGATGCAAAAGTCACGCCGTATGACCTTATCTTCTTCACTCAGAAACTGCAACATCTGTAATCTGTAAGGCATCATGTGCAGTCGCTTCCGCAAGATTTTCCATACAGTTTACTGTGGAATTTGTAATTGTATGCTTGCCCTAGATGTCGATTTCTGTGGGCTTCTTATGTAGGCAGAACGAACACGTTCAACGTTTTCTTCCGAAACTCTTGGTCTTCCCGAGCTCTTCCCTTTGCACAAACACCCCGTTGTCTCGAATTTTCCATACCAGTCGTAGATTGACTGTCTAGTCAGTGGCGTTTAGTGGTAACGTGTTCTAAAATGTCGTTGGACAACAGCTGATTGCATTCTAGCAAATTCCAGCACGCAATATGCCTTTTCCACAGGATTTTCCGCCATTTCAGCTTTTGCAACAACAAACAAAACACTACATCATTACCAATAGTAACAAACGAAACTTTGAGAGTTTCTCAACATACCTCCAAAATGATTAGGTTGCTATCTCTAATAGTTTTTGTTTTACAGGCAGTTGAAGTTGTCTATTTCTTTTGTAGTAACCCTGTACAATATGTGTTCCATTACACAGAACTGTAGATCCCGATAAAACTCATAATTTATGTCTAATACATTTTTGTGGAGTTAACCATCATCAATAATTCCTTGTTATTCGTATAGATTTTGTAATACTTACTTTTTTCTAAATGGGGATTTTGTCAGTCGCTTTTCTTTCTTTTGTGTTTGATTTACTCAAGACAACAACACTACTTAATGCAGATGAAGAAGTTCTTGTGTTTATAGGCATTCCATTAAATCATATAGATGTATGCGCCAATGTAGCACACAATGGAGTGAGTTACAGTGACTTTCTCTATGCGCTTTCAATTTGAACATGATTACTCTGGAGACTATATTTGTTCCTTGATAGAAAAAAAGAGAAAGAGAAATAAATATGCATGGCTGCGGACATGTAAATGTGAATGCAAGAATGTACACTGTACTAGTCAGAATCAAACAGTGCGCTCATTTTTACTTTCTCCATACGCGCTATGTACATAGTGTATAGAGAACTATTGCACTCCACCAAAAATTCGATACCGAGATTTCACCGGAAATATGTTTTAGGGTCCCCAATATCCAAAAAAAGCATTTTCACAAAAACATCCGTGTGTGTGTGTGTGTGTGTGTGTGTGTGTGTGTGTGTGTGTGTCCGTGTGTCCGTGTGTCTGTGAACACGATAACTCAAAAACGAAAAGTCGGTAAAATACCAAACTTGGTATTTCAGTTTAGTAACTTGCAGGGATGCGACACGAAGATTTTGAGAAAAATCCCCCACCCCCAACTACCCTTTACATGGAACTTTTTTCGAAAATTTTGATTTTCTCAAAAATGGCTCTAACGATTTTGATTAAAATTTCGGATATTAAACATATTTACCTGACAAATGAAATGTATATCTTGAATTTTCTGGGAATAGCCTCTGAAGAGTAGTTTATTCTGGATGAATTTTTCTAAATTTTGAATAACTGCTAAACCGTAAGAGATGGACAAAACTTACTACACAAAAAATGTAGAACACATTAAAACACACAATTTATGTTATATGCATTTTTTTTCGTGTTTTGTGACATTCCTTATTTTTGGTTTCTGCTATGAAAAACGTATACTTTTCTCATACTGGAACTTGTCAACTCCTGTCCATATAAACAAAGGAACTTCATTGACATAGCAACCAGCTTTTGACTATCACTTTAACCTACGGTTGTCCCTTATTTCGCTTCTACTTACAAGGATGCGAGTAATAAGACTATTTCTGCTAATTTTTTTCTGATTAGCATAAAGTAAATAGAAGTATAAGCTTTTTAAGAATTATTTGTTGCAGGGATATGGAGAAAGTCGTGTGAATGGTACACATCAGATTTTTTCACTTGAAACATGTACACGTTGGAAACTTCTCTCTTTGATTAGAATTGCGTTTGAGTCCCGTTCTTACTGCACACGGCACCATTCGCAGTGACCGCTAATGCTACATGAAATTAAATGATAATTAGGGAAGTAAATGTTCCAAGACTAAGTTTAGGGAAACTCCCCTGCATTTGCCAGAAATGAAGACTGAAGAAACATTGGGGAAAAATTCCTCATTCAGCGAGGATTTTTGCTGCATACCTTCCTTTGAAAAGTAAATGTGTTAACGACCTCGGCAACCCACGTCGCAATTTTTATAACAGTTCCTTTTCATGGATTCACATGTTCGTTTAACTTTATTATGAATTAGGCTACAGAACGTAATTTTCATCGTAGGGTTTATCTTACGCACAGGAAGAGCAGCCGGTAAGATCATGTTTTTGGAATGGACACAGCCAATGTGATAAGATCTGTTTTCCATTGAAGATAAGGCAAACAAATAAAAACCAGGCATAGTGATTTCAATTATATTGGCTGCAGGAAACTTCAGTTTCTGCATAGCTTCGGAAATTATAATACTAAGAGGTAAACCACATTCTGTATTATATAGATGTTTAAAATAAATATGAATGAAGGTGACTGCATAACTTACTGTTAGAAAATTAAAATAGAATCTTACTTGCAAAATTACACATTTGAAAAGAAATACTGTTAATATTTTTAGAAAATATTAGCAAAGGAAAGTTTTGCCATGTAAACAGCAGCTTTGAGTGTTAGAATTTTTATTACATGTCGTTTTTAAGCGTATTTTGATTAATTATTAAATTTCGCATTTAACCAAATTTTCGTATTTGAATTATGTTGCACCATTGTTTTGGATTCACAGTAAATGAAAGCCTTTGAGTTTGGTATAATCTCGATACCCCTTTTTTGGGTGGATTAAGCTACTTCCTTTAACTGTCATAGGTAAAATGTAAGGAAATATAATGTGAAGATCTCTTAACCTCTTAATCAAGAGTATGGCATTGTTTGTTACTCTTAAGAAAGGTTAACTGGAAATAAACGCTTAGAAATGCATTGACGATATTTTCGGCAAAAAATGTAGCAAATTTCAATAAAACAGGAAAGCGGTGCTTAGAACATTGAGATATGCGTTTTAAATATTAACTTTCTTAGCATCCAGTTTCATAAAGGATTACAATAAAATAATATTCTCGTGGTTCTTTACGAAAATTTGGATATGTCCAGTTCTAGACCTGCACTTGACAACAAAAGTGCATTTTAAAGATACATTACCTTTTGAAACAGCGATAATGACGAGTGTGCAAACGGAAGACAGTCAAATACCGGGTCGTAGTTGTGGGAAAGACCAGAACCCGATCTCGGCGTTTGGGAAAGTCTAATACCATGTTTTTGGATGCTAGACCGTTTCCGAGTTCTCCCAGCGGAGAGAAAATACCCATGCTAGAACCGGGAATTGAACCCGTGTCCCCCGTGCCAAAGCAGTAGCGCTACCTTTGAAGCAGCACATTCATTTTTCACAAAATAGAGTTTATAAAATAATGTTTTACTAACTAAATGACTGTTTAAAGTTACCTTTGGTATTAATATGTAAAGGTAGAAGTTTTGCAAAAATACTTTTTATTTTCAAAAATCAGCACAGAAAGGTAATATGCATTCACTGATTTTGTAATTTGAAGTTTTGAACATGAGAGTACGGATTAAAACTCCTGTCAACTATATTTAGAATTTAAATAGATGAATAGGGTGTTTGGGTTTCTCATTAAAACCTTCTATGGTTTGTGGAGATGACCGAATAAATAACAATTTGAGTAAGAGTCACTTAGGTACTGATATATACGTAAAATGAAGTGCTAATACGTATCTGCTGTTTTTCTGGCAGAAAGTCCGTCGTTTAACCAGTTGTCATTCACTTGATTTGGTTTCTTGGACATTGACATTCACTAATTTGGCAACAACTTTCAATATGGGAGGAAACTTTTTTATAGCTACATTTAGGGTATTCCAATTTCTCTACACGTACTATGCATATAGTAGAGTTGGTAAAGAAGGTATTGTATTCCATCTCAAAATTTGATATCGAGATTTCACTGGAAATATATCTCTTGAGGCCCCTGAATCCAAGAAAGCTTTTAGAAAAAAAAAAGAAAGAAAGGAAAACATATGTGTGAGAAAAGAAAATTCAAGAAAATCTTCCCAACCCAAACGGCTCTTTACATTGAATATTTTTTTTTGTCAACTAATTTGATTAAAATACTGTATATTAATGATATTTACATGACAAATAAAATGTATATCCGTCATTTTCTGGGAAGAGCCTCCGAAGATTTCTTTTTTCTCAATGATTTTATTCATAACTAGTAAACCATAAGAACTAGAAAAATAACTTACAGCATAAAAAATCTGTATGGTTTTAATCCACGCAATTTATGGCATGTTTTAATTTTTCACTGTGGAGTTGACCGTTTGCTATTGGGTTCAGTTTTAATCTACTTATAACTCTTCTCAAACGGGAACGGGATAAAGGGTCTCGTAATTCTTCCATATAAAGGGTAGTTTAGAGTGAGTGGATTTTCCTGAATACTTCTTTGTCGCATCCTTGGAAAATGTCTAACTTACACACCAAATTTGACATTTTACCTACTTTTCGTTTTTGAGTTATGTTGTCCACTCAAACATATATGGACCGATTTATAAAGATTATCTTTATTTTTTGGATTAAGAGGACCCAAAACTTAATGTCTGGTATCAAAATTTTGAGTGGAATATAATAACCGCACTATCTACCATGTAATAGCACTTACATAGTACTTGGTAAAGAAAATTATAAAACATAAATTATAATTTGTGTTTTACCTCCTGGCTTACTATCTTCATAATATGTAAGATAATTACTATAAAATAATAAATTTTCTTACATTTCTTTTATACACCTTCATTAGTATTGTCAAATACTATCAAACACAATGGGAATTAAAGAAATATGCTTATTTGCTTTCATAGTGCCGGGTTTACCACCTAGCACAATTTACTGATAAATGTACAACGCTGTGATTTATTCTTTTAAGTTTTCCCTATTCACTTTCATTTAATGCACTTACCTTTATTTAATTTATTTTTAATATGTTCGTTTCGTCTTTCATTTTGTATATGCCGGGCTATACTTCCGTCCACATGGTCCCTTACCTCGTTACTTCTATTCCCTTACTCTCCATCTCTCATTAAGTCTTAATATTTATTTCCAGGACTGTGAATTTTGTTACAAAAAGTAGAACAGAAAATTAAGCAATGACGCAGATTCTCAACCCACCGCCTGCAGAGCTGAATTATATGTGAGCGTAGTGGAGAGTAAGAGAATAAAAAATATGGGTCGCCGTAACATATAAAGGGGGATGTTAATACCGAACTGGAGGGGTTGGATTTATGTGGCAGTTCTCCAAACTCATCGCACACGTGTAGACCGGGCCACGTCAAACTCAAATGGATTCTGTATTGATAGAAATCTAATTTATTCCCTCATATTTCGTTCTTATCCTGCTTTGCAATAAATGAACCGATAATACAAAATGTAACGTGTTTATGGTACGTATGCATTTGAAATGTTCATGGACGGAGCTCTGGGCAATGTGTTTATACTCCAGTATATATAGTGTCCAAGTCTGAAAGGTGAATCTTTTTTTTAAGTGCAAGACAGACTGTGAGACCATTCTGGGTTCAACACACATGATAACTTTGCCTGGGGAGCATTCATTCTAACATTTTTAACCAATATCAGTGGATAATATTATTTCTTGTAACAAAGCTCTTAGTGACCTTCAAATATAAAAGTCTTGATTTATAACATAGGCATTTTGTTGTGAAAACTCTCCAATTAGGATTTCCCCATATAAACAAACACCTATGGTTTCTTTAAAGAGTATATTTCGTTTATTCATTTAAAAACTAAACTCTACGCTCCATGAGGTTTGTTGATTTTACATTAGTTATTGTGCTTTAATTTCACTCCCTTTTCTTTTTTTCTGAGCCCTTGTTTAATCGTTATATGTATTACTCATTTGCATAACCAACTAAATAATTAAACAAACAAAAAAGCTTTCAGTGTTAACAAACTGCTGGTATACCGGTCTTTAGAATTCTGTAACGGCGGAGGGAGATTTTTCTGACGTAAAATCCTTAGCATGGCTTCCTTCGGAAGGGAAGTAAAGCTACTGATCCCCTGTCGTATATTTACGGTGCTTAAAAAGACCTCATCCCCGATAAAGAGGTCCCTGAGAAAAATTAAGTGGTGTTTCAGGCCTAATAGAGAATAGGATGCTGAGAAGCACAGCAGTTAAAGAACGTCCCTAAATAGAACACAATTTTTGTGTCCTTGTTGCTAAAGACGGATATGTCAGCCAGCTGTAAT
The DNA here is from genome assembly GCA_030762935.1 of Hymenopus coronatus. Classification (NCBI taxonomy): domain Eukaryota; kingdom Metazoa; phylum Arthropoda; class Insecta; order Mantodea; family Hymenopodidae; genus Hymenopus; species Hymenopus coronatus. Next base: position 350,453,891 of record CM060900.1, read on the forward strand.
TCGATTAGAAATGTATACTCTGGAATGCACATTTGTCGTCTCAGTGAGGTGTCTTTGTTGCTTGTCCCCGTTATTCATATAGACACAAATTTTAATTTCTCTATTTGTATAATAACGTGCACATATCTATGTGCATTAAATCAACTTGTTCCGACTCTGCTCGTCTGAAAGCCAGTAATCGGACGTACGCGTACGGGTACTACAACGGTGCTTGGAACGCGATAGTAAATACGTGACTGGACGAAGGTAAATCTCCTTGCGGTTCCTGCCCATTTTGAAGTTGAGTCAGTTTTCGTAACATATACTATTATGCCAAGTCGGGGAGATCCCTTGATTATTTCATGATGTAAACAGTTTCTGTTTAACAAAAACACAAGGACTCCATCACTGCCCTATATGTCAAAAGGTGTTGATTTTGATGAAGAAATAAAACACCTAGTAGCGTCATTGCACAACACTTCGTTAAGCTTACCTCAGTACCGAGCTGTATTTCATAATGTAGGTAGACTCCCGCGAGGCGTGAGTACTGCGCTGCTGTGTAGCACGCACTCTACTGGAATAGCCTTGTTATATAGGGAGCTATCAGGTAGATGAACGTTTTGTGAAGTCATTGATGAGGTCTCTTCATTTCACTTGTAGTTAAGTCAATGATTGACGGAGAAGGAGGAACGTATAAGAATCATAGTGGTAATAATTATAATCGTAATAATAATAATTATAGTAATAATAATATGATATGTATAATGGTAATAGAGTATTACTAATCACCATCTTCATCATCATCAAATTACTGAGTAATATAAGGTACTTACTAGTATTATATCCCATTTCAGTTGACTGATTTTAATATACAGATGTTGTTTTTCTCGTTTACATAATTATCTATCACCTGATAGCTTCGATGAGTCTGTTCCACCGAAATATTAACCGCAAATGTAGTACACGCAGAGGTGATTACATTTAAACAAAATGATACCTTGGAGCAAAATCGGCGTAATCGTGTTAGCATATACGATGCAATCGACAATTGCGGGATTTTTTGGTGTAGCGGAAAGGTTAACCAATTCAACGTTTTCATGGTTTTAAGCATGTATGACTGCTTTAATGAAAATGTATCCCTCTGATATATACATTTTAAAGTTATCCAAATACCTATACCTATTGTTAACTTAAGTTTCACAAAATGGTGCATTTTTATATTCTGCATCAAACTATTGGTTTTTTTATAACTGATAGTTTCTGTGCTAAAAAGTATTTAAGTATTATTTTGCCGGGTTTCAAGCTGAGCTCCATATTTTCTTTGAAATCTCGTTCTCTTTCTGAGTCATTTAAAATGGTTGGGTCTTGGAAAAAAATACTCCAAATCACAGCGCCCACTACCTTTAGTAATATTTCATTTCCAAATTCTTCGACATTTAGGCTTATATTAATCAACTATAAATTGTGCTACACCACCTTGTAATAATAATAATAATAATAATAAAAGAAGACGAAGAAGTAGCATTATCGTGGACATGATATATTGCTTTCTCTAGCTCTTATGCACGTAATAGGTAAGGAAGCTATTGTTTTACACCCAAAAATTCTATACGGAAAATTTCACTGGAAATATACGTTTTAAGGACCCATGAATATAAAAAAAATAGAAAAAGGCGTGTGCATGTATGTGGTGGACAGCTTAACTCTTAACTCTAAAACGAAAGCCGCATTAAATACCAAACTTGCTATTTAAGTTGAGCATTTTCTAAGGATACGACACGAAGATTTTCAGGAAAAATCCCTCACCCCAATCTACCATTTAAATGGCACATTTTTCGAAACTTTAAATTTTATAAAAACTAGCTCTAAACGGTTTTCAATAAAATGTTATACGTTAGATACTTACGTGATAAATAAAATGTATATTCTGAATCTTCTGGGAACAGCACCTGAAGCCCTCTTAGTTCTTAATGGCCTTTGCATACCTGGTAAACTTTAAGACAACAAAATACCTTACTACACAATAAATGTGCATCTCGTTAAAACACACAATTTCAGTTTTTTTTTGTTTTGTTTTTTTGAGAGTCAACCATTTTCGAAGTATTCGATGTTATTGCTCTCAATTTTAAAATAGTTAACTTGTTTCCTTCCTATTTATCTTTTTTTAATTTCATCTTTATTACCATGAGATGTAGACAACAGAAAAACCATTTTTAAGAATAGATGTTCTCATAAAAGTTTGAAAGTCATGTGAATGGAACTCATTTTGTGTTGCATTGTAAGTCAGTTCCAAATAAGCCTACACCTAAAAAAACGCAGTGAACTTTAATTTACCTTATACTTCTAACTTCTTAGAGATAATATACGTTTCCAGGCCACAATGTATATATTGCATTGCCCCTTTTCTGTGACTGCTGAACGATGAAGTGTTAAGAGGTTTGGAGAAGGCGCGAGTTAAGCAGAAGTTTGCTACGGACCTTGTTATTTCAAGTGGCACGCTTGAAAACGTTGGAAACATTCATTGCTCCGGAGCGGATTATCCTTAAGCATGTACTAAAGATATTGTAGGAGCAAGAGGGCCGTAAAAGGATAAGAAATAGCTCGAGAATTCCTCGAAAGGAAATCTGGAGGAATGGGCAATTGTTTCACATGTCTGCCTCTTGCATTTTCCCTCTCGATTAGGCTGTGCCATTTCTTGAAATGTGTCAGTGACATAAATATATAACGTGTCTATTAAAATGACCATTTTCCATGGTTTGTTCAGTTGAAAAGTATAACATTATAAAGTAATAGGAATAGAATACGGCACCGAACCTAGCTGAAGGAGGTATGAGGTGAGAGGATACACCGGGCAGCCGGAACTATGTGCGCCGCAAACCATGACAGAATCCTCATATTTTCCAGATTGAAGCCCTCCCCCAACAGTCCGACAGACAGACAGACCGACCGGGGACCCCGCTCCTCATAGGTCAAAGCCCCAGCCATAGGCGGTTGACAACCAGTTGAAATCAGAGGAGAAAGATACTCATTTTGAGATGCTCTTTCCCTGCCACGGCGTACCTACATTTCCAACCCTGAAAGCAACCAACGGGATGAAGGATGCATGAAATGACAATGGAAACGACATGGAGGGACAGAGAATTTGGTGGATGAAAGAAACCTACACAGCACTCGCTGGTAACCCCGGGAAACCGCGAAAAAACCACGAGTCAGGTAGACCAGCCTCGGAATTTGAATTCGCGAGCTCCGCCTGGGCCGTGCCGCTCTTCTTATTAATGTTTAAGTATTTACTTTTGCTTTATCAGCGTCACTTATTAAACACAGCTTGTATTCATTTGAATACTAAACAGCTTATTATTAGAACCAGCTTAAACATACAATGCCACAGTCGGGATATGAACATCGTTCTCCAGCTTTCCGTGCGGTTGCTCTAACCATTGAGCTACTGTGAAAACATGCCGGAATGACATTCAATCCTCCAACTGATTCATATGATTTTTACTCATCAACCAACTGGTATGTCTCCCTTTAGAGAACACCTTAATGATGACTTACCTTCGTAAGTCCTTAGTGTCCTGGTAAATTAATACAGTTACCATCAACCATCAAGCTATTCTAAACACCTTCCTTATACTGAATTAAACTTTACTGTCTCTGGAGAGGGTATTTTAAAGGTTGGTAGTCCTTAAAAGGTGTCGGTCAAATTGTAGATGTGTCTCATAAATCTAATATATCGGCTAAATAGATTTTCCACCAATGTATTTGTATGCAATGTTTTCTTGCTGAAAGAGAAGTAACGCTAGTGAGGGGAATAATAGAATTTACTTCTTGCATATGCTTATATTAAAACAAATGCATTTTTACTGCAACAAATGCCCTTTACAGTTTTACAAACATTTATATTCGCCATGCCGATTAAGGAAAGGAGAAGTAATACAGAACTATTGGATGTTGGAAAGTGACAAATTCTTATTCGGGTCATCGTCCGTGGTCAAGGAGTTAACTCTGCTTCCCAAAGACCCGGGTTGAATCCTGGCGGAGGACGATGATTTTTTTTTCGGGTGTAAAAATCCTTAGCATGGCTTCCTTCGGAAGAGATGTAAAGCCGTTGGACGTAGACATACGGCACGTAAAAGAACCTCAAGCCCTGTAAAGAGGCCTCTAAGCAAAATTAAGCGGCCCTTTACGAAAATTGCAGAATGGGACGCCAAGAACCGTAGAAGTTAAAGAGTACCCATAAATAAAAATCAATTTAATTGTATTCTCCTTTAAAGGTACTGAGCCGTAGCGTAGAAGATTGGGGGGTTTTCTTCGGTTCCTAGAATGCACGCGAGTTTGAGCATACTAATGGGATGCAGAGATTTTGGCTTGTGTTGAGGCCGGTGCCCTCTCAGCATCCCGAAGCATTTCTGGAACTTCGAGGTCTATAGCTCACGGAAAACAAATCTCCAACAGGGAAAAGCATGTCGCTGACCACATCGTCTTGTTGTTTCTCTTGGGTAACCGAATGGCTGTCGTGCCAGAGATTAGTGTTATTATGGTTACTGTTGTTATGCATCATCTTCCATTATAATTCTAGGTGACTTTAGTTGATAATGAAACAAGTGTTCACCCTTTTTACCTCCCCTCTTGCATAATTCTTTTCATTTGTGTCATACTAAATGAGGTAAAGTTGCGCCGTTAATGAAATGTCTATGCTCCCGATATTTGAGCACCTTTTAAGTGAATAATAATCGTGGTAGTATGTAACAAAGCTTATTGAACAATAGGATCACATGGGTGATGATGACAACAACAACAAAAATAATAATAATAATCATCGTCATCATCCTATTCATTCACAATTTTTCAACCGACCATACCTACTGGATGGCAGCAATAATTCTATCTTTTTCAGAAGAGTATTCATGACTATTGCAGATTCTGTCCATTTTAATGTTATAGGGAACACATTCCTGCCTATAAGAGGTGCAGACCCTAACCTGGTGCATGGAACTAGCTCACCTAATAGTGTTCACTTCAATTTCCGCGGAATTAATTACCAGAGATATTATGCATAAAAGCTGTTACTCGTTTCATTCCTCATGTAATATTGCTAATTGGTTCATGGTTATTTCTTGGAATTTATTTGCATCTATCGTAGACTCAAGCGAGTAGCTGAAATGAGACGTCTCGGGTCCCTTGGTCGACTTACAGGACGGAACGACACGAGTAGGCTGGTAGGTTGAGGTTTAGTTGCACTTGGACTGGAAAATTGGTACGTGCACACAACGATTCACTGCGACTTCCCTCTCCCCAAGCATTGTTGGTCATTCACTCTAAGCAAGCGACCAGTATATGTACAGGCTGTTATGAAGATTCGAAGCTCAATAAAATACGTTTTGGTTTTCATACATTCAAAAGGTATATTGTAGTCCGTTGGAATAGTTATCCACACATGTACATCAAAATAACACATTGTTTCATCTGTCGCAGTACACATTTATTATTTTGAGCATGTTGAGTAATAAAAACTCAAGTTTAAGAATGTCATACACACTTCTGTTCCCAATTATACAAACTCATTAGTGCACGGGACTCCTGCCTTTCCCATCTCAGCTCGTTTGTAAACAATGTGCCAATATACTAAAAGTTAAGTTAAACTAAAGTCTTGTCCGAAGCTTGATTATGGGTCTGTTTTTTCCATTGCTCACGAGCGATTGTACGTCATTTCTACAGTTATACATGCGTTCATAGCTTAATTCACGAGGAGAAATAAAATAGGATCCTTTGAAAGCTTCAAAAGTTAAAAAAATTGTTTTTATATAAATGTCATATCCGTATTACCACACACTCATACTTGTTGTCCCAACATGTAAGTAATGTTTCCAGTATCCCCCTTTACTCTGACTGTTTGGAATGTTGCTCGAGGAAGGCTATAACAGTATTTATTTCAGGTTGCATATTTTATCTTACAATATAACTTTTTCCCAGTGGAAAACAACACAGAATATTATTGCATAGGAACTCTGTGTTTAACTACATTGCCTTAGTGGTAAAGTTAAATATTAATAAAGTTATGTTTTATAAATACGGGATTTGATTTTCAATATAAAATCACGTTTACAGATGCCTGAATATTTCTGTGGTACCTAAGTATTGTGCGATTCCTACTCTTGAGAAACGCTGTATCTGTATCGCAGAATTCCTGTATCAAATAAGTTACATTTTCCTTAAAACCATGCATCATTATCTGTTCTATGCCACTTAAATATGTGGAAACCAATGTTTGGTTAATTGATTAGGGTATTTGATAGTGCCAGCTTCAATTTATGAAACATAAACAAAACAAAAAACAATAAATATAGACGAGTGCACTGAAACTTACTGAATAACTAAAATCTATTTTTCCTTACCTTACTCAGGATGACATGCTTATAGTCCTCTCTTACTGTCTGCTGGACTTATAACAGCATACCGCCAGAGAAACTAGTTCCCTGGTTAAAATGTAAATGTATTCTCTACATTCAGAATATTTTATAGTCAAATTACTTTTCTTTCAATCAATGGCGCATCTGTAGATTATTATTTTACGACATCAGGGTGATTAGCTCGCTTGTTTATAATGGATTGAGATTGCTTGGTAGCAAGAAATAAGACCACATTCAAACTGCTAACGGTTAAGGCGCTGCATTGTTAGAGATTAATATCAATTGGAAAGGATTACTCAAGTGGTAAAACTGGAAACAAAACGTGGGAATTGTGTTACAATATGGACAATAATATTGAAGGCATCGTCATTATCTTTTCCGAAACAGATGTCGCGGAAACAGATTTTGATTTGGAAATGAGTGCTCCATTTTCGGATACTCTGTAACTGTGAGTTAAATATATTCCTTTTACACACTTTTGTGTGCTTAATTCACATGATTCGTGCATGTACTTTTTATATTGGTTTATTTTTTATTTACGATTTCCATTTAAGTTGTGTCGTCTTTTCACTCCACGTGCTATGTAAGTGGGAATAACTCAGCCAATCAACGAGAAGGGAATGATTACATTTAGCTGCAGGGTGAGGTTATAAAAACAAAGATTAACACCGATCAGGCTACGTGAGCCACTACTGTCTTACCTTAAAGCAGAAACACGGAACGTAAATACTACCGATACCATTCCGGTACAAGCGCTTGTCTCTAGCTCTTAACCTCAAAGTGTAAGAATAACTTAAAGTAATCCATCTGTGAAATTTGACAAACAGTTCTGGGTACTTGAAAATCGTATTTCTTTTTTCAGACTAAAGTAATATCAATTCTAAGGTTTAAGAAATACGTTCGATTTTTCTAATAAGCGCATTAACTAATTAACTAAGCTAATACTCCACAGGTGCATGGTTATTAATAGGCACGCCAAGGTCTTTATTGGCTTTCTTTTTTTGCGTTTTCTCGCAAACGTTTTCAGCATTTCTCTATACCCAAAGTGGTACACATAATGGAATTTTTACTAGATTGCTTTAAAGGTCTGCACGGCCTCAAAAAACACACTAAAATGACTATATACCTTTTCAAAATAATGCTCCTATTTCGAAAAATAAATCTTTAACTTTTTTTAAAAATTATGCATTTTGGAGGGTGTAATAAGTAATACATTTTATAGAATAATTATAGGGTCTTATAAAACTCATTTACTGTAACACATTAATTTATGTGTGATTTTTTTTAAATTAATCGTGTGAAGCATTTGTTTAACGATAACAAATTTAGACATTAAAAATAGTTTGTAAATAACTATGCAAGTTGGAATTTTGAAGAATGGAAAAGGCATCGATTTATTGTTTGCAGTAACTGGAATACAGTTCCACGATATATCGTAATTACTGTGAATTTCACCGTTGGATTATCTTTAAAAAATCTGTCTCGGTTCACATTCCTTTTGAAAGAGTGTATTATCTTAATGCTATTAATGCGGAAAATGTATGCCAGAGAAATACGTTGTAATGGAGGGAATAGAACACTCGTGTTCTTCTGAATTAAAGACAAAAACTATTGCTCTTCCAGCACATTAATCATCCATAGCGCAACTTCTGCAACTAAAACAACCGTGCTCTTGTGTGCTCTGTGCTCTTTTTGTGATTCATTTGTGTGCGCGTGTGTGTAGCACTAGCGGCACCTTTAGATATAACGAGATGTACTGCAAGTGTAAACAAATGAGAGTATTCAACTATTACAATGTTGCATTGCGGTTGTGCGCAAGTTCGGCAGCCCAAAATGTAGTGAGACAGTTCGAAGTGATGTATAATCTAAATTCATCATTGTGTATTCAGCGGATTTGTATACCATATCATTAAAGCGGCTAGTTAGTTTAGTGCAGAAATATCTCCAACCAAAGGGAACTGGACCTGTGAACTGAAGTTAAAATCAATTTACAGTTTGTTTTATTATGATGGTAACGATCAGGGGTCCACAATTGATTGTCCTTTAAGTAAAGCAAAGTGAGCAAATGTGTTGGATGCTCCCGCAAATCACCTACTGTGCACAATGCAAGCAGCTGAGCGGAAAACCAGAACAGCTCATTCCTTCAGTGCTGTGGCACAATGCAGTGTTTTGTGTTTGAAATGCGTAATCAACCTTTAATAGTTTAATGCACCTACTGTAGGTCCATAATTGGTAGAACTATTGCTCTATTATGTCTGTTGCATCAGTATTTGTACTATCCGTCCCACCGCATGTTACCGATGGCGAACGCTCGCACTAACTGTTATGTCATACACTGGACAGGCGCTGTAGAAAATCTGTGTGCATTAAGTGGGTGTTCGAGTACAGTGGTGTGTTAAACGAGCGTGTTCACTCATTGTGTACAATGCCCCAATACATCAGCGTTGACATTATAGTAGGTGAGTTGTAATAAATCCGATAAATGTTGCCTATTATCTAGTGTTAATGAGGTACATTGAAAGTCAGCACAACTACCCACTGTTTATAGCATTACGCGACGGTTTGTGCCATGCGCTCGATCCGCGCAACTCCCCGCTGCCACTCAGTAGTCAACATGCATTAGACAACAGGAACACCAGCGACACCGCCAGTAGCAGTAGCCTGAACTAGAACGGGCTATACTTCGAATCTGAACATACACATATTTTCATATGTTTGGTGCTAATTGGTAGCCATAACATGAATAAATGCAAGACATAGACAATTGTTATGCAATTGCGGTGTATTTACCATAGTATGCCAAATAATTTGTAACGGGAAACTGTCACATTTATAGCTGTGGATATGAAGAGGTACGTCGCTAATCAATTGAGATGGAACACAATTTGCAAATACAAATTCCTAACTTCATATCTTTGCCGAAAACTAAACACTTCCTCCGCCACTTTTTATAATTAAGATAGATTCCTCTTAGACAGCATAAACGTAGGAATCAATGGCTTGTATTTTAGCTTGCTTTCCGTTCCCGTCATTACAAACTGACACTCAACGCAGTGTACAAGAAAGAGAGGTAATTCCTTCTGTCACGTGTGTCCCCACTGCATGTCCGGATCAATTCTATTTGCTCCGAGACAAAATCAAGCGAGTTGGTGACGCCTGCTCTAGATGAAGGATTTTCCAACACAATCTTCAATTCAGGTTTTCGCTTTCAGTGAAATTATTGTCAAATTATAAAGTATGTGAAGAGATAAGAAAGCAAGGTAAACGTATTTTCAATAGTTGGTACATTTAAAAGCTAGGCACTCTTATTTTCATAACAGAAGCACTTAAATATATCTGCTGTGTCATTCTGTTAGACTATCAGTACAATAGTCATTAAAAGGTATATGCTACTATATAATTTGTTACTGTAGCGACAGAAACCTAAAGATTGCTACGGTAGAGTTTAAGCTTGGAAGCAAAATCTTGTATAAAAATATTGAAATAATACTTATTTGTACAAGAGCGTTTTCTTCCAATGTTTACTGAAGTAGATGAGAAGAAGTTCAAACAGGCCAGCACATCCATTATTGTAGTTACTCTATCGGAGTCACTTGTTAAAATCATTCGATAGCCTACGGGGTTTCGAATTCAGAATCTTATCAACTGAAGCAGGGAGTGTAAAAAGGTTCATTGAAATTGGTAACTTGAAGCGAGGCAAGGGAAATCTCTTTTTGATTGAGTTGGTGCGAGATTTCAATTAAAACGCTTGGCAAAAGTGGGAGGAGGGCACTAGTAGCCCTAGGCTATTTTTGGCGTCCTCCTACTTCCATCATGTTGATGACTACTCCAGATTAGTCCAGGGGTTGGATAATCTTGTGTCCCGGTAATAGCATGTAACATAACACCCTGATAAATCCTCAATAGCTCGCTTCAGCGCAAAGCAGAGTCATAAAGGTGTTTCTCGTAGCATGTATGACTCACAATTTACCACTTTGCATGGCTAGTGGATGTTAAGAGATGACAGCCTGTTGCTGAGATAGCAGAGAGGTAAGTAAGACCTACTCACTGCTTGCATTACTTTTATTCTTACTTAATCTGAACTGCTAGCGAGATGGAGATATTTCACTTGCATTTAAGTCACTTGTGACTTTAGAAATTATACTCACATAAGTATAGTATATAAGAATGCAGGAATAGATGCTACATTCAGTCCATATCATTAAAGTAATTAAAGAATAGATTGGAACCAAAATTAATATGGAGATAACAGATGAATGCATTTCAAAATTAAATCCTTTGAAGCATTAGTTTTATTCAGGTAGGTGATTGAATAACAGAGGTAAAGCATACGGAAACTCATAATAATGATATATTAGTCATTGTTCTGAGCTGTTCTCAACTTGAGTCAGCTTAGAATATCTTCATGATTTAACAAAATATGGATAAACAATGACAATAACAGAATAATAAAACTATTATTATTAGTAGTAGTATTGTTGTTATTATTATTATTATTATTATTATTATTATTATTATTATCTGCAACGAATAAATTTAATCTTCGGCAGTCTAATCTGGTAGGCATATATGACGTTGTGCATCATACACGCCAAACACTATATATCATACATAATACATCTTTGTACATTCATTGTTCAAATGTCTTAAACTATACGTCATAGATCATACATCAAACTTCGCACATCATATATATATATATATATATATATATATATATATATATATATATATATATATCCTATTAACCACATGAATGCTAAATTTGTTAATTAGACCACCTTTGAACACTTTCATTTCCCTCCCTGCAACTCGTATTGCGTACCTCATCAATTGTACGCATTGCAACCCCTGCGACAAATTCCCTTTAATATCTACATCTATAGCCTGTCCAGAACTGCGAGTTTCTTTTACCGTCTGTTTCATTACACCAAGTTTTATGTGCACACGTAGCAAAGGAATTTTCATAATATCCAACAGATTGGGTGCGCGCCAAAAGAGTAGCGAGTTTCTGATGATACACAAAAGTCTACCTGCAATATGCAATACAGCTGGGAATTATGGGCAAGCCATCATCACGTCTGAATCAACTATTTGAATGAAGTGGCAGGAAGTCAAAGCACTGTACAATGACCTTCACCCAGTGACGTATCGACTATCACGCTCCATCTCCAGCTGGGCTCCAAAGTTTGTATGGTTCATTACATACAAGAACGTTGACTCAGAGGGGAAAAGTTGGAATCAGTTGCAGTGGACTATCTTTTACACCTCTTTCTACCCTATTAAACCTTTTCTTTTCAGTCATTTTATTATTTCTTTGTCATTGTTTATCTCTATATTCCATACGCACAAATAACAAGGGTATTTTGAAATCCCTGATCCTGGTTGCCTAATTTCATACAGATCACCTTAAATCTCTATATATCTACCACTGATAAGGACAATTTCCTCTTAAATATGCTTAAGATTTCCATGGTTTCCTTCGGCGACAGTGCATATGCTACTGGAGCTGAAGAAGGATCGTTAAAACTCAACAATTATAAAGCGCCCTTAAACGCATTTTGCTGGTATCACTATAACTTCAGTCATTTGGATTATAGTAAACGTATTCAGTTTGTTGCGTAAGTCTGCAATGAAAATATTGAGTGAGGTATTTGAAAAGCGATTTTAGTTTTTAATATACTCATGAAAAATTCATGGTGACGGGAAAATATACAGATATGACGAACAAAGAGGGGGGGAAGGCATTGCACGTTTGAGAACAAGAGTATGGAGGCTAAAAGTTTTACAAATCAGTACCCCACAAACCACATGTGGTGGAAATGAAGATTTGGCACACATAATATTTAAATGCAATCTCAAATTTGGAGAAAAGAATGAATCAGCAAGAAATGGTTTAGATTACAGAGAAATAAAACTATGTGTCATAAAAATTGTAAGAAAGTAGATCGTGTGTCAAAAAAGTAAAAAATAAATGGATGTGGACAATAAACAGAGTTAAAGAACAGATTTCAAATGAAACAACGGAATTATTGTAAAGGATTATTATAAAACATGAATAAGAATGTTAAAGAGCCAGGGCTGAACACCAGTCATATTTGCTTTATATAACTTAGAATAAATAAACAAATTAATAAAAATAAATCTGCAATGCTATTAGCAATGGCGGGTTTATAGGCACTAACATTCATGAATGTGTGCACTTGTGGAGTAAAAGGTGGAGAATATGTTCTACAACGGAAAAATGTGCAAAATATATTTATATATGTAGTACCTATATGAACTACAGAATAGTCCTTCATACTTTTACTGGTGTACATAAAGCATGTGTGTTAATTACCATATCTAACTCATATATACATAGTAGGTAGAGAAACTATTATATTCCACCCATAAATCTGATATCGAGAATTCACGGAAAATGTATATTTTGAGGACCCCTGAATAAAAATAGCATTTTGATAAAAATGTCAGTTTACATTTCTGTGTGTGTGTGTGTGTGTGTGTGTGTGTGTGTGTGTGTGTGTCTGTGGACGGCATTACTCAAAACGAAAAGTACGTTAGATACCAAACTTCGTATTTAAGTTCAATGTCTTCCAATAGTGCGACGCGAAGGTTTTGAGGAAAATCTCCCACCCCAAACTATTACTCATATGGAACGATTTTTTTTGTCTGAAATTTTGGATTTCGTAACAAATGGCTACAACGCTTTTGATTAGAGTTCCGTAAATTATATTTACATGAAAAATAAAATCTGAATCTTGAATTTCTTGGAAAAAGCCCCTGAAGCCATTTTCATTCGGAATGCCGTATTACAAAAACAATGTACATCTCGTTAAAACACAATTTATGTCATATACAGTCTCTTCTGTAGAACTAATCATTTCACGGATATTCCCTTTTATTGGTTTAAATTCCAAAACGTTTTTCTAAAAAGGGAAGTTCTCATTCGTTTCATATTTCTTATGTTTTACTCCTGGCCATGGAAGAAGAACAGAATTTCAGTGCAATCTCATAGCGACGATTTTAAAATATTTTACAGCCGTTGGAGACTAGTGTATCCCCTTATTTCCCTTCTACTTATAAGGAACTAAGTAACAATACCATTTATGGTAATGTTTATCTTGATTAGCAGGATATAGATATAAGAGTAGTCTTGTAAGAATAGTTTCTTTACAGAATAGATATAGAAAATCATACGAATGGAATACATCAGATTTTTAAATCCTTCATTGCCTATGAAAACTTCCATAATGGTCAATAATTTAGCACTGAATACTACTCAGTATTTAACTTTCATTTTATCAATTAGTTGTATTAATAAACAAAGGTTCTCCTCTATCTTTTCTAGCAAAAAAATTTCATTTCTTACACATAAAATTACTTTGTATGAAGAAGAAATATCCCCTCCACTTCACTTGGTATAACAGGACGGTACTACAACCGTTTAGATCACCACAGAAAATTAATGAAACTGTTTCCCACGCTGGTTTTGTATTCCAAAGAATCGCTAGTCATGGATTCTGGGCGTAGATGTTTTCTATTTTGTGTTTCAGTAACCTTATCTGGAGGAACTCCTACAACATTTACATTGCAGTAGTGCTGTTACTTGGAAAATAAGGTCTTATACACAGGTGATTTTCAGAAATAGTGCAACACTAATGCATCCATAGCTTTTTCCTTGTAGAAATGTACATTAGCATAGCATAAATGATTCCACTTTATCGGTGTTTACTTTGGTAACAAGATGGACGATTTTCAAGAACGCTCAGCACCGTAACTTCCGAGTATAACCTCTCATCCTTCCAAAATACCCACCTTCACGTTTACATCAATTTACATCAGAATGAGAGTACCGCCCGCTCAATGAGCCATTCGGGTGCCCTTTTAAATGTTTCGATAGCTTGCGAGGTATTTGTGGGATATGGAACTCCATTTGCATAAACTCGATTAAGCTGAGGCGAACGTTCGAAGATTTGAGATGCCAGGAGCTGAACAGGATGCTGGATCATCGTGCATTCCATAATCACTTTCTGTGTTTTAGGGTGCTTTCAACTCGAGCATCACTGACCGCCTAATTGCGTGTTTATATACGTAATATTGGTAGACTGTATTCAAAGATTGTAACCTCAAGTGAAGGTGTAATTATAAAGAAAAATTGGTGTGTCTCATTAACATGACTTTCTTCACTTATTCTGCGAACAAATGATTCTTTTACTTTCAACATGCTAATTAAGATAAACTTGCTTCCTTGTAAGTACGGGGTAATAAGGAATACATTAGACTAAAGGTAAACTAATATTTTAAAAACTCGTGCTATGTGCTCCAATTAAATTTACGCTCTATTTATATGGCCAGGAACAAAAAAGGAACAAGTTATGAAACGAATGAGGGCTCTCGTTTGAGAAAACTTTTAACTATTTTAAAGCTGAAACCAATTACAGGGAAAATTTCTGAAACGGTTAGCTCTACAACGCTGTTTCCTTATATTACATATATGTTTTTATGCATTAACGAGGTATACTTTTTTGTGTGTGGTTTCTGTTGGTCTCTTACGGTTTACGAGTTATGCAAAAGTCATTCAAAATGAAGGGGGTTTCAGGGGCTATTTCCAAGAAATTTAGATATACGTTTTGTTTGTCGTGTTAATGTCTTTAATATATGGCATTTTAGTGAAAATCGTAACAGCCACTTTTTATAAAACTGAAAATTTCGAAAAATTATGTATGTAAAAGGTAGCTTAGTTTGGGGCATTTTCTTCGTGTCGCATTTTCGGAGGATACTGAACTTAAATACCAAGTTAGACATAGAAACATCATTGAATGCATTTGTTTGCATGGGGATTTTTAACTTCAAAATGAGCGGATGAGACCGCTTTTACCTCTTTAGTCTGACTGTCTATTACTTAAATATCGAATTTAAGGGTAGTTGGTAATTAATGCTAAAGGAAACGTAACCGTCTGAAAACTTGAAAGAATGAAAGCAGAATTAAAAGATTAGTTCAGAAACAGGGAAAGCTATTCATTGAGTTACAGCTTTAACATGATTTGCCTATCTGAAAGTATATCCTGTAACATAACACTTTATTTCTCAAAACGGATTTAAAAAAGTCCCATTTTACTGTTTTCACAACAAATCGGTAGTATAATTTTCTCATCGCTTTGACTCATAAACACTTGACCACTCACGCAACTGCTGCACGTAGTGACTGTCTAAACTGACTTTCTGTTTTGGGGGGGAGACAGGAATACAGGTTATAAAGATACAGGTCAATAAGGTATTTGGGAAGGATAAGGGAAAGGGGAGAGAAAGGATTTTATGATGTGGTGTCTCTATTTAGTGGGACAACTGTGGTGGCATGTGGCCCAGTACCGCCGAAGCAAACCGAGTGTTTGTGGGTTACTGCGATGATGAACGTGGGGAGTAGGCAGACGACATGGCGCAATGCCCTAACGGAGACCTACAAAACTGTTGGTGTATCATATTTCCAGAAAGGTGTGTTAGTAGGGCGATGGAGCTTTTCCCAAGTGTATTAGGCCAAGTTGATCCCTTTTTATACCTGCCGATCACGTGATAGGAAACGTCCTGACAAAGCGAACATTCTAGCACGTGTCCGCTGCGCTTAGGTGTCGTATTGCACGGTTTGAGGTAGAGCCACCACAATGTGTTAAATTCTCGTAATACGCAGTTATTGCAGTACAATTGAAAGCAAGCCGCCCACAAAGTGCAGCGATTACAGGTCTGCTAGACACAGTCAAAATATGCAGCAAAATTTAACCTATTATAAAGAAGAGTTTCAAAATGACGCAAAATATTTCATTTAATCTTAAGAAGTAAAATTAAGTTGAAATTAGTCACTAAAATAATTGCGGTTTGAAAAAAATATCCTAGCTATATAATCTAAATTTAATTAATACTTCTCAACCTTTAGGAAAAGGCTCATTCATGTAAGACACATGACAACAATTTGATTTCCTGGCAATGGTTTGCTATAATCGATATCCTGCATTAAAGGAAGTTCATAATGTTAGTTCTAACTTCAGCTATGCTTTACAATTTCCTCCATACTTATTTCTGCTAAAATGAAACGTTTCTGTTTTGTTATGCTCTACTCTATATTTCTCAGTGGGCTACAATAGGAGAGATAAACATTTCGTCTTCTTTATCTGGTTTATATTTCTGGTAAAGCATTCATAAAGTGCTTGAATGAGATGAGCCGATAGTAGCAGAAATTGAGATTTTACCGCCACTTACTTCAGGTAAGAGAAGGTTCATGCACTGTATTGAAGTTTGAACTCTAGCGGATATTTTTTGGGAAAATATTTTTGGGACTGATATAATGAACCTGATTACTACGGTGCAAATAAAGAGGCTTTCAGTGAATATAGTGACTAAAAGCCTCGTTCTCAAACATATTTTGTTGTCATTGCAATGTACATTAATGCAAGTTATATCATTTCGTTTCAATGTTGATTTAGCGATGTTGACACCGTATTTGTTTCAAGTTTATGAAAACTGGAGAACCTTTATTTTTAAGTTTCATACATCGATAATACCTTACCGGAATGTCTGATTTTCATTATGCAACATAAAAATGAACAGAAATAATTTGTGAAAACATAAAATGTAAATAACAGAATATAAGCATAACGTGAGTTTCTTTAGTACTGCTACTCATGATGACATTAAGTAGGAAATGTTTTGTTAAAATAATGTTATGAAAGCAACATATAGCAACACACCTGCTCGAACTTCTTATACAAATTAAAGAAAATTGTTTAGAAAATATACCACAACAATGAACACTATAAACTCTTGGAAGTAAACATATTTGCTAAATAAACCAGGGAAATGTTTTTACCTGTATTCTACAAGTCAACGCACCGGAATGCGCTCCGAGAGTTGCCGCGACTGTTTTGAAAATAAGCAGGTTAGTTTCTTTGATGATAATGAACTTAGCAAGACGTATTTGAATACCAAAACTGTTGAAGACTTTACTAATGAATGGAAAACAGTGACTCAAAAATATGACTTGGATATTTTATTCTTTAACTTAAGCAAATTAGCCGTTTGAACCAGTGAAAATGCGATAAGTGCTCCCCGTTCTTGTGGTCCCGGCGCTGGGAAGGTGACAGTTTGAAAACACTCAGATGTACGTAAATATTGGTGAAGTGAGTGAACGATATAAAACATTAACAAAGATGAGGGTTGCTGATCACTCAGAAGACTAAGTAAATAAGTAGGTATTAAATTATGAGTGACCGGCAACCCCACAATATTTGACGTGCACAGCGTGCTTCTGGTAAGAGTTAGGATAAGCAAATAAGGAGCGATCGTTCTCTGGATCAAGTTTAAATGCTGGGAGGCAGAGAAGCTGCCTCGCCCGGCACTGCTCGTGTGCAGTCAGTGGACACGGGTTTACAAATATGGACAATTGCTAGTTTTGAACGTCGTTGTGAATTACAATTTTCACTGGTACCTAAAGCATAATTGAGGAATTCTTTCCAATAAGGGCACATACTGAAAATGGCAGATGTTGAAAATAAAGTCTAAAGGTTTAATAATTACATTACCATATATTTTATTTTAAAACATATGTATCTCTTACGCTGTAAAAAAAAAAAACACGTTCTCTAAACTAATAATGCACGAATTATGCTTCATAATTAAGTTTTAATTTCAAATCTATGCTTATTCATATGCACAACATACGCCCTTTTTATGCACAGTATGCTAAAAAACGTGGCTTTCACGCGCACGGTACGTCTCCTGGTCACGTACTATACACATGGCTGGCAGTCGCACGACCCGTGACACTTGCGTGAAAGTCAAATAAAATCTCAAATCACATTAACAATTATCAGAATAAACACAAAACATACCTTATCACAGGAGATGTTGGAAATGCCGTGCATCTGCATCAATACATCTACGGAATCTTCTGAGGACATTTTCATTCACATGCTTTAGCTCAGCTTCCGAAATAGTGTTAATTTCGGTCCCGATATTTTGTTTTAATTCTTATAATTTTGTGTAATTTGTTTTACAAGTGGTCCCATATATAAAAATCGCATGCATTTAGACCGAGCGGGCAATAAACCCTTATTAATTATTCTATCCTAAAAAAATGTCCGCAATAAACTGTAATGATTCCTCAGCTATATGTGCGTTAGCAGAATCCTGCTGGAAATATCCAGACCGACATTCAATATCCGTCAGCTGTTCGAAATATGGTGCCAGTATATTATTTGTGTATATCTTTCTGCATTTATGGTACACTAATAAAAATAGGTGCATTATTCGGTATCCATTTATTGCGCACCATAGTCCGATTTTTTGATCATGCAAGGGAGATTCATGAACGAAATTAGTCTTGTGTGCAGCATAATATCGGCTGTGTTGTGGTGACACGTGACCATGTAAAGAAACCATGTTTCGTCACTGAACAGTATTAATCGTGGATCGATTGTTCCATCATTAACATTCCTCAAAATCTAGTTCCAAAAATTTACCCGACTCTGGTGATCACGTGGTAGCAATTCCTGGACAACAGTAACTTTGCATGGTTTGATTTTTAAAAGTGTTGTTACTTTCAATGCTGAAGCTTTCGAAATGTCAGTTTCTTGTGTATAGCGCCTAAGAGATTTTGGAGAGGACCATTCTAACCTTACTCCAATTTCGTCTAATTTCTGCTGCGTAATCATGCGCTGTTTACTTTTCTTTTCCAATCACAAATTTATCCCCTCTTTCTGAATTTATTTAAAAGCAAACAAACGGCCTCTCAACTCGGAATACGCACACCAGAATATGTAGTTTCTAGTTGCCTTACAACTTCTCTAAAGGATGATGTAAGCACATAAGTATTGTACACAAATCCTCTTTGCTGTATGGTATACTGCATTTTGAAGGCACTTCAAGCAAAACAAAATACATCCAAACATTCCTAATGTTATGCATGTGTGAACTGGACTAGAACAAAATAGGACTGACTCAGAACGGATGTGGCACGCGTGCGCAGGAAATTGCAGTGAAGGTGACAAGGGCCGTGCACCTGGCGGCAAAGTATTGTAACAAACCAAGAAGGTATCATTCCTTCCATACATAACTTCCCAGCTGTTGGTACATGAAAGGTCACCATACTGCTTATTAACATTTTATGTCTATTCTGAAGCATGGAAGAATATATTACAATATGCTCCTCTGTATCTGTTTTCCGTATGGTTCAAATGAAATCTTCTTCACTCAATTCTGGAACAGCCTCAAATGTGTATTTAAACTAATGTTAATCATTGTGAATAATAATGATATCAATAAGCAATGGTATTTTTCCTCTAGAATGCTTAGACATACACAGAAATATGAACTCATGGTAACAGCACTCTTCATGTGCCATAAAAAACACTGCTACCAAACTGAAGAATCGACATAATCCCAAGATGTTTTACAAGTTTTGTGGAATAACAATGTAATTTTTGCTAAAAACTAACGCTCAAATGCACAAATATGAGCCCTGATTGGTCAACCAGTATAGTTCTGTTTGTAAGCGATTGAAAATAGACTAAGAGAATATCAGTGTTGGGAAATTTTTGTATTTTGTTTGGTAAACTATAAACATTTTTATCATGTGTTTTATAAATGCAGAATAACTGACCAAGTGCTTTTTCTACCTCAAGTTCCTATATAGGTGATTAACAATATAGAAGGCAGTTTCTGAGAGTTTCCTTGGATCTTATAGTATAAGTCTACAAAGTGTTCTCTATATAGGCCAGGGGGGGGTGTTGGTCTGAATGTTAGTGATTATTGAAAATAATGGTAGCGGAAGACTTTAAAGTTTAAGAATAGTTTTTAATTTCGGCTAAGTTATTTAAACTAATATAAAAAAAATATTTTAGAATAAAGTTCAGCAAAATCAAAAAGAAATATTCTATAAACAGGATGTGACCCCGTCTTTGTGGCAATTTTTAAGATTGAGATAAGAAGTCATTCAAGTTAGCCATGTTAGCTGATGTTTAAAACAATGGGTATGTTTCACATGAACATGAAAGTCCCTCTGATCTATCCCCCAAAGTTTTGTAGTTTAAGACAAAAGCTCAATGTTCTCTATCCCTCCGGAACAGCCGTGCGTTCCACTGGTTCAGAATTAACAAAATGGATTTGGTAGTAGTTGTGACTCACACACGCAATAAATGTTAGTTATAATACTAGTACAAAGAACTGGTTTAGTGATTCAATTGCTAGTTAACTAAAGAACTACTTTCTCTACATGCATTTTTCAGATAGTAGGTAGAGAGGGTATTGTATTCTACCCAAATATTCCACGTCGAGATTTCACCGAAAATATATGTTTTTCGTTCACCTAAATAAAGTACCTTTTTTAGAAAAAGGTCCGTACGTGTGAAGAGCACAGCTAAATAGCTAAAACCGTTGAATACCAAATTTGGTTTTTTAAGTTCCGAGACTGCGACAACATGATTTGCAAGAAAATCCGCCATCCAAAACTATCCTTTACATAGAAATGTTTTTGAAAGTTTTGTTCTCTCAAAAATGGCTGTAATGATTTTGGATAAAATACAAAATATTAAAGGTACTTACATCACAAATAAGATGTACATATTGAATTTTCTGGCAATGGCCTCTTAAGTCCCCTTCATTCTGAATGAATTTTGTGTAACTGGTAAACCGTAAAATATAGACAAAAACTTACTACTAAAGAAATATTCTTGTTAAAAAACAAAATTTCAGATCATATACTTTTTTTGTAGAGTTAATCGTTTCGAAACATTTCTTCTTATTGGTTTCAATTTTAAGCTACTTAAACTTTTCTTAGCTCGAAGAAATCCTTCGTTTCATCTCTCCATTGTTTTACTACTGGTCATACAAAGCGAAAACATTTCAATTGTTTCACCAACTACTAGCTTTTTAAACCATTTGTCTAACATTTTAGTCTAATGTATTACCTTATCTTCCTTGTACTTAGAAGACATTCATACAACTATTTCTTGTAATGTTTATCTCAATTATCACGATGTAGAAGAAGGAATAATTTTTTCTAAAATTGGTTGTAGAGAAAATCATGTTTTTTTTTTTTTTATCCCAGTCTCGATGAAATTCGTTGTGAACAGATCAAAGCTGTAAGTGAGAACCAGATACAAGAATATTGATCTCCGAAGGGCAGTATTCTCTGCACTTTAATTTTTGTGTATATTTTTCTATAGTGTGTATGTTTGTCTTTGATGTAAACAGCAGCGAAGTGGTGCAGCAACACGCCACAAAACCGCTCTCTTCTCTCGAGCACAATGATGTTTCCTTCCTTTGCTGTTGGTTCTTCCGTCTCCTGCTGCACGTTCATTATTCGCTACTAATCTTTCGCGACTGGACATATACTGCAGCATCAGGATTCTCGTGAGAAACACACTAATGGATAGATTTCTAATACTCTGCTATTGTGACATTGAAGAGAAATTTTACCATAAATATAAACCAAAGTCAGCTACTAGGGTCCAAGAAAAGGAATCGACGAGACAGAGAAAAATTAGCGCAATGAGTAACTATTTAGACATTTTACAATTTGCTCTAATTGTGAACGGACTAACCAAGAAATAAAACTATGGTTTCAAGAATTTTGTTCCATCGATTTTCGTCGTAGGAGTATATTTTCTAACGTCGCGTTTGCACCTCATATGTGAATGGTAGCTGATGTAACATTTCATAGTCCACAGTCGCGAGCAAATTTAACAGATAAGTAACAGAACACAATGTTAGGTATTTGAGAATTGAGTATCTTTATCTCGTTTACCACATTTTTTTCATGGAGTATACAAACTATAATTTAAAATATCAAAATAAACCTTCAGAGAGCCAAATGTGGTCATTCGTGTTATAATAGCATATTGCACGATATAGCCAGTATTTACAAAACTGAACGGAAAGTAGTGTTTTATGTCAGCAAGTGTGCTTAGTCTGCATGTTACACTGGAGTTACTGTTTAATTAACACCTATTTAAAAAAATATTATATATAACATATCTGAATAAGTCATCTATCGTGTGCTACAGATGTCAAACTGCGTTAAAATACGGTTTTCATTGTCATCCAAGTTTGCATAGGATTTTTACAAGCATCCGGCCAAATGGTTAACTGTGTTTGCCATTAGATGTTCTACACTAGAGATGCCGTTTGATTCTTGAGGATAAGCAGTGCAGATTTATATATCTACATGACATCACAGAAGGGTTGAGAAGTTTATGCTGTGCCTTAATTTTCTTCAAAACTGGAGATATAATCAATTGGAATCTGACATGTAAATTTTAACTAGTCTAAATTTTACAATCAGCGCAAGGGAAATCATCCGATTATAATGAAACAATGTGTGGGAATTGCGAAGACTTATTTGCTATATTAAAATGTTTTAAAAACAATATTAATTACACGAAAACCAGATAGGCATTTTATATGGTATTGTGTAATTAAATCCATTGAATACCAATATTATACTATAACACCGCCTTCCGTTTTCATTAAGAACGTTTACTGATTTTCCTTTGCTCACAAACTAGAAAGAATTGCAAATCAACCGTTACAATTTAAAAACAAAGTAATAATTAAATTCGAAAACCTCATTTCAATTAGACTTCAGTGACGACTTATTTCGAAGTTCGTTAGTTACTGAACAACTTTTTGAATCTGAACTGACCAATGAGGATTCAATTGCATATGGATTGTACATAACATCAATTAAATATTAAGCTGAGTATTTCTCTACTACATGTATTTGTTTTATTTTCTGAAGGGTCTCATTCGATTAACTTATTTTGCAGAACTCATCCATGTTGCTCCTAAAACAATACGGATTTTTATGTCTATCATCGCCGCCTTATATTCCCTTTTTTCTCTTTAAGAATAGGAGCTTGGTTTGAAGTAAATGTAAATGGCGTTTTATTTATGGACGCTCCTTAACTACTGTGGTTCTCAACGTCCCACTCTAATTTGGGCGTGAAAGACCGCTTCATTTTGCTCAGAGGCTTATCTATCAGGCTTGAGGTTATTTTACATGCCGTAAATCTACGACACGGGACTAACGACTTTACTTCCCTCCCGAAGGAAGCCATGCCAAGGATTTTTACGCCCGAAAAAATCCATCGTCCTCCACCGGGTTTGAACCCGCGATCTTGGGTATATGAAGTTAGCATGGTAACCATTACATCACGGAGGGCGACTTTGAAGTAAATAAGACTAAATTAGGAAGTGACAACATACATGTAGTAAATGAATATGTTTATTTGAGAAAAATACAATGGCTTCTGTACAATCTACAGCCATTATAATATGTGTAATCACAACACACTGTAAATTCAAATAGGTACACTAATAAAAAAGTGCGCTATTAAAACACAAATTATGTACATTATTTATTTAACAATTGTATTACCGTTGTTGTTATTATTATTATTATTAATATTACCATCATTATTGGAAGTCTGCCCAGGTTTTGGTGGGTTGCGTAAACATCAAACCGTCTACTCTCCTAGCCTGCAGGACTTACATCCCAAGGACGTACAAGTCAGCACCTGAGGCCAGAGGTCTGTTGAGGAGCATTGGCCTTGGATCAGAGAGAAGCCAGCATGGGTGATCAGCTCGATTCCTGGCTTGAGAGTGAGGAAATGATTGATGCGAAATGGATAACAGGAAAGATGATTATGGAGCAACTGGCGGAATGAATGATAGGAAAAAACGGGAGAACCCAGAGAAATTGCTCCCAGATATCGCTTCCTCCACCAAAAATCCCACATACCTGGGATGGAACCCGGGCCATCTAGGTGACAGGCGAGCGTCTAACCCTTCGTCCACGGTGCCACCAAATTACTGACCGTATGAGGTGTCCTCCAAAGCTAGTAAATCTGGAAAAGTTCCCTTGATGCAGCAGCGTACCCCCGTTGTATGGTCCGTAAAAAGTCTTTAATCTGGGATCATCGGATATGTTCTTCGAAATCTTGCTGATTTCATGGACGAGTTCGCTGACTTCGGTAGACCATGATCCAACGTTTTCAACTGCAAATTCAACAAAGATGTAGTTTTCTCCAAGTTTGCGAAACTTATTTTTGTAGCTGCAGCTGTTTTGTTGGCAGACCCAGCAATTTTGGAACTGGAATGTAGATGAGGGTGCCACTGCATCCTCCAAGTAGCATCCTTACTATACACTTGCGAATCTTCCAGGGCATCATTGTTACACCATCCAGGCATTTAGCATCAGATCGATACATTCCATATAGTTCCTAAGAGGGTTGGGATCCCAGCGGATGAAAGTCCTTACTTTAGTGTATTGTTTGAACCTCAATGTTTGGAAAATCTTCTAGGACAGGAGTTGAATCGGTAGAGTCTGACTTAAGGGAGATCCGTGGTTCAAATCCCGGCTATGACATTGGATTTTTCAGTCTGACTCTACCTATCCACATCCCTTTATTATTTATTCCTCAATGTGAAAATTTTGACTCGGAGTATTTTAGCGTGTGTTTGTGTCTTTATTTGCTAATTTTATGGAGCGTTCGTTAATTTGAGGTTCTATATTCATGATTATGACGTCAGGATTTTTAATAAGTTTTTTTCTTACTTTCTCTACACGTACTATGTAGGCAAGTAAATAGTTGATGGAGAAGGTATTGCATTCCAAACAAAAGTTTAATGTTGATATTTATCGGATATATACATTTCTGAGTCCAAAACAGCTCTTTTAGAAAAAGGTTTGTCTGTTCGTCTGTATGTATGTGTGCGTCTGTAGACAAAATATATAGAAAACAAAAAGTGTTAAATAAATACCAAAGTTGGTGTTTAAGTTTGGTATCTTTCATGAATGCGATAGCAAGTATTTTAAGAAAGTTCCACCACCCCTGCCTACCTTTACGTATAAGTTTTTTTTTTTTTTTTTTTTTGTTTTTTTTAATTTTTTATTTTCTAAAAAATGGTTCTAATTATTTTGAATAAAATATCATACATAAAGATATTTACATAAGAAATATATGCTGAATATGCCTTGAAGACATTAATTCTGGATGAATTATACACAGCAGTTAAACTGTAGTAGGCGGATACAAATTTACTAACCAGAAAATAAATAAATAAAAAATGGATCCCGTCAAAACACACCATTTATATCCTATACATTTTCATTGTGGAGTTAACCGTTTCTGAAATATTCCTTGCTGTTGACTTCAGTTTTAAAATACTTACAAGTTTCTGAAACAGAAGTCAATCGAGTTTCTTTTATTTTACAGCTGGCCACGAAAAGGGAACGAAATTTCAATGCCAATCGCATAGTAACAGCTGTTAAAACAGTTGACTATCACTTTATCCTAGTATTGTTGCCTTAGTTCCCTCCTACTTATAAGGAACTAAGTAATAAGACCATTCAGCTTATGTCGATTAACGTGAAGTAGATAGAAAAAAAGTCTTTTGTAAGAATTTGTTTACAGAATAGGTAGAGAAAGTCATGTGAATGGAACGCTTTAGATTGTTCCTGTTTACATTCGCACTCCTTTCATTGCATGACAGTTTATGGTGGAATTAGTGTGTTTTGTAATGTGGTGCGTTAATGCAGGTTTAGTTTATATTTTGTATTTAGGAGTAGCGTTTGAAATAGTTTATACTTGCAGTACAGGCTAGGCACTATTAAATCACTTCAATATAGAATGGTTCAATTATGTTATATGAGAACATAACTTCTCACTTAGGTGAAGATGACATGATTTCATGTTAAGAAGATTTTAATTCATGATTTGCTTTAAATTGTTTAAGCATTTTTATTTTAATTTTATCACCCTGCTATGATGCAGCTTGTGTTAATGTCTATATTATATTCCCTGGTATTAGGTTTCATAGTACCATAAAATAGTTTGCAATAGCTTATATGTTAATATGGCTATAATTGTTTCCTTTTTATGCCTTTAATTTGGATAGTAGGCACAGAACGCTTTATGGCAATTTTTACACAAGAAAACTGCAGGTTTTTCTGTGATGAGCAGTGACAAGAATATTTTACAAGAACTAGTTATCAAATATGCAGCCTTTTCCGCGTGATTCTCTGATAAGGTGCATTAGGTGTCTTATAAATGTTTTCCTGTAACATACATCATCCTCCGCAGTCTAGGGGTAACATTCTAGCTTCTGCTTCCCAAGGTCGCGGGTTCAGACTTAACGGAGTGCGATGGATTTTTTTTCCGGGTGTAAAAATGCCTAGTACGGCCTCCTTCAAAAGGGAAGTAATGCCCCTGGTCCAGTGTCAAATATTTACGGCACGTAAAAGAGCCTCAAGCCTGATAAAGAGGCCTCTGAGCAAACGTAAGTGGCCTTTGACGCCTAACATGGAATGCGATGCTGAGAACCAAAGCTGTTAAAGAGCGTCCGTAAATAAAAACTGAATTTCTGTTTCTTGTGTAAACATAACAACAGGGTTATATATTCATAGCAAGAGAGTTTTCTCAGGCAACAGCATCAAAGATTCGCATTCAGGAATTTTTGAGTTCAAACCTTGTGATGAAGGCCCATCTTGACCGGCGTATTTATTTATTTTCCCCGGCCTCTAAGCTAATATTGAGATAAATCATAGACGCTTTTTATTTTTCCCTTTTCTCGTTTAATATCACTTAAATATTATTTTCTGACGTTAAACCTACTTCTCTGTGTCCGTAGGATAGCAGTATTGAGGAGGAGGAGGAGGAGGAGGAGGCGCATACGGGTTTCTACTTCTAAAAACGTTAGGAAACCTGCCTGATTTGTGCCTGGGGCTGCGAGATTCAGGCGCCCTCTCTATTCCTTTATCTCCTCTCTCTTTTCCGAAGGTAACAGGCTATAGGTCAATTATTCACCGCAGGACCATTCAACTTCTTGGTTTCCAACTTTTATAATAGGTTGTTTAGAAAAAAGTGTCTGACATTGTAAAAAGAGATGTGATTGGTCTGAACTAGAATGAATACTTATGAAGGTAAGGACTATTTTACTTGTGTTGAGTACTGACACTTTAGTCAATGTACCTTCTCCAATAAGCTAATTGGAATCAGCTAATCTACTTGATCGTCACAATCCTCCAATATAATTTTTGGTGGGTAAACATTCATAAACAAGAACATAAGTTGTGAGCATTTCTGCCGATGTGTTCTCTGAAATCATCTGCACGTTATGTCAATACTACTTCAACAGATGCTCCATAAGGTTCATGCACGCTTACACATGCTTCAGCTCTTCTTCTCAAGGAACTTCCCTCTATATACTTCCTTGGACGTGTCAGTCCACTGATTACCGACAGTATATCGCAATTAAGATGAGTCCACCGCCGGATCTGTTCAGTATTCACGTACCTGTTTTGTAGAAGTACATTCTTTCTCTGTCTCGGCATAGCTGTCTCTGGACTCTATGTTTTGTAAAGCAATTGATCTCAGGATGGAAACAGGAAAAGAAAACATTTACGGGTACTGGGTGATAAATTAATAACAGAAACAGGATCCTTATTCACTCTGATGTTTATTCTGCGATGAAACATCGAGTATTTGCGGTGATGTCATCTTGAGAAACAATTATTGTACACATTTCTCTTAACACTGATAAACTCGGAAAAACACTATAAATACACGAAGAAAATTTCTGCTGATTATATTTCTGTATTACACTTATTACATTTTAACACTGTATACACATTATACTTGTCTCGCACTTTGTAATTTAAGCGCAAAGTTATTACGCTGAGTGTCGTGGATTACGCCTCTGGACAGGAGAGATTTACAATACATTTTGTGAATTTACAATATATATATCTCGCACTTTGTACTTTGAGCACGATATTATTACGCTTGAGTAGCGTGGATTTCTCCTCTAAACGACAGGAAAGACTGTACACATTTTGTATTTGTGACTCTTTAAATAGGCCGGGAGTCAAAATGTCCTCCTTAATTCTGATTGGTTCTCATTTAGCGCCAAAATATATACTCGGCTTCACCATATATTCTATTGAAGCCGTGTGACATAGTAATACAAAGACAAAGAAATACCCTGCTAGGAGAATATTTGGCACTTTTCCCGAGTTAGCACTTGTACCTCTGATGCACGCAAATAAAATAAAGAAATCCTACATACAATATATGTAATTCTATATATAATAGAGGGAACATTTTGTTATGTCTTACTGTGTAGTATCGCAGCTTTGCCTTGGTAGAAGTTAACATAGCTATATTATTATATAAATACAATAAAATAAAGTAAACCATTATATAAACATGTAAATATCATAATTAAAGTGTTGGAGATATCAAAACAAAACATTATAAATCCGTGACGTCAAGAATTACCATCTCAAACTACGAACTCCTGTTATTACACATGATCTCAGATTTGGGGACATGCGTTGGTCACACGCTGTGTAACATATGCCCATTGTGGATGGGTTCCGCATGTTTTTAAAGGTCACCGTAGCCAGAAATCCATTAGATTAAAATCCGGGGAACGGGTAGGCAATACTACCGGACCTCCTCAGCCAATCTATCGGTGAGGAACATTTAGGGTTAGGAGTTGTCGCGCGGTGTGTAGTAGATGGGGTGGCGTCCCGCCGTATACAAACCTGTGATAAGAACCTGGTTGGTAGTTTCAGTAGCGGCAATTCGTAGTGCACTTGTTCAGGATCACGTTTTACATGTTGAAATATCCGTTTCCCTGTTTCCGGCGTGCGAACTGTACGACCCGCTTTCCTGGCTGCCAATGAGCCCGTTTCTGCAAGCCACTGGAATAGTTTAGCGAATAATTTTTCCGTTAGAATGTTGTGGTGGTTTCAGCGTAACGACAAGGGCCTGTCATAGACTACCATTGGCTATCCCACAGCAGAATACCATGTCCGCCATTTCTCTTTCTCATTCACTATTTACGTTGTCCACACTGCATGGAATTACTAATGACGTTCGGACATCTCGCTGATGTGGAAGCACAGCCTCAAATGACTGGTACGACAGAGTGTTGAAAATATCATAATCATAAATGTGCAAGGACGTTCAACAGAAAGACAAGCATGCCCAGGTTGAAGGAGTAGAAGGAAACGGAGGAACTCATTCCACTCTGCGTAGTTCCATGCGACATAATAGAATGCTTGAAACTCAAGGCCGCGGGTTCATATCCTGCTACGGCATGCATGTTTAGCATTTTGTGGTTCTGTGCTTGTGCTCTATATAAGTCATTCTCTCTCCCCTGACGGCTAATTAGGTTAGGACTAAAGGCCAAATATGTGTAATAAATAAACGAATAAAAACAAACTCAAGACTTTCCTCATCTGCATTAAGTTTTGCTGTCCTGAAAGAAGGAATGAAGGAAAGAGAAACGAATGATGACATCCCATTGGAAAATATTCGAGAACTTAAGCTAAATAACGAGGAATAGCTCGAAAATGGCCAATTCGATAAAAACTCTGATGTATTCCATTCCCATGACTTTCTTTACTGCTCCGTAAACATACTATTGTGGCAAAGGATTATTGTTTTATGTACATCATGCAAATCTAGATAAACATGAACAGAAATTGCCTAATTACTTGCTTCCTTGTAAGTAAAAGCGAAATAAGGGAATATTCTGGACTAGCGCGACACTCAAATTCTTTCAAAGCTGGTCCCTATGTGTAACAATTGAAATTTAATTCTCTTTGCATGACCAGAAGTACAACAAAATACACATAAAACGAATGGCGGGTTCCCTTTAAGAAAAGTATAAGTATTGGAAAATTGAAATCAATAAAAAGGAGTACCTCGGAAATGGTTAACATTACAAAAAAAAATGTATGTGACATATTTGGTGTGTTTTAATGGCATTCACATTTTCTGTGCAGTAAGTTTTTGTCTATACCTTACAGTTTAGCAGTTATGTAAAAATAATCCAGAATGAAGAGGCTTTAGAGGTTATTCCCAAGAAATTCATTATACACTATTAGTTTGTAAATAACTTTAATATTTTAGTTAAAATCGTTGGAGCCACTTTTGAGAAAATAGAACATTTCGAAAAACTTTCGCGTTGTGAGATTTCTTGAAAATCCTGGTGTCATATCCTTTGAATACACTAAACTTAAATACAAAGGTTGGTATTTAACGGACTTTTCGCTTTTGAACTATGCTGCCCACACTTAAAAACACACATACACACACGGACTTTTTCTAGAAATTAATTTTTTGGGGTTCAGGCTCCTCAAAACATGTATTTGAGGTAAAATTTCGGTATCGACTTTTTGGGTGTAATACAGTAGCTATCCTACCTACTATAAGCATTGTACATAGTACTCAGCAAGAAAGTAAAATACTTTATTGGACATTAACTGTGTGTTTTAACGAGGTGCGCATTTTTGGATAGTAAGGTTTTATTTTTTATGGTTTACTAGTTCTGTAAAAGTCATCTAGAATGATAGAGCTTCAGCAGCCGTTAACAAAAAATTTAAGATAAACATTTTATTCGTGATGAAAGTATCCTAAGCAATGTTATTGTAATCAAACCGGTTAAGCGGCTTTTTTTAAAATTAAAATGTTGAAAAATGTTTCCGTGCAGAGTACCTTTTGAAAGGAGGAGTTTTGTTGAAATAACAGAATCACACTCATACAAAGCACTGGACGTATGTATGACAGTATGTGTGACTCACCTGCAGTTCCCTTCCTTGACTGGAGTTGGTGGAAACAACGCTATGACATCAGTGTCTCACAAGAGCTACCTTTTAACAAAGCTTGTCTACACCACCAAATACTACTTATACTCAACACGAGTCAAATGATACATGGATTCAAAGGTATTTGTTTCCAGA
Source organism: Hymenopus coronatus (assembly GCA_030762935.1). Classification (NCBI taxonomy): domain Eukaryota; kingdom Metazoa; phylum Arthropoda; class Insecta; order Mantodea; family Hymenopodidae; genus Hymenopus; species Hymenopus coronatus. The sequence goes on from CM060900.1 coordinate 350,485,085, forward strand.
CATATAATTTTGGAAACATTTAGTCGAGTTTTGAACATTCCCATCTTCTGTTGCAATATCAGACACGTTTTCTTTCTTTGTTTTTTTATTAATTCAGGGTATGCATATTGTGAAGCTGATTAAGCGGAATTAATTTTACCTTTATAATAATGGCTTTGATGGCTATTATGTTATAATTTGCACAAGTTCTCTACTCCTTCTAGTGTTAATTTAATCGCTACTTTATTTTGTAATTTTATTCTATATAATAAGCCATAATATTGTTCTATATAATAAGTGTTTACCCCCCCCTACCATGGACAACAATGTGCTGCACCTTTGATGGTTTTAAAAATAGACAAATGAAGATCTTCTGTTTCCCATCCTGATATACAATTAACTACATCATTCTAAATCAGTTAATGCTGTGGTAGTCTGTTATTCTTCCTGGTCACTTCTAAAAACAAGGCCATGCTTTTATTACGGGGTTGACAGCTCAAATTTTACGGAGAAGGGATACCTTCATTCCATTCCTTTTATAAGCTGCGTAAAGAGTGACACTTTGAACAAAAGCCGTGACTCTCCACAAGGTAAACAAAGAAACGTCAGCGAGACCAAGATGTGCATATATTTATTTTCAAAACGGGAAGAATAATGTATTACATCCTTCACCTCACTTGCAGAGGTAGTGTTTTTCTTCTTAATATCATCTTTCTATAGCAGCAGAATGAAGTATTCAAAACTTGCCTCATTTATCCTTTTCGAAGATAAACCCGCCTTAATGGACGGCGCCTGTTTCGACACTTCTAATGATGACGAATTGCAGGGCACTGCACTGAATGCGTTTCACTCAATCACGCTTCCGCTCCTGGAAAACAGTTAATTTGGTTCTCACTCGCAACAGAAACCCCACAATATGTACTTGCACAATTTCTCAGCCTCTAGCATCACTTGCACGTAGCAATAAAATACTTGACTTAAAGATTGTAATTTCTACACAAAAAATAGCAGTTAAAATAATTAAACTATTATATAGCTATTTTAAGTTATCAAACAATACCGACATTACGTAAATGTTGGCGCTATACTTAATGAGTTCATTAGCAAAAACAACTATGGCCTACAATTAGGTTTGTAATACTGAATACCGCTAACCAAAAGTTGCCTACATCGCAAAAGATAAATAGGATCATGCTAGTAGGCTACAGTCACGTTCGCTTCGTTGGCGATAGTTGGCCTTAAAGGAGCACATTCTGCTCCATCGATCCCGAAGGTCACAAGCCTATATATAGTAAGAGGATTTCTGGTATATCTGGAGTAGCGGTATAGAACTCGCCAGGAATATTGGCGCATGTTCTTGAGGGTGTAGCTAGCCCCAGTAATGCTTCATCACTGGCCCAGTAAAAGCACATGGTGCTGATTAAGTGAAACCACAGTGCACTTTTCTTTTCAAAGGCAAAACTTAATAATTTAATAAAGACTAGTAAACCCAACAAAAATGTTTTATAATAAATCAAATATTGGCATAACCTGGACACACTACACCCAGACTCCCTCCCTATCACTAGATTTAAATCATATTCTGTTGATATCTGGAAATGTAAAACAATGGGTAGGAAAAAATTCAAAATGAAAATTTGTGTTGTCAAAGATTTGATGAAATTGGTCGCGTGGATCTGAAAAACCCTGCCAGCATTTGTGAGGAATTCACCAACATTATTTTGAAAGTAAGAATTGGCATCGTATAAAACAAAACAGACCGAATACTTATTCAGGAGCTGAAAACAATGGCATCAGAGAGCATAAGTTAGCGAGCATTTCCGGCATAGAATAAGAAAAATAAGAAGGTGGTGGAGCTGAAAACAATGGCATCGGAGAGCATGAGTTAGCGAGCATTTCCGGCATAGAATAAGAAAAATAAGAAGGTGGTGGAGTTTATCAGGATTATAACTTAAGACAGTGAGTGAAAAAGAATGGTGTTACCTCAATATTTGGTTACGTGGAAACACGATTAAAAATATACAGGGTTACTACAAAAGAAATAGACAACTTCAACTGCCTGTTAAACAAAGCTATTAAAGATAGCAACCTAATTATTTTGGAGGCATGTTCAGAAACTCTCAAAGTTTCGTTTGTTACTATTGGTAACGCTGTAGTGTTTTGTTTGTTGTTGCAGAAGCTGAAATGGCGGAAAAGGCATATTGCGTGTTGGAATTTGCTAGAACGCAATCAGCAACTGTTGTCCAACGACATTTTAGAACACGTTACCACAAAACGCCACCGACTAGACAGTCAATCTACGACTGGTATAGAAAATTCGAGACACGGGAAGAGCAAAGGGAAGAGCTCGGGAAGACCAAGAGTTTCGGAAGAAAACGTTGAACGTATTCGTTCTGCCTACATAAGAAGCCCACAGTAATCGACATCTAGGGCAAGCATGCAATTACAAATTCCACAGCAAACTGTATGGAAAATCTTGCGGAAGCGACTGCACATGATGCCTTACAGATTACAGATGTTGCAGTTTCTGAGTGAAGAAGATAAGGTCATACGGCGTGACTTTTGCATCGACATGTTGCGACATGATGAAGACTATGCTGGTTTTTGTGAGCGCATCATTTCATCTTTGTGGTAACGTGTTCTAAAATGTCGTTGGACAACAGTTGCTGATTGCGTTCTAGCAAATTCCAACACGCAATATGCCTTTTCCACAGGATTTTCCGCCATTTCAGCTTCTGCAACAACAAACAAAACACTACAGCGTTACCAATAGCAACAAACGAAACTTTGAGAGTTTCTCAACAAACCTACAAAATAATTAGGTTGCTATCTCTAATAGTTTTTGTTTTACAGACAGTTGAAGTTGTCTATTTCTTTTGTAGTAACCCTGTATAATCTTAAGTTTCACTGTTCTTCTGTGTGACCCTTATACATTGTTCCATAATGACTGCCCAGCCGTCAGCTCTACTATGTTTTGTGTACTGGGTCGGTAACGTGGTTAACGGGTTCGTAGCCCGGGTGCAGGTTTTAGGTTTTCGGAATATTGTGGATTTGTGGGTGCCGCATCGCAGGATTTTTACTAGCATGGAAACTCTTTTCAGAGTGTGGTACGACACAAGTGCTTTATTCAATTAGTTCGGCCTTTTTCCGCGGTCGAACACACACACACACACACACACACTAAATTCCTCCTAAATGTTCTACTGTGAAACTATGCTTTACACGACCGCGACTATTATTACTTATTCCTTTTGATGCCGTGATTTATGCCGTGATTTATTCCGTACTCTGGTCAGTATTAAAATAACTATTTCCCTCACAGCTACAGGTAGCCTGCACGGCTCCACTACGGACCCTAAATATCACATCTTTGCTCTGCCGATGTTCTAAGCCAAGTGCCTCAAAAAGTTTTGCCTGGCCAGCGGTAGCATTGTTTTCTCTTTTCCTTTTACGTTCCCCTCGGGCAGTGTACCTCACCCCCCTTCGGGTCAATGCTGTATCCTAACGGTATACTGTGCTACCAGCTCGAGACAACATGGCTACTTAGAAAGGCAATCTTTTTTCCCTTCCATTTTTAATGTAAATTTATATTTCCCTTCTTGGTATAATTTATATTATTAGCTATGATTTAGCTTTCCCTTCTGAATAACTCTTTGCACCGTGACAAGACGTGTACTGTCTCAGTACGTTTCCAATGTCAAAGTTATTGCATTCTTAGAGCTGCAGACTGTATTACATATCACAAAAGATGACTCACACCATAGCTCTCTATTGAATTTCCATTCGCCAAAATCCCCGGCGCGAGCTATTCACGAGAATAAATCCTTAAACCTTTGAATACAGTTTTACAGCTGAAAAATCCTGGCATAGTTTTTCAATCCAGCCTCCTCAAATATTAATATGACTGGTACACTCTCATTATACAAGGTGGTTCACCTGTTCCTTATTGTTTTTGAAGATAGACAACACTTCATACTCGGAAAGTAATAAGGTCGAAATTGCCGTGCTTGTCGGCCATTTGGTAACCATGCAAATCTAGCCTGCTCCTCATCGGAAAGTAGACATTAGCAGCAATAGTTATGTCCATTTCAAAAACATGCGCTTATTAACTCCTGTTACATTACATATGATATCAATAGAATCGCTGCCATACATTCTACAACGTAAATTATAATGAACGAAGGCTAAATTAACAGCCTAAGCTACAAAAAGGAGTCCATAACAGTTACAAAGAGACCAGAAGCGGAGAGGGAGACATGTGTGACACTATACCTACAAGTTTTAACGCCACAAATGGGCGCGATGATTGTAGCTCAATTAGTTAATTTCATGTTGCATATCTCCTCCAGTATATGAGTGGTTCGAGTCCCATAGTCTGCGTGCTCCTTTTATTTTTTTCTTCTCTATGTATTATCCATTGAGGTGCAAAGTTAGTTCAGTGTTTGTCACTCTAATAATTTTATGTGTAAACAAAAAGGCATACGAATTAAAAACAAACGAAAGTTCATTTTACGTGTTCTTCAGTCTTCGATCCTTAATTTTCTTTCTAATTCTTTTGAAAAAGAAACTACACTAATCCTTTAAACAATAAATGAATTTTCAAAATGTATAAAGTTAATAAAAAAAATTCAAAATACTAGAACTCCTAACATGTTATCGATTGTTCTTCGTAGTTAATGTTTCATCACTAAGTTTCATGTCGGAAACACTTTATCTAGTGAATATTGAGAAGTTTGTTAAGTTACGGGGATTAAACCAAATTTTCTCTTCAACTGAAGGTATTGGTGAATACCTGTGTATTTGTCACAGTCTGTGATTGTCAGCCTCAGTATTTTGTGTATTTTTCGTCTTAGAGATATCCTGAAAATGGGTCTGGTTCTGTAGTATTATCTGAAATACCAATATTAGTTTTAAAACATTGCTATAATCCCTCCATATTTAGAAGAAACTGAATGAATATGCCTCAGAATGTTCATTTTCATTTGTGTTTCCTGTAACTGGACAGATTATGTTAGAATAAACATAAAGAGAGCAACAATAAAAGAAACAAACAAGCAACTTAAAAATGTTTCGATATCCCATTTAGCTTTGTGTCAAATCAGGAAGATAGAAAGCGGGGGAAAATTGTCAACGTTTTGGTAAGATTCGAATGTGAATCGTACATCTTGGAACTCGTGCTAACACCGCGCGTTAATCACTTACGCCACTCTTTAGCTGTATCCTTTAACGTCAAAGTCTATAATGTTGTGTGCAGAAGATGGGCGTCGGGAACGATGTTTTCAGGTTAGATTGTATTCTGCGGGTTGCATAACAACAGAGAACAAGGAATAGGTAAACCACCTTGTATATAGAAAACTATTGCGATTAAGTACAAGCCGCATTTGCACCAAATCCTGTGCTTCTTGAACTCAGCTGACTTTTCATGTGTTTCACATAAACCACAAATGGTACTCTGGGGGATTCAGTGTCATATGCGGAGCATGCGATGGAAACATCAGGGATCTCCGAGAGAGAGAGAAAAGCGCTACTCACACGTTTATGGTACGGTCAAAGGTGCTTTACTTCTAATTGAGATCAAAAGTAAAAAGCTTACGTAATAGCCAGATGTCATGCAACTGAATGAAGCCAGAAGTTCAACAACACGCCGATTGCCTACAGTTTTGTAGTTTACTGAAATTGCGCGTCCACATCGGTCCCTCAACAGCGTTTAAGGCACTGCAAAATTGGTTCCAGAAGTTTCTGCTGCGTGAATATAATCCCAATGTAGCTTTTTCACTTTTGTCGATACACTTAAGGGACCGCCGTTTCTTCTCAGGCGAGAAAGTGAACAAATCAGCGCGTTCATAGTTTTTTGCACAGAGAAAAATAATTCTGGGCATCAGGAAGCCATCTATACTAAATCTAAATATATTGGCAATCAAGAGAACTTCATTAAAATATTACGTATTTATAGTTACCTGATGTCAAAAATCGTTTTAGGAAGAAATGATTAGACATAGATATTAATTTTTAAATCCCTATTTAACTGCGCTGATTCCAAAAAAAGAAGATAAGGAAATGTTGACATACAGCAGTCAAACTTCCAATACATGTCATGTTTATGTTTATGAAGCAATTCGCTTAAAAGGACAATATAAGAGGAACTGCATGTTTCAATTTAACAATATGAATTCACTCATAAGGCTGTGCAGTTTTTCTATTAGCACCTTGTATACATCTGGATAATACGACTAGTTTCTCAAGCAGTTACAAACGTGCTGCGATGTCTGAGAATAGTGAACGCCCTGACGCACGGAATACATGAGTTTAGAGTAACCTTTTAATTGTTCTTGAGTACTGAATATATGCAAGTTAAATTTGAAGATGCAGCTTTCAACTCTCGGAAAATATCGCACATAAATCTAATTTTACAAAATGTTAATCAGAAAGTGAACGATTATCGTGTTATAATAGGTGCTGACACCTGCTAAAAATGAAAGAAAATTTAGGTAATTAATAGTGATCTAGGTGGCTCAGTTGGTAAGGCGCTCGCCTTTTGATCCGAAGTTCGCGAGTTTAAACCCAGCTCTGACCTATTGTTTTAAGTGTCCTTAAAAACCATAGCCCCATGACATTAGATTTTCTGGTATGTAAAATATCTTCGGGACGTTTTTCTGGCATATGGGCGGCGCTGGTATGAATAAAGCAATTGACAGCGTCGTTATCAGACAAATAACCTTTTAGGCAATTAATGAGAGCTTTAGAAGTGTATTATAGTGCGTTACTGCATGGCAAAATTATTCAAGGAATGAAACGGCATATTTTCAACTATGCTAGCTTCTTCGTTATTTCAACCGGTGCAAGAGAGCGATGAAAGGTGTAGAACAAGAATATTTGCCTCACTGCTGGAGTTATGGCCACTAATCTCGTAGAATTACGGGGAGAAATACCCAAAGGGAGTAACATTTCAAAAGTTTTCTTTTCATTAAGTCACGTAGAAATTTCTGAAAGAGATTCTTAATTAAGTCGAATTAATCTGCCAGCGCGGAACGTCTGGCAGACCTCAACGTTTACTACAATTGCTGAAACATTCTCAAAGTATATGCTCTCTGATTTCAAGTAATTCATATCTTTTGGAGGATATGCATTCAGGTGAGTAAAGGAGTTTTATTAAACTATCACATTGTACTTCATCCCACTAGACAGAACAGAAATTATCCAAATTGTGGTACACTGCGCGAAAAATAAATCTTTAAATGTTATAAAATGACTAAACGAAATTGAGTGGTTGAGTGACACTGACAAAGGGCTGCTATCTAATTGTTGCTACTAATTGAGCTGCAATTTCTTTCATTGAAAGTGGGTTCGAAAATAAAATACCGTGTATCAGCTTTCTCTTCCATAGGCCCGAGTTTGCGAAGAAATAAAATAAAATTGTACTATTAGAATGATGCATTAACAACAGCTATAAATTGCCCTGCATATACCGGTGTTTATAATTTATTAAACGAGAAAAGTACCAGCAAATGTCTTTGTTGCGGTCTTGAGCGTCGATGCTTGTAGCCTCAGTACGATTTGAAGTCCCATCTCATCTGCTGCTTTGGTGATGCCACAAGCTGATGCATTAAAGAAGCAATACAGTACGAAATTTGCAATGGATCTATACCTCCATTCAGTATGGTGTATACTGACTCTCCCAAAACAGTAATTGAGGCATAAATGTGGTAATTGTGAATGATCCAACAGCTGGAGCGTCTGAATGTAGGTTTAGTTTTATCACTTCAAAACAAAGGAGGTTTAACAGGTACATTACGATATTTTGAAGTTAACCTATCTATTAGTTTCATACTTTACATATTTTTAAAATGCTAGTTTAAGATCTTGTGATATTACTAATTTCTGCCCATAGTATAAACTGCAAAACCACATTATATCAAAAGTTTATGCGGCCGCCACCATCACCACCAACCACCACCACCACCACCACCACCACCACCACCAAAGTCTTCGCCACTAGCGCCGCTGCTCTGCTGCTGCAGCTGATACCAATATTACTATGACGGCGACGACGACGACGTCCACCACTACGACCACAACTACCAAGACCACCACCCTCATCCCCACTAATAATAATGATGATGATAATAATATAAAATAAATAATAATAATAGTAATAATAATGATAATGATAATAATTATGACAATAATGATGATAATAATAATAAAAATACTACTACTACTACTACTACTAATAATAATAATAATAATAATAATAATAATAATAATAATGGGTATCCCTGGAGCCTTTACGAGCCAGAAGCTACAAACGGAACAGCCGGTTTCACGCCTATTTACGCACGACAGATTTGGGCGTTCATCCAACCGATACGGGGAGATAATATGACCGAGATTGCTGCCTATTGTAGCTCCTCACTTTCCCCCCGATGCTGAGTGGGAACAGGTTTTATAACCGGGATTTGAAATCCGACCCCCATGCATTTCGTGGCCGTGACCCTGAGCACCACGCACGAGGTCACTGCGCCACGGTGCAGGACATAACTAATTACTAACTACAAAAGTACGAAAGGTGTAATAAAATTAGGGGTTGCATTTTTTTCGCTGATGTTTATAGCACTTTAAATTTAAGACCTCCACTGTGAATAACCACATTGCACATAAACGTCCTTATAGTCTTAAAACATCAATAAACTGACGCTAATGCGAGCTATGAAGTTTGTTTTGAGAATTCCTGTTCATTTATGACCGTTAATGTTGAAGAGTGTTGCCATAAATGGAGCATGCACTCTACATAGAAAATAAACAGTATGAACCACGAATGAATAGGTGGCGTGATTTCCTGGATATGGCAAACATGACTTACCCATAGGCGTTATATTTTCGCGCTCTGGCAAATACCAGATAATAACCATTGCTGTGTTTCACAGCTTGTGTTAGCGCAAATAGGGTCTGAATAGTGCTTGTTGCATAAAATGAACGACTCGCAGAATGTCTGATTGATGAACGGCTCTGTGAACAGCTATATCCTCAGAGCAAATATTGGGACAGGTTGAAACCACCCCTTCTGTTTGTTCATTTCGAACCATCAAGTTTCCACAACAGGTAAACAGCTTACCCGTCCCATTTAAATACATCGTTATTCGTTTTGATGATGAAAATCTGCATATGTGTTCTACAGTTATTACTGGTAATGTTCGAATATGTATCAAGCGATAAACCAAACAAAATTGAAAAGTTGAAAACAGCATCCAACATTTATTACCTTCTGTATCTATTATGCACATTGTACATGTATTGTGTTCCACCCAAAATACCATTACAAGATTTCGCCTCAAATAAATGTTTTGAGACACCCTGAATAAAATAAACAAATACATAAATAAAAACATAAAGATATTTATAAAAATATCACTGTGTGTTAGTGTGTGAACAGCACAACTCAAGAACGAAAATTCCATTAAATACCATACTTGGTATTTAAGTACAGCATCTTCAAGGAAGCGACTCCAGAATTCTCAAGAAAATCCCTCAACCGCAACTACAATAACGTTTTTCGAAAAATGGTTCTAATGATTTTGATTAAAATAGTGTGTCTTTGAAATATTTCCGTAACAAATAAAATATATACTTCCGCAATTTTCTGGGAATATCCGTTGAAGATATCTTCCTTCTGGATGAGTTTGCATAATAGTAAGCCGTAAGAGATGCGCCAAAAGCTTTCTACACAAAACAAAACAAATGTTTTTAATGTCTCAAGAATTGTTAACAAATAAAGTATCAAATCCACTGCTGAAAATAATTCACTCGATGTTTCGACGCGTAAGCAGTTTACGGCTGCACGCGTCCCATTGCTCGCGCATCACTACGCGCTATCGCTCCAGGTACTCACGACTCACTACAATTTACAACACAGCACACACTGTAATCCTTCCACCTTTTGTAGCTAGAAAATAATGTACAGAAGTTCCTGGAAGCTTCTGGAAGCCCTGAAGAATCGAGAGAGGCGTTTCCGAAGGTTCCGATTACCGTCGCGTCGCTCTTCCTGTTGTTTACGCATCCAACTGCGATGTCTCACATTCCAGCCCCACTGCCTCATACCAGAGGAAACGTGAGAGTGGTCACATACATGGACGGCATTGTCACAATATTTTTTTAACATACAAAACTTATATCATATACATTTTCTGTCGAGTTAACCATTTCCCACACATTTATTGTTATTGATTTAAATTTTCCAATACTTTTAATTCTTTTAACTGGGAAGTTGTCATTCGCTTTTTAATTTGCTTACTCTTGGTTATGCAAAGAGAACCCAATAATATGACCATATACGGACCAGCGCTTAAAATATTTTACCATGGCTTTAATTTAATGTAGGTATACGGTTAATCCACATATACACCTATAAGGACATATACAATAAAACCATATGCGCTAAAGCTTATCTCGATTTTCGTAAAATAAACTGAAGAATAAGTTTGAATAGCTTGTTACAGGATAGGTGGAGAAAGTTGTGTGAATTTAACAACAGTTCTTTTCAGGGTCAAAACTTTAAAACTTCATTGAAGTTGAATAATTCTGTGAGAGCGCTTTTTCTTGTGTTTGATAATTAACAGCATACTTTGTTTATTATTTTGATACACCAATGTGATAGATACACGCAGTGTTGCCAAACGTACGGTTTAAACCGTAAATTTGCTGTTTTCGGCCTTTTGTGTACGGTGGCACATTGAACCACGGGGTTCGATCCCAAGCGACCGCATGTGAGATTTGTGGTGGACAAAGCGGCGCTGGGGCGGGTTTTCTCCGGGTACTCCGGTTTCCCCCGCCATCGCATTCCACCGGTGCTCCATCATCATTCATGTATCACCAGTGTCATCGCCTGCGATGCCATTAGTAGTTAAAGCGGGCGTTAAACACTACCAAAAAAAAAAAAAAAAAAAAAAAAACATTGAACCATATGCAGTAAACGTGGTACTACGATGCAGGTAAAATTATTTTTTAAATTTGAGAACCCTTACTCCTTGGTGATTCCCACATCTAAAAGACTTACTATCAATGCAGACAATTTTTGCAGGTAGGTTGTATGGAATAAAAAATATGTCACAACTTTGGTGACACATTATTGCCATTGCTTGCTCTCCTCATGCCGAAGAGTGTGTTAGCAGATGTACATAGAACGAAATCGCTGATACCTCTGCCACACAGGTACCATGGCTGTCTCTGTGAGTCACAATGACCCGGTACTAATGAGAGGGTGGAGTGAAGCGACAGCGAATACCAAACCTTGATACCACTTTCTCAGATGTGAATGTGTCAGTAATCCAAATCAAGTTGATGAGTTTTGATGATATTAACACTTTAAGACGTTGCGGAAGCCTTTTTTTTCTTTCTTTTTTATTTATTTTATTTAATTATTTATTTTTGACAGTTTGCTTTCTCGGCCCTAAGTAGCCGTGTACAGTCACTTGATAATGATGAAGCATTCTTTGCTTTTGGAGAATAAATTATAGTGAGCGAGTATGTTATGTTTATTTGCACATTAGACGCTAATATTTTATGCTTTTTAAATTGATATTTTCTTCATTTTTTACTTATATTTTCGCACCGTGCGGTTTTCAGTTAAAAACACTGTTCATTTTCATATGCCTGTGTGGTTTTCTGCTAGTCTAAAATTTGCAACACTGGATTCAGTATGGCATTGAAACCCGCAACCACAACTAACACAATGCACATAAGATAACTACTGATGTAAGCAAATGGAACGGCTACCAAGAGCAGTAATGAATAGGACGTTTTTACTTTTTGAGCAGTGCTGAATGTGAAAGGGTAATTGAAAACTATGTCACCCTCTCATCGCTACACATCTTGTAAACGGTATCGGTTCCTGATAATGAATTGTTTTCGACACTAGTCGGGAGTAGGGGAACAGTTGGATAGGTAAGCGACAGAAAAATGTCCATACCATAGACGGGATTAAACTTAACTTAATGCCATGTTGGCAATTTGCAATGGAAGTGGTTAGAGCCACTGAATGGTAGCCGGGAGATCCGTGCTTCAGATCGAACCGTGGCATTGAATTTTTGAGTTTGGCTCTACCTATTAAGTAATGTTTCCTGTTAAAAGCGCCCTACCGCATTACTATTCATTAAAAAAATCTGATGGGTTCCATTCCATTCCATTCACATGACTTTCTCTACATCTCTGCTACAAATTATTGTTAAAAAGCTTATGCTTCTATTTACTTCATGATAATAGAGAAAAAATTAGCAGAAATGGTCTTATTACTTGCTTCCTTGTAAGTAGAAGCGGAATATGGGAGTGTCATAGGTTAAAGTGAAGTCAAAAGCCAGTTACTAAGTGACTGAAGTTCCTTTGTTTGTATGGACACGAGTTGACAAATTCCTGTATGAGGAGTTATTTTTCAAAGCTGAAATCAAAAACAAGCAATATCTCAAAAATGATCAACTCCTCGAAAAAAATATATATAACATAAATTATGGGTTTTAATGTGCTCTACAGTTTCTGTGTGGTAAGCTTTTGTCCATTTCTTGCGGTTTAGCAGTTATGCAAAATTTCGTAAAATTAATCCAGACTAAAGTAGTCTGCAGAGGCTATTCCCAGAAAACTCCAGATATACATATTATTTGTAAGGTAAATATCATTAATATACGATATTTTAATCAAAATCGTTAGAGCCATTTTTGAGAATATCAAAATTTTCGAAAAAAGTTCCATGCATAGGGTAGTTGGTGGTGGGGGAATTTTCTTGAAAATCTTCGTGTCGCATCCTTGGAAGATACCAAACTTAAATACCAAGTTTGGTATTTAACGGACTTTTCGTTTTTGAGCTATGCTGCCCGCAGACACACAGACACACACACATACACATGCAAACGCACACACACGGATCTTTTTCCAAAAATGCTTTTTTTGGATTCAGGGGGACCCAAAACATTTATTTCCGGTGAAATCTCGGTATCGAATTTTTGGGTGCAATACAATACCTTCCCTATACACTCTGTACATAGTACGTGTAGAGAAAGTGAAAATCCTATATGTTAAGCCATGAATTTTGATGTGCTTGAGCTACTGCCTATATTTCAGCCTACACAATTTGAATAAAATACATAACTGAATGGAGTGTTAAACGTACATATAAATTGCAATCTACCTTCACAATCATTATGAATGCTTTTTACTTCGCACTTAATAAAACAGTAGCTACGTCTATTCTTAGTTACCAAGAAATGAATATTCATAATTTTTATCGAATGTTGGCAATAATGTTGGATTATTACACTTACAAGCAGAACTCAAGATCCTACTACCATTATTACGTTAGCTGTTGAGATTCTCTCTCTACTCCACTCGCTCCCTCTATGTATTCTTCCACCGTGCTGCGCACATCACATCTGTTATTGTTAAACCTAGAGATAAATAGTTTGTGGTTAACATAAATTAAACAACTGGTTTAATGGACACCGAGAGAGAAAGTTTTATTACAATCGGTCGAAAAATCTAAAGTTACTTTATGTAGCAAAAATTTGTTGCATCTTTTGGACACTGAGAATCAACATTTAGCCAATCCCCTTGCTTTGAGCTACACAACCGTTTAAAGATCGTACAGTGTACATGTTTCCTAGCATACAATTTAATAAAATAGCCTTTATCTCAAAACTACATTTTCACACTTTAAAACTGTCTCATGTTTTGTTTAAATACAAATAAAATGTTTCAAAATATACAGAAGTATCCAAAGTAATATTACAAACGACAAGATGAGCCTAACGCCAACAACAACAATAACGATGATGATAATAATAACAACTATAACAATAATAATAATAATAATAATAATAAAGATAATAATAAATATAACTTTTGAGATTAAAATTTCAAAACAATTTAAAAATTGAGACAGTCCAAAAATCAAAGTTTTTGAAATATCACTGTTTAAAGTTTCTGTGTGTGATTCGAGGCTCCAATTCAGAAAATATCATTCAATTTTGACAAATTTTAGGTGCCTGGTACAATTTGATTATACAGTATATTTACCTAATAAAACCTATGAAATAATTTATATGTTGAAATTTAATTATTCAGTTTTAATTTAATTTGGTATTTATATTAAAACACAGTAATCCAATCACAGTAATATTTTCTGAAACAGCTATAAATAAAGAAAATTTAAATTTCTCTCCCAATGTCCCTCTACAGCATATCTTTGTGTGCTTGTTTCTTATACTCCTGTTATGGATCAAAACTATAAGTTAAGCCACAAGATTATGTAAATAGAGACAGTGGAACAATGCACATTACTGACTTAGGCATTGGGAAGATATTAATCGAAAATTTGGTAGAGCTTATTAACTCATATATCATTGAAAGTGTGAAGTATAGGGTATTTCACAGTCATTGTTACATAACAGTAACATTTCGGTCTAAGCGAAGCATTTCCATGTTTTGGCTTTGTCTCCTGTTAGAACACTTTTTGTTGCTTTTAATTCAGATGCCATATAATCTGTCTGTAAATAGAATTTGAGCTGTGTAATATGCAGCGTTTCAGGACGAAACTATGAAAAGATAATGCTTTCATTTACCAGCCAAAATGCTATTGTGGCTACAGTGTATCACATTAAATACTAGTTTTATGTATAAAACAAAAGATAACATAAAAGCAGAGGGGAATTCATTTTTTTATTTGTATAAACTAGAAGCCGCCAAAATATCATTACTAAGAACACCATATTATATCAAGAAAGTTTCATTTAATAGACCATCTTGCATCAGAAACCGAGGTATAAATATGACAAATTTCTTTGCTTTAATGTATATAGCTGACTACCTAATGATCTGTAATATGTTTTTTCTTAAATTACCCCAAGAAGCATAGAAAACCATTATTAGCAATTTGTTTTAAAGATTTTTTTATAGAAATAAATGTATATATTGAAAGAGTTATTGATGTGTAAATGTGAATATTACCAAATGCAAAATAAACGGAACTATATTCTGGAGCAAAAAGTATTTAAAAGATACAGGTTTAAGGAAAAGTCATCTTATCATCAACTAAACAGAAGGTAGGCTTTAAAAAGTATCGAAGTACCAAAAACCACGAGAAGAGACATTCTGGGAACATTAACTATGATTATACCAATTGAGGGGTTAAATTAGCAGGGAATTTGTAGTTGCAATTATCCTGAATTGGAGGGAGCCGCAGCCAAAATTTCAACTTGACGCAATGTGTTTGGCCTATTTGCACTTTCCCGGACCGAATAACAGGCAGTCATGTACAAGCAGAAAGGTTTACACAAAATAAGCTTTAATAAAAAGTTAAAAAGTTCTATATTTGCAAGGCATTTGATTAGGTATGGGGTCCTTCTTGTGTCGTCAATTGCTTTTCAGTTCCCCGTCTATTTAATTCCCGGCATATCGGATTTAATGTCCATGTAACTGGTTCAATTTCTTAGAGCAAAGCACGTTCATAAAATCACGTACGGCACGCTAGATGACATTGAAAGTGTACTTCTGCCACTTGCAGAAATTTAACATAGTAAACTGCTATTTATATTTGTATAGTCCGGAGCACGGAAACGTGCCGATGTGAGGATTAACTGTTTAGTTTGGTAGGTGAATGGGACCACTCCTGTGCTCCTCCCCTAGCTGTAGCAAGGGTGATTGGTAACATGCGCTTGCCCATTGTTTCCTGATGGCGGAGGCAATCGAAAGGCCCAGAGTATTTTGGATACATTTAAACATATAATTCGAAATACGCCTTATCTAAATCTGATTAAATTTTCAGCGGCTGTTGAGCCAGATTGCCAATTCTTTTAGAATAATGAAAATGCAAACCCTTGTGTATTTTTGGAGGAAAGGAATGAGAGATAAAGCAAATTTATCTATTTTATTATGTTTTTAACCTAAAATCCACATTGGCCATATTTATTTAAAATCGTGCCATTTCATTACAAAATAAGTTGCTGGAAATTTAGCCACAACATACACAAAACACACCGAGTATGCAATAGCATTCCTAAAGTATGTTTTCGTTAAGTAGACAAACATAAGGGGGAAACACAAACACGATAATGTAACTAAAGTAAACTGATGTACTAGTAAGTAGTCTTCGAGTCCCCGTTCATTAAAACAGCATTCTGTCAGGAGTTGGTGTTAACAATCGTTCCACTAGGGTTAAATTCTTTCCTGTCCCTTCTCTTTGCATTCCTCACTTTGGCCACGCCTTGCTCATAGGTAATTGCCTGTGTGTCAGACTTCAGCACAAACCAACAGGCTATTGGCAACAACAGGACTGTTGTGGAACACAAATTGTGAAAAAGTTCTAACGAACATACCAAGAAAAACTAACAGCATTGGCACATCTTTGTGCACCGGCCTGTACATAGAACAGACTATTAGAGTATATTTAATTTATTAACCTAATTAGGTAACAGTTTTTTCTATATTTGGGTGTATTATCCAAATTCATCTGGATATTTTGTTCTCTTCAGTAACTTAAACCCATCCTCAGTCTTCATTCTTTGTGACAAACCTGTGTTTCAAATTATATTGAAAAACTTTAGTACCTGGAAATTGAATTTACATGTCTTCTGACACTATAGGGCAATTATTTCGGGTACAAATCCTATACAAATTCTTTATTAAAGTATTCATTGGTGGGTGAACTGTGAACATTGCACTGAATGTCTGATGACACAATATGTAACATTAATAGTACTTTATAAGTGGGTATATTACTTGCCCAAAGGAAATCACAAGCAGTTTCTATTAGACTCAAGTGATGTGATAACTGCAATGCTAAGGTACGTTCAGCCGGATCCATGTTGTCACTGGGGGAAAAAGAAGAAAATTACAAAACCTAGACAAAAAGGGAGGCAGGTGGAGACTAGGATATGAAAAAGAATGCTGTTTCTTGACACCTCGGGTGAAGCTGCCAAAAGTGATTCGAGAAACTTTTGCACGTAAATATACACAAAGACATTGCACAACAACAGCAATGACTCTCTGTGAACTTCATACTTTACCCTTATCATTCGCTTTTACACTATTCAGCGGTGTATGCTGTGTTGGATATTGAAGCAGCTGTACTGCGGGATTCACAAGAGAGGCTTGGCTCACTTCCACTATCACTTTATCTGCCTTCCTGGGGCCGACAATTGTAATTTCATAGCTACAGGAAGTTATTTGTAGCGAGGAAATTGATGAAGCGCTGGAGAACACGAAAATGTTGCTTCGATATCCTTTTCGTTGGCGCTGGACGCTAAAATAGCCGAGAGGCCTGCCTTGTTGATGCGCTGATTTCATTGCCTAAAATGTTACACAACGTCCTTGGGTATTGTGTAGAGATTCTTTATCACTCTGCTGTAATGTCGTTTCATTTTATCCTGAAGTGGCTAAGCGTGGCAACAGGATTCATGAACATAAGAAAACAAGTTAAAGTAGAGATACGAGATTGTGTACAACGTATGAAAGGTAATATCCACAGTCTGAACATTATACTCGACTTTCTGATTTCCGTAACATACCGACGTTTTGCTGAACCAGTTTGATACGGTCCAGTAGTCCTGCGCCGTGTTATTAATGGGTTAAAGTTGGTGCTCCAGCAAGTGCGCATAGGTTCGAATCCATCTTTGGAGGTGCTGTTTTTCCAACCATTTATAGAATCAGTGCTGGTGGATCAGCTACATTTGAAGAGCTAGGATGGAGGGCAGACTATCATTCACGAAAACCACTTTCCTCCTGGTAGAAATATTGTTCCGAAAACATCTCTCCCTGTTCCGGCTAGGTGATCGTACACTTTTGCCTTACACCTCTAGGCGAGAGGTGATAGTCGGGTTGATAGGCCAATGCCCACAAGGGCTGTCCAATCACAATATAGAAGGTCTAGGATATCTACCTGAAGGATTCCCTTGCAACCCACTCCATGATTGTCACCCAAATAGGTACCGTTGGGTGGTATACTATTTAACTATAAGCCTTAATTTCCTATACAGTGTGTTGCAATATGCCTATTTTTTAATTATGCGGAATTGGAGTATATAAGTTTATTTAGGTAAACGTTTCCTGCAAGACCTTCACTTAAACCGCAGTTACAGAAAGAGAGTAGAAGCAATCTCGCCACTCATTAGAAAAAGTGAACGAGACTCTCCTAATATTTATATTTTATATTCAGTTTGTTACTTCCTTCCTTACTTATCGTCAAAGACAAACATTTTTCTGTTGAATTCCCGGTACTTTTCGATTTATGCGTGGTCACGTTAACATCAATACTTTATATACATTCGCACACTTTACCTTGCTGCAACCCATGAAACATTCAGAGAAACAGACACAAAGCATAGACTTTTATAGGGAATAAAAACAGTGCGTGTTTATTTAACACATAGCTCATAAATTGGTGTATTTACATGTTACAAGGCCTTCCTTGTGTTTGGTATTAAAAATTATTTGAGCCACCACATATACTCTACATGTCATTCAGATGGCCTAGCCGTTAGAGGAACGAAAAATGTAGGCCGGAAAGCGTTTTACCTGGGTAAAGTACTCGGTACTGGAGGTGTGACTAAGAGCATTTTCGCATAAAGATTACAACTTCACGGTTACATGTGATAACGGCTACATATAACGGCTACCAGTGACGATTAGCTGTAACTACGCTTCTACAGAATCTATTTCTGTACCGACTTACTTAGTACTTGATGCAATCTAAAAATAGGCTTCTCTAGTTGTGTCAACTCTTTCTTTACCTACTAGGACAAATATTCTCACATGCCTCTACATTCCTGTACATACATACAGTGTATGTCAGTCGCACACGAACATGCGCATGTGCACACCCACGCACTAAAATGTTTCCTTCTTCTTAATGTATCGATGTTTCCCGTTTCTCTTAGCTCTTGCAAACGGGAATAGGCACAAAAAATCATGGACATCGAGGTTAAATGCATGCATTTCCAATATTAATAATCATATTGGCCTACAAGCATGATGTGTTTGGATATGGGGCAGTCCTTATATCTTCGAGGTTTGATTCCAGAAATACCTACTACCTGTTGTATATCTGCCCTTCTTTCACTGTTTGTCATGCAAGATGAAAGGCGTAAACATCCCTGATAACAATTGAAGGCACACAGCTTCGAAAGTTGAAGAAATGTCACGTTTTATTAAACAACCTTAGCGAATAGACTTGCTGATATTTTGCAACTCTGGAACTTGATGCACTAAACTTCGTTTTGTATAACCAGCACACGCATATTTTGCCACTAATGAGCATTAGTAGTTTATTCATATCGATCAAGCGCACAAAATTGTGCACTTATAATTCGTATTTGAGTAACCATCTGAATGCACTGAAAGAGTTTTGCTACCTGAGTTAGAACTAATGTGTTCTTTATGACCGTGACTAACATGCAACGTGAGAGACTTAACAGGACATGTTCCTGACAGTTTCTAGTTTCATCACATACACTTAATAATTAGGTTTATAAAGAGTGCCGAGTCATGTGGCACCACGGTAACGTGTGCCACTCATATTCGGAAGGTCCAGAGTTCAATACCTAGCAACCTCCCACTCTGGTCAAAGAATTTTTCGTGGTTTGTCTAGCTTCGGTATGTGAGTTCTGGGGGAGGGAGAGTCTCAACTATCATGATTCTATTTCCATCATTTCCCCTTCATTCAATTTCCTTCTCATCTTTCATGTCCAATTCTAAGTTTGTAGTGTATGACAGTACCGGATATTTTTGGTAGTGTTTAACACCCGTTTTTACTACATATGGCACCGCAGGCGATGATACTGATAATGCATTACATTAAGATGAAGCACCGGAGGAATGCGGTTGTGGGTGAAACCGGAGAACCCGGAGAAAACCCGTCCCTGTGTCTCTTTGTCCACCACAAATCCACATGCGGTCGCTTGGGATTGAGTGGCGAGTGGTCTAAACACTCGGCCAAGGCGTGACCGCACAGGAGAAATGTTGTGGATACATGCTGAATGGAAAGAATATTCCACTTGGATAGTAGAGGGCTTCCAGGGGTCTTTATCCCCCTCTTTGGGTCTCCAGCAGTGGGACGGGTAATCGGGATTGGAAATGCTAGGAACTTCCGTGCGTCTCTGTGGCTTACGGCCTATAATTTATTGTGGTTCTCTCACGCCATCCGTTTATCCTGCGGTGTATGATGTATATACAATACACCTGAATAGGTCACAGTGTGCGAGGCATTCTCCTCCGTTGTCTACCCTTTTGAAAAGAGTGGCACTCAAACATATTGAGTGGTAAGAAAATGCTCAATATTTGTTAACTTTCTGCAACGTAAGAGTTCACGCAAAACGATAATAATACTCGCCAAATAGAGGATGGCAGGTAGTGTGCTCCTGGATATTTGAATACAAAGTGCAGTGCTTACTAAAATGTTCTCTGTATAATGAACCCAAAAAAGCAACTTTTTATAAACATGTAGGAAAACCTTTCCTTCAAAGGGATAAACTCCCAGCGTTATCTACGCTGTCGAGCTAGATTAACTTTTAATAAACTTTTGTATTTTCATTTTGATTCAAATGAGTTGGAGTGTTTGAACAGCGCTAAAAATGCTCTGCTTGGGGCTTTCAGAGAGGGGTAGTGTGTTACTTAACAAACAAGCAGTCTATAGTGGGATTCTCCTTTAGACCCTGGCTCGCATATCGAGTCAGGAATTGGTGTGGAGTTTGCTGCTACTGTAAACTCTTTGGCAACTTTATTATACCGCGTGAGTAAAGTTCACTAACACTCCGCGATCTGCATTTACATTCAGCGCCACTCTCGCTCACCTCCTCGCCTTTGTTCCCTGGTCAAAGCCAAACTTTTCATCTTAACGGAATGGAAAGAAATCCTTCCCCAAGTTCGGCTTTTGGAGCCTCCACTGTGTTCCAGATAAAATGAACTTAGTAAGTGGTCCGCAACAGCCCTGTCTCTGTCACCAGTAACAATATTAAGAATGTTTGAAGAATTATTACATATCTAAGCTTTAGAATGACTCCTGTAACATAGAAAGGGCTGAATAGTAATTGTATTAAACTAAACGTATATTAATCCTTGTAATGAGTCATATCTCAGGTTTTTTCCATGTGCTCTAAATTTTATTTTATTTTTTATGCTCAATTATGTTAAAATAGATATGGAGGGATATTTCCTCTCGTGGTCTTCACATTAAGGTTAACGATAAGTTACCACACATGGTTAATGCATTCTTTGCGGCTAAATTAATCTGCCTATTTTGTCTATTATGTGGCATTCACATCTCTGCATTATTTAGACCTTCATTGTTACAGATATGGGAAATATTGTTAGTACTCAATGTTATACTTTCTTTATTCTATGCTCGTTTACTTATTTTGCAAGTTCTCCAATTTTCGGACTTACCGGTACACTGAGCTAATGACAAAATATACAGGTTTCTGTACTGAGACACTGAGCACCTGTACGCTCCCGTAAGTCACACGTAACTCGTATATTATGTAGGTTACCAAAGGCCTTAACACATCTTAGGAACCCGACTTTAATATGGTGTTATAAACTGGGCGTACAAGGTGTACACAAAATGTACAATAAATACGGTGTGAGAAAACCTACACAAAATTCCAATGGAAAAACAGTTTTCAACAGTAATCTCAGTAACGAAACACTTTGACTTTAAACGGCAGCAAACACAATATATAAACTCTGAAAACAAAGCGTTGTTAGCAGACGTAAACACCTTCTGAATAACAACAAAGTTATGTTTCGGCTAGGAAAATAATTCTCAGTAGCTCCCTGCATAAACTAATACGATATTTACACCCGCAACGCTGATTTTAAGATTAATCTTAAGCAGTTTTAGAGAAAATATCTCGAGTTCGAATTAAACTTTCTTTCTGGCAAAGCTTCAAATAGTGACCATACACCGCGCTGTAAATTGTTCAACAAATACTAAAGTTGACTTGAAATGATAGTTAAGACAAATTCTGTTTCTCCTAGGAAAAGTAAATTATAATAACATAAATGTTCCTGTATGAAATATGGTAATATGCACTTAAGTTATACACACATCGTAAGCTTAAGCTGAAATACTCTCTTGAAGAGTGCCTTGAGATAAATCCTCCTTCTAGCAAAACCATCATATAGTAATTGTGAATATATCTGCATGAAATCCAATGTCAATGACTAAAAATAGTAAAGTTAAGTTGAAATGAAACATGAGGCAACTATTTCTGCTGGAAAATTAAATTCTATCAATTAAAAATTTACCTATCTACAGGACATTCAGTTTCATGTATATACTTGCTGCACAAATTGTAAGGTTAAGCAGAAATACTCTCAGTAACGCTAACTTGAGTTAAACTCTGTTTCTGGAAGCTATTATCTATGTCATGGCACAGATTGACTCAATATTTCCATTTAACTGGCAGGTCGCTTCGGAAACTTTGGTAGTTAAACATGACACATTAAAAATACGTGAAAGATAAAGGCAGACACGATGAGAGTTAAGCCAGCCATAAACGCATGTTTTAACTTCAGATTTAATTTGCACTGCTTTGGCATAGTCAGTTATCCCAAGGCGGCTCTGGTTCCATTCCTAAATCCAGAACTTCCCTGGCCAAGTACCTTGAACCAGAGCACTGCGCACCAGATCAGCCGAAGAAATCCTAAATGGGCACCAGAAAATAGGATGCTGACCTTACCCGTAACGACATCTACCCAAGAGTCGTGGCACAAAACGGGAGGCAACATGGTCACTGGCACAGTATATGGGATAAATGTATCCCTTACACCTGCGTTAATTGCTTTACTATAACGTGGAGAAACCTTCTAGATGGTTTCGCAGGTGGCCAAATCCGTTTTGGATAAGTGCTCTCAGAATATCAACATTAGGCACAGGCTTTGAACACGCCCAATGTTTAAGTGTCTCCGTAGCTAAAAATCCATTGGAATCTGTCAATGGGGCAGACCATATCATATATCACTCTCGACCAACTACTTGTTCGAAAACTGGTTATCATATACTTGCAAACTATCACCATAAAAGGAAGCGGGGCACCATCGTTCATAAACTATACTAGATCAATGACGTCTAGATTATCACATCATCAGCTTAATGAAGCAATACATTTCTGTGAAACTTTTGGTACGTTTGTCCAGTAAAACTTTGAGAGGAAATAAGGGTCATTAAGATAGTCATGAATGATTCCACACCACAAGTTGAGGCTGAGCCTGTGTCCATGGTACTTCAGTATCGTCTTCATAAACCCATATGTGACTTATGGTTGCTGAATATTCCATCACGTGTAAAGTCAGCTTCATCATTGAATAGAATTTCATAAATAACGCACACTGCGATAACGTAGACAGAAAGCTATTTTTGGTTGAACATCTTCCGCAATTGCTCCTTCTACGCGTTGAAGGTGATACTGTTACTGAAACTTTTCCAGCACAAATTTCCATATGATCGTGTGACTAAAGCCTTCGCGTAATAGTTCCTAGGTTTTGCCCACACTACGAAGAACTCACTTTTCAAGCGCCCACTTTCGTACATCTCGTGATTTTTGAAAATCTGAAACCCTCTTCTCAAATACTCCTGTTTCTCATAAGCGTTGGAGTAGTCATAAAAACATTTTGAGCATTATAACTGACTACTAGGCTAGCGTAATGCTGTCGTATTTTATCTGCTGGGCCCCTACAGGTAGTACATATCCATCTTTCGCCGACTACATCGTAATGGACGTTGCATTAAAACTAAAAAGGCAATCAGCCGAAAAAATGCAGTGCTCAACTTATGAAAAAAATGGGTATAAATGTATGTTGGAGGTGAATTGCATAATCAGGGATCACTATAGCGAATTCTTTCATAGCTTCCTAAATTATAATTTTTGGGCCCATCTTTATGGATATTTTATAATGCTTTGGTGTAAGGAATCCGCCCTTGCATTCGGGAACATACATACATAGGATGTTTCAGAATTCTATCGCACAAATTAGCAGGATTGTAGAGGGGTCCCAGATAAACAGTTTGAGATAGGGAACCGATTGTCCCTTTCCAAATATCTAGTTATGGCATATTTTCTGGATTGCACATAAATGGCCGAAACTGAAAAGAACGTGGACGTGTGTGTCCTATTGTCATTCAGAATGCCTTGTTTGTATGCCAGTAGTCGAAGAAATGCAATATTAATGCACAATCAGGAAGATGTTTAAAATTATAGGACTTGTAAAGTTCACAAAATTGCCTGTTTTGAGGGTGTGCACGCCTCTGATAACAGCTCGGTTGATTTCATATCATGTGCGGTTAGCTAGAGCTCTGTGCCAAAACATACTGATTGGTGAGTCTCTATAGCGCTGGTCATGGAAATCCCCCGATAGAAATATCGCACCACATTCTGAAATTTCCATTTTTTTTGCTTTTTAATTTTCTTGTTTTTTCTCCAACAGTACACCATTAGAGCAGCACTAATACTCTTAGTTTACATTCCTGAAGCAAAAACGATAAACCCTCAAGTACACATTACATTCAAAAGACTGTGAATGATATATATGTAGTGTTCAATAATAAGTGCAGTGATTGTCAAGGAAGCTGCGCAGCTTAATGCAATGAAACAATTAGGTTTGTTAAAGATATTTATGTAATGCGTACTTTAAAACGCAGTAACTGAATTATGATTTCAACGGTGGAATAAAAAAATCTGGATTATTGCCAGGATTGGAACACTGGTACTCTAATTTTACGCGAGTGTAGGTGTTATGCTGTTTTAACCACTTGAGGTACTGTGGTCCTGCCAGACTGGTCTAAAGTCTACACGTTACTACTGTGAGAACCATGGATTGTTAAATATTGTGTTCATATTTTAAAAGAATACACATTATGGGTAAGAAAATAAATTGCTCCAACGAAGTATGAAACGGAGAGCTCACAGATCAACTAACACTCCTAAGATAATCTAAGCTGCGGACTTCAGAGCTTTATGCTGCCGCGTGCTACTTTGCGCATGCTTAACAACCTCGCTTACCAGATTTTTGTTGAATCAGATGAACAATCACTGATACGAGCTTCAGCTTCTTGTGGTGAGATACACAAGAATCCTAGACTTTTTGACAGGATGTGAAGTTCATTTATTTCTAATTCGCTTTTCAATGGTTTAAACTACCCATTCCATACTATCCGACTATTAGATATTAGCCGATATTTGTAACTGTTTTAAAAATGATTTTTGTAACAAAACAATGAAATGAGTATTATTTATACAAGTGAGATCTCATTACAATTAGTTTCAGTATGTACTATAATGATTTTGGAATGTTTAATAAAAAGCCAGTGAAGATATATTTAGGAATGTAAAAGGTATGGCACAATATCCTCCTCTCTCTGTGTCTAATTTATATATTATAATATATATTAGGTAGACATAAGGAATATGATAAGTTACAAAGCATAGGAGGAAAGAAAAATAATTATGGAAGAAGAAGCACTTTTAGGGAATCTATTAAATTAAGTAATTAAGATATATATGCTTTTATGTTTATATCTGTTTCATTTAAAGTTTTACCTGTATGATAAAATGTGAAAAATTTCGGCAACCAGCCGAAAGACGCAGTACGGCGAGAGCTCTAGAGAGCATTCTTTATCTCTACTACATGACACCAAAGTATCATTCCCAACACTCCCGACCATGAAAAGGGACATTCCGTCCTCTTCAGTTGCCGTGGTGAAGTCGCTAGGGAACCTTAGCACTCGTGGTATTTCTGACGTTACCAGAAGTACACTGAGCCGAACATCTAGGCTCCCTTACCGTCAGGGAGCTCTTCAGATTGGGTTGGACTCGGCGGAGCAGTGGTTCCCGAAACCCATAGTGAATCGGGCACGTGAGGCTGGTGATGGCTGTGTGGGCTGTGAAAACCTTACTAACTTGGCGAGCTTAGTAGAAAGGAGCCAAAAGCTATTGCCCCGCCGAGATTTCTAGCCACCTTCTATTAGATTGACACGCGTAAGTTGCGTATCTGTTTTTGCTTATATTTCAGATTTAAATAAATGTAATATAAGCTGGTTTTAGTCTTGTTTATCAAATCCTTAAATAAAAGAATTTATTATGATTGCTGTAACTTTACTTATTGAGTGTGACACATAGAAAGCTATTTACCATGTTTATTTGCTTCTTTAAATGAGTGTAATTGTTTTAATTAAGGTATGAATTTAATTTCCTTCGTTTACTCAAACCTAGAGCAAATGTTTCACCTTCACTTGCTTTCGTCAAAAATAATCACTTCACTGCTAAATGCATAAACGAAATACCTTTGGAATTACATATCCCTCATAAAATGTCTGTAATTACAATAGGTATAACCACATTCACGAAAGAAGAATGAAGAAATCAATGCCTAAAATATGAATATTTTAAGATTTTGAAACACACATTACACTCGACTATCGTGAAATTCTGTTTCATTCAACTTCCTTTCCAGCTTTCTGTCTTTGCTTGATAAAAGTATTATTGAATTTAGTTCTGTGTCCTTATTAGCACAGTCTTCACGGAAACTATATCTTGAGCAATGGCAGCATTAACGTTCAGAGAATTTCCGTTTACAACAACCGAAACCTGAGCAGTCAAAGAAAGCAACAGCGAAAGAAAGTGCAGAAGCAAATCAAGTAATTTATTATTATTACTATTATTATTATTGTAGTAGTAGTAGTAGTAGTAGTAGTAAAAGTAGTAGTGAAAGTAGTAGTATTAGTAGTAGTGGTTGTGGTGGCGGCGGTGGCGGTGGCGGCTGCATTATCATCATTGTTATTGTTTTCTGTGTGGTTGTTGCTTAAATCTAATTGTTAAATGTTATAAACCACATGTGTTAGTACGGAAAAAGTGCATGTTATTATGGTTGTATGGGAACATCGGAAGCACATCTTAAGAACTTAACATCTTAAAATGAACTGGAAAGCAGAACGTTTGTTGAAAGTTATATCTTACCAAAGGTTCAATCTATGGGAGAGTTTCAAATGAAGGCGAAATGGTGGTCATCACATGACGTCCTATCCGTGGTCGTCTATATAAGTCACTGCTTACCAGATGTGTAACTCATTATCTGAAAACACCTCTCAGTTATTTATGTTTTTAATTTTGGATTTGAAACTAAAACTGCACAATGGACTTTGATAATTTATAAATCTTTGTGCTATTTATTTATAGCTGTAATTTAATAGTTTTTATTCCAGATACACATTCAAATAAATATTTTAAGAACTAAACACAGTATTTCCAGTTGGACCGAATTGTTATATTTTCCAATGTTTATTTATTTTTTTTTTTTGCTTCTATGTTCTTAACATTAAGGACATCTGTAGACTAATAAAAGGAGCCAGTATTGCGTTCAGTTCACTATGTAGACTCTCTAAAATTGCGAAGTACTGCTGTAATATTGACAGTACTGAATTATAGAATTTTGCATTTGGGCAAATCTTGAACTCAACAGCGCAGTATTAATTCAATTTAGATGTATTGATGATAGGAAATATGTACTTTCAAAAGGACTGACCAGAAGTTTGCCTTGAACTTCGCAGATATTAAAAAAAATGTGCCATGAATACTTAAAATGTAATTATGTGTAATTGCTTTTATAAGAAGTATTTTGAAGGTGAATTGGACTATTCTTTTGTTAGGCCGAAAGGAGCGTCACTCAGATTGAATAATGGTGACAGATAAATGGTTAAGGTATTTCAATGAGCACAAAGCAAGCGAAAACCAGGGTTTTCACAAAAAGTTAAAAGTAGCTGAAAACCAAACAAAATCAGACGAGTCTGTGGATTTGTCCGCGGACACGTCGTATACTTGAGTCTAAATTGTTTCCAAGAGCTCGGCGTTGTATACAGGATGTTCCTAAATGACATCAAACGTTGCTGCTCACATCTTATGTGATATAAAAATATTGTTTTTGCGGCAAATAAAGATTCATCAACATAACGCCACTTGGTCAGCGTGGATTACGCAGTTACCTGGTGACAAAGCCGCGTTCCTGATCCACGCTATCGGAGGTAACGTAGGTCGCCTTAAGCAGGGTTTCGTAAATATACCGATAGGCTGCACAGTGGTTAGCAAACGTTAAGGGTCTTACAAAACCGCGCTAAGGAACCTACATCTAAATTATTTGTTTATTCTTCCAACATACAATTTCATCATAGCAGACAATGAATGAAGGGAAATGACAGGGAAAAATAAGCCGAGATACGTACTCCGCTAACACTATTTTTAGAAGTATATATGCGTTAGTGATCTTGTAGATGAAGGGAAGAAACTGATAAGTACAACAGAGAAAGAATGGTATCAGAATACTACGAAAGTAATCCATATGAAGTTAAGTAAGTCACCCTTCCAGTGATGCAAGAAGTATATTTTACTGTGTTTAATTCATAATACTATACAAAACATGGATACAATTAGCTGACGTTCTGGTTGATATTTACAGTAAGTTGCTGAAAGCTTACTATTTGGATAATCACCAATTGATTGGCATAATAAGCAAAAGATACTCGTGTTTTATTGTGTGTTTTTTTTTTTTTTTTTTTACAAAATCAACGTTTTCTGTTGTTTATTGTTTTTTTTTAAGTGCGGGGTGGAAGGAAGTGTCGGAATCGAAGGAGATAACTCGGGGTAGGGAGGTTCCGCTAAACACCCTCGTTAGTGCCTGAGGTTTGCTGCTGGCCCAAACGAGGCCCAACAGTAAGTAACGGTGATTACGGCTGGTTTGTTATTGTTTTCGTTTAAAACCCAATTATCTTATGTAGCGGCATCTCGCATGGTACTGTCGTTCCAGGGTAGCCATTGCGTTAGCTGGCAATGGAAAGTCGTCTTGAAGTTCCTCTGCTGGGGATGTAGTAATGTCGTAGGTGAAGTCCAGTACGTCGTGTGGATAATGATGCCGTTCTGTTGCTTGAGGTGGTAGTTGCGCTGCGTCTGTTGGTGGTAGTGGATTGCTGTCTTGGCTACTGCAATGTTGTGCCTGGTCCTGGTGAGGGTGATGTTGAGTGTGTTGTCTTCAGGTGGTGGTGGCTGAGTTGAAGTATGTTGCTGTTGTGAAGCTCTATTTGTGATAGCTTGTGCAGTGCACTGTGAAGTAGGTCAGTATGGTCAGGTGGTTGTCTGTCAGTCAGGTTTGAGTTCAGACGTGAGAGGCCTTCCTCCAGGGACTTCTGCCTCTCGGCGGCGGTGAGTAACGGCGAAGTACACTTGGAGTCGAACGTCCACAGAACAGCTGCGGAGGCGGTGGTGGCTTCCTTTAAGTCCCGGATTCCGGCCTCCAGTTTGTGGAGTCGATGTAAGGATGCGTAAGGAGCGGTGGTGGTTGCTTTGATGGCCGATAATATCTCCTCGACCAGTGCCAGTCTAGTGTTAATTTTCCCGGACCTGCGATTGTAGATCCTGGATGGCAACTGTAATGGCGTTGTCTGCTGGGGTGGTTTGCTCTGGAGGCAGAGTAGTGTTGGTGATGGTGGAGATAACTGGCTTCCGTGCTGCGACTGTGGTGGCGGCGGAAGGTGCTGGAGCAGCTGACAGCTATACATGTCTGCTGCGCGGGTACTCTGTGCACTGCTCCTGCCCCGTAAAGTGCCCGAAGCCGCTGCTGGTGCTGTATTGACGGCGGTTCGTCAGTGCATGTGCTGTGCATTTGACTGTGAGGGAGGGCGCGCCACTGTAGTGGCAGCGTGGTTGAGATGCGCAGTTGTCTTCTTGGTGGCTGAATGCACAGCAACGGCGGCAGGGGCGATGCCGGGACCCTCGACTGGCCTCGGAGCTCAGTCGACGTCAAAACATGAGCAAAGCTGCTTCGCAGTCTCCGACCTGAGCAAGTTCGAGCCGAACTAGTGGAGAGGGGCCTCTTCCGAATTGTATTCTCGTAGTACTCAGTACTGAGGGCCAGCAGAGGCGAGTGGCGGTGGCCAGCAAGCGCATCGGAAGGTCACGGCGAACTCCCCTGATGACGACGCTGAGGCGCTGCAAGTTCGTCAGAGTGGTAGTCTGCGGCGGCTGGTGCGGTGGCTAAGGCCAAAAATGGATTGGTCTGGTGGCTGTCGGCTGAGGAGCGTTGTGTTGTTGTCGGCGATTTGGCGGCGGTGGCTGCGGGCGGAAAACCCCCAGATGGCAGTGGATGAGGTATCTGGAATTGCGGCAACAACCGTCGGGAGTCTGCAGCGGCTGTAGGGCTGGCCCATCTGTTGCTGGAGGTCCCGGCAGAGCGCTGTGTTCCTCCGGCGAGTTTTCGGCGCTGGAGCCGGCAGCGGCTGCTCTTGCGCCAAGGGTGTTCTTCTTCCTCGAAGGGAATCCGGCGGACCACCGTCACACCCCTGACACTCGTGGTTAAGGAAAAATGGACATGTTTCGCGTTCAGGAGCAACCTCGAAACTCTCCGTGTCATAAGCAGTCTTTGCCTCTTTCCCTGAAAGCTAGAACAGGTTTGCTGATAAAGAAAAAGGAGAAACTCCTTTTGTCCATTTCGCCTGCTTGCCAACAACATCTTCTGAAATGTGAGTTTGTGAGCATTACACACTATGTTACTTGCGATATCTAATCTTAATTTGATGCAATTTTCAATGTTACAGAAATATATCTAAAAGGGCCTCGAAGCAGCGACATTAAACTTCAGCTCGTGTATAAGCTGTAAGACTGTCATATTCATAAGCAGGCGTTTCTGGACATAAACTTACTAACAGAATACGATTCTATGATACCATCTAGCTGCATCTATTTTGAAATATATGTTTATTTACACCTATAATTCTGAATTGAAGCTGGTAAACATAGAAAATAAATCTATATTTTGTCTATGTTTCTAATGAGCAATTTAATTAAAATTAGTGCAGCAACACAGTGTATATACTGCCATATTTCAAAATACATTCTCCCATTTTCCATAACTATCGCTGGGAAAAGTTGTTTGGTAATTGCAATGAAGACCATCAATTAGGTGAGCAGTAGATTTTCGAAACCTAACTAGTTCAGTCAATAGTCAGGTAAAACATAACAGCAATATTTACACCACAGAAATACATTTACTGCTCGACCACGATATGATCGCACTTGGAGGAGGGCGCGAGTGTTTAGTTAACATCCTCATTTCTTGAGATCCAAGGGGGCTGAAAGGTAGGCGACAATGGTAATATGCACTTGCGCAATAGAAACGTCCCCAACCTGCTGCTGTGTTCACATTAGTTTTCTCGGAAGCAGCACCTTTATGTATATTTCTTTTATCTGTCTATATCTCCGGTGCTCCGCCCACTTGTACCGTAACTTGGTTCCTCTTTCCACCGAACGCATTCAAGCCGTGTTCGTTTAGTAACTGAGAAATAGTTATGTCTACTGGAAACATTGTAGTATACGGTTCCCAAGGTCACGGGTTCTGACCCGGCGAGGAGAAATTGTTTTTTTTTTTCCGGGAGTAGAAATCCTTAGCTTTACGGCACGTAAAACCACCTGAAAACAGATAGTGGTCTCTGTGTGAAATCAGGTGGTCTTTTAGACCCCATATAGAATGAGGCGCTCAGAACCATAGCAATTAAAAGCGTTCATAAACTAATGCCATTCACATGATTTTTCTACCTATTCTTGAACAAAATATTCTTACCAAAGCTCATTCTATATGTTTTATGCTATTCGAGAAAAGCATTAGGAGAAATTGTCGCATTACTTATTTTCTTGTAAATACAACCGGAATAAGGGAATGCAATAAAATTCGATTGATAGTCACATTTCTTAAAATCCGATCGATATGTGATAGTATTGAAATTAATTCTCGTTGTATGACCAGGAGTAAAACAAGACAAATGAATGAGTACTAGCTAATATGAAAAAATATGTATATGTACTGGAAAATTTAAAACCACGACAAGGAATGTCGCGAAAATGGTGAACCTCACTTTAAAGACCTTTGATATAAATTATGTGCTTTGACGAGATCTACACTTTTTTAAAGTAAGTTTCTGGCCAAATTTTACGGCTTAAAGCTTACGAAGTATGTAAAAGGCATCCATAGGACTTCAGACACTATTCAAGATATGCTCTTCAATTTTCATAAAAAATATATTAAACACATAGTATTTTAATCAAAATCGTTAGAGCCATTTTTAAGAAAGACATTTTCGAAAAATATTTTATGTAAAAGTAATATTCAGTCATGATGGAATTTTCTTGAAAATGCTCGTGTCACATCCTTGGAAGATGCCAAACTACAGTACTAAGTTTGGTATTTAACGGACTTTTCGTTTTGAAGTTATGCTTTTCGCAGGACACGGGCACACTGGCACCGCGCGCACACACACACAAACATGGATC
Organism: Hymenopus coronatus; assembly: GCA_030762935.1. NCBI lineage: Eukaryota > Metazoa > Arthropoda > Insecta > Mantodea > Hymenopodidae > Hymenopus > Hymenopus coronatus. The sequence continues at coordinate 350,517,400 of CM060900.1, forward strand.
TTTTTCTACTTTTTTCTCCCTTTGGATCCAGGGTATCCCAAAACATTTATTTCCAGGGAAATTTCCGTATCCAACTTTCTGGATGAAATGCAATACCTTATCCACCTACTACTATGTACGTGCCAGATGAGGTACAAACGTAATAAAAATGTGTTACTTACTTTTGGGACCACAGACTGATGATTAGAAGAAAGAAGCTACTGTATAAGAAGAAGCTCTTCGGTTATTAGACGCATTCTTATAAATGTAAGATGTATGTTGCGAACTTTTCATGTTATCATTAATAATTTGCAAAATCACGAATATACGCTAATGTGGGAGTTCTAGTTCATTCCTCAGTCCTTTTAAAACTAATGCCTAAACTTTTAATTAAAACTGTTCAATAGCATACAGCTTGTTTACATATCAGACTCCCACACTTGGCGTCGTTATTACCGGTTTAATAATGGCTTTTCAATTACTTCAAAGGAAAGCAGAGTAATATGATAGAACAGTGTCGCTTTATAACGTCGATTTAAAATCGGACTTATTGAATACATGTAGACACAACAGCAGCCGTGTATATGCGGGTTTCCGAGCCATTAACGCGGAATGAACCAAGGTGGTTACCATCTTGGCAGAGAACGAGAATAGATGTGAGGCGTTTACAATGCTTAAATGGGAAGTCAGCTCCACAAAAACATACGTCGGTAGGTGTTTCCCGCTCCAGCCTCTCCAATTGTTCCTTTCCATTAAACTAACCATTAAATGAACGTCAAGTACGTTCTTTAAAGGTTGACAAGTACGCCATTCCAAATATAGTTAACCTTCCATTTCCTCAAATGGACAGTGCTAATTTCGTAGAGGTAAAGGCCAGTCGTCTGTCAACTGTTTCGCAGCCACACTTGGGTTAGCTGCAGGTCTATTTCCTACTTGTATGCTTGTTTTAGGGTTGCATTCCAGCTTTATTATTAAAGCGCAAAAATACAGCAAGCAGAGATTTGGAATTTCAATTAAAAAGCAGAAGTTAATTTACTTTCTTATTTTTAATTTGTTCATTATTTGTAAAGGTCTCACACCGGATGTTAAACGAAAGTGAAAAACATTTGTATTATCCCTTCTTGGATGCATAGAGCTCGAAGTATGTGTCTGCAAGTGAAGATGAAGTACGCCAGCAGCAGTGAAGATCTCTTCTATAAGTTAACGATCCTTCCTGATGAATCAAGAAGCAAGCAGAAAAGCGCTCGATGATTTCCAATACTCTTGCTACACTAGTGTTGGACGAGTTCTCTGTTGTTGGCAGTGTGTACCTGAGGAAACTGAATGAACACATTTTATATACACATTTATGTTGAAGACTCAGTTGCGGTTATCTCAAGCAGAAGCGCTGACACCAAGTCTGCATATGTTAACAAGTAGTAATAGAAATGACTAAAGCAGTTGCATTAAATAAAATTAGAACTTGCGAATTTATTGCTGTCAAAGGAAGTCAGTTGTTCACTCTGTCTGGACTAAATTTGAAGACGTAAGAAACAAGAACACCCTTATGTGTATATGTGTGTTAGTGCATATATAATGTTTATTTAGTGTTTCTTATATAAAATTGTGAATGTTTAAAAACTGGTTACTCAGTTTTTACAACAAAGGAATGCTCCCCGGTAGTCCTTTCCCCGTATATCTAATGAAACAAATAAAACATCTTTCGAGGCCAGAGTGTTGAAATATATTCTGCGGACATAAAACCATTTAATATGATTAGCAGGCCATATTTCATTTCCTTAATTCATTAACTCGTTAATTTTGAAGCTGAATATGGGCATGACCCTATTTGCAGATCCGAATGCAGTAGTGTATAAGGAAATTATTCATTACATAAAAAATGGAAATAAACTTAGGATCCCTCCATCTCAAATGCAAGGGAAGTTTATGTAAGCAATTTGGTTTTTGGGAGAATGAATGAAAATTTGAATCACAACCGCTAATTTAGAGAAAACGCAGTTCCTCTGAACACAACTTTGCTGCATAGCCACAGAATTGCATCAATAACACTGTCTGAATATTTCTAACCGCATACCACATGCAGGTAAACTCACTGCATTCATTATACACGAGAGCAGCATATATGGATGTTAGATTAGATTTAACGTGACATTTCAGTTAGTGACGATATCTGCCAATGTTGTAACTTAAGAAGTGCACCGCTAAAAAAATGGAATTACAATAGGCCTTATTTATTATAGGCTGTTACTGAAACATAACTTGAAGCTGGATTTAATTGAAGGCATGCACCTAAAAATGTATAAGCGTCACTTTTTTAAAAGTGAGAAAAATATAGTTCTGTACTCACAAAAGTTGACGCTGGGTGTACTTTATTAGTTTTAGAGTTAAAGCACTCACCTCAAAGTTATTTTTATAACAGTCCAAAATAGTTTAAATGGTGTATGTTGTATTTATGAAAGAAACGTAACAATAATACCTAATCTTGGTATTCCCTGCTCTGAGTGTATCATAGCTTAGACTACATATCGTTTAGCTATGATTAACAAAAACGCACCTGCACGTTAAATTTAGCTGTATTATATTCGTGCTTATTAGAAATGAATTATAAAAAATGCCCTTGAAAACTTAGTGCGCCTATTTGCCTATGTCACTCAGTCAGAATCAGGTAGGTCAAACAATAATTCTTCTTCAAGACAATCACTACCTTTATCAGACAGACATGAAAGATCTCTTGAATGTTTTAATTAGAGGCACATAATGGAGGAGTTTTAAGTATATATTTGAGTTTTTGATTTTCATATTTACCTGAGAAAAACACATGATCTCGAGAAATAAAAGTCGATCGACGCTCTCACAATTAAAGAGATAAGCCACGTGGAGTTCGTCTTTCATGTGGAACCAAGACAAAGAAGGAAAAAATGATGATCATGATGATAAGAATATAATAACGACAGCGGCAACAACAGCAAAGATCATAATGACGACAGTATTATTATTAATAATAATATTAATAATAATAATAACAGTAATCATAATCATGATAATGATAATTATTATAATGATAATAATAATAATAAACATAACAGGAGATCACATTAAACTACTGCCCTAAACGCAAGTTTTTTTTGTTTTTTTTTTTTCTGTTTATTTTTGATCGATCTGCAGTACAATGCTTTACAGATCAGTGATAACATACATGGCAATGACAATAATATTGAGAGGAGGCTTACAGGCCACCCCATATCTACAGTATGTTGTAAACGAACATCAGGTATAAGACACAGCACACAAGAGGTAAAAGAGCATATCAATCACTAGAGTTAGAATCAGAGGGATCACTCAGAAGTAGGTCTTGCGGTAGTCTTCTCTTCAAGCGGGTTGGCTGGCGCGTACGAACGCCTATGTTATAGTGCACTGCTCCAGGAACATCCTTCAATGTGGAAAAGAAACGACGGGCGATCCTCCGAAAAAAGTCGTGAAGAGGCAAGAGTCCCAGTTCGTGATGGAGCTGCTGATTACGAATAAACCAAGGAGCGTTGGTAGCGATGCGCATAAAGCGGTGCTGAATGACTTGGAGACGACGTAGATGGCTTGTGTGAGCGGCTCCCCACACTTGGCAGGCATAGGTGATAAGCGGACGAACGAGTGACTTGTAGAGTAATACGGAGGACTCCAATCCAAGAGTGGTATGACGATGAAGCAATGGCGAGAGTTTGGAAAGCCGTCCGGAAGCCAGGGAAATGAGGCGATCGATGTGAGCGCGCCAAGTCAGTCGAGTGTCCATAAGCACCCCAAGATACTTGACAGGAACAGGAGCAGGTAGCCAAGACACATCGTTACTATAAAGATGCAGCGGAGGAAGAGCAGGATAGCGACGTAGAGTGAAAATCTTAGCCTCAGTCTTCTGAGGGTTCAAGGAGATGCGCCAAGTGTTGAACCACTGAGTGAGGCGATCCAAGGAGTGTTGTACCACTTGGTGGGCGTGTTGAGGATTAGAATGACAATAGTAGAGAACGGTGTCATCAGCATAGAGAGCTAAGGAAGTCGGGGCCAAATCTGGAATATCAGAAGTGTATATACTGAATAGTGTGGGGGCCAAGATAGAGCCTTGTGGGACACCGGCGGTAATAGTGCGTGGAGAGGACAAGAAATCGCCGATACTCACTGAAAAGCTGCGGTCAGATAGGAAACTCTCTATTAATAACAATAAATAATGAGGAATGCCGCTGCGGTGTTACTTGAGAAGCAAGCCGGCATGCCAAGCTTTATCGAACGCCTGCGCCACATCTATAAAGACTGCCGTGGTATATTGACGGGCTTCAAAGCCATGGACAATTGACTGGGTTAAACGCAAAATCTGATGTGCAGTGGAATGTTTGTAGCGAAACCCAAATTGGAATGGCGGAAGAACATGGTTATGAGTAAGGTAAGAGAGTAGACGGCGATGGATCACTTTTTCAAACAGCTTGGAGAAGTTGGACAATAGACTAATTGGACGACAGCTGTTTGGTAGGTGCTTTGGTTTATTGGGCTTATGGAATACCGCGACATGAGCAAACTTCCAGGAGCGAGGAAAATAGCCGAGGTTTAGACAGGCATTTAGGAGGGATGACAAGTGGGAAAGCGCGAATTAGGGAAGACAATTCCCGCGGGCTAGTAAAGGAAATCCTTTGATGAACTGTAGGGCGAATGTGGTAGTAGTTAATTCCTGTTCTACTGCAGCAACATCTGCGGCTGGCAGAGGGAGAGTGAACACCCGCTCGAAATGATCGGCCAGAATATCACACTGGGTAGCAATTTATGTGACAAGTCTTCCGCTTGCAGAGAGCGCCGGCACAACATTCGGCTCACGGAGAACACGTTTGGTGGTTGCCCAAAGTGAATGGTCGTGAGGAGAGAGTGACGCCAGATAACGCTCATAGGACTGAAGCCGATGTCGCTCCAACTCCAGCTTCACCTGTCGAATGAGACCGTTAAGCTTCCTACGGAGCCAGGGTTGTCTGTCTCGTTGCCACTGTCGACGAACTTGATGTTTTTCTCGGAGAAGATTTAAAATGAAGAGGGGTAAGGAAGGTGGAGAATAAGGTCGCACACTGGGAGAAGTGGAAAGGCGGACACAATGGCATATGGTGTCAGTAACGTGCTGTAGTGCAAGGTCAACATCATGGGTTGTGGTGAGTTGATAAGAGTTGCAGAGTGTCGCATCCAGATGAGACTGAAATTGATCCCAATGTTCATATCCATTTATGAGTCTGGGAATCGGTGGGAGTAAGGCGGGAGGAAGTTGAAAGGTGACAATCACCGGGCAGTGATCAGAGTCAAGTTCTCCCAGGGAGGAAACGAAGGTAGGAAAGTGAAGATTGCGATGCACACCGATGTCCAGAATATCAGGAGCACTTAAGGGGTTTGAAGGGTAATAAGTAGGATCCTCAGGCGCCAATATCGATAGGCCATAGATGTGTAGAGCCGTAAACAGAAGCCGACCATTCGGATTGGTGGATCGGCACCCCCAGGAGGAATGCTTACAGTTAAGGTCGCCCAAAAGAAGAGTACTGTTCTCCAAAGGAAAGATGAGTGAGAGATAAGCAGTATTCAGCCGGCGATTGGGCGTTAAACGCAAGTGAAAATTAATAGCAGCTGGGAAACCGAGCAACACACACACACAATAGAATAGGTCGGGGATGGGGAATGAAATGAAATTGATTTTTTTTATTTATGGACCTTCTTTAACTGCTGCGGTTCTTAGCGCCCCATTCTATATTGGGCTTGAAAGGCCACTTAATTTTGCTCATAGGTCTCTTTATCAGACTTGGGATTATTTTACAATTTATTATCGTAAATCTACGATACGGGACCAACGGTTTCCTTTCCCTTCCGAAGGAAGGCATGGTAAGGGTTTTTTCGCCCAAAAAGCTATCGCTCTCCGCCGGGTTTGAACCCGCGACCTTGGGAACCAAAGGCTAGCATGTTACACTTAAACCACGTTGGACGGCTGGTTGAATGGGACTCGACACCAACACTATGGTTATTGTACCTGCGCCTTACGAGGATGAAGTGGAAGAATACACCGGCCTGTCAGATCCAGGAGCGGCAAAACAGCAAGGACATGGTCCCTAGTGTTTCCAGATTGACGCACCCGATGCTCGGAAGGGCAGACTGCATATAGGGTCCAACGCCTCCGTCAGGAGCGGTCTGAATTCTGGCAACCAGTTGAAGTCGGGCGACGGAGATGGTCACCTTCAGCATTCTTTTCTCCTGCCACACCGCACCGAGCACCATCGCAGTCACTTGCAATTATAAAAGAAACCAACGGGGTAAAGGAATAATTAAATAACAAGGAAGAGGCATGAAGGGACAGGACATTTGGGGGATGAAAGAAACCTGTCCAGGATTCCTCTTGCGTCCCAGGGAAACCCCCGAAAAAACATACGTTGGTATGGGAAGCGAACGCGCGAATTTCCGAATGTAGTCCCAGACGAAACAGCTCGAACCCATAACCTAAATCGATGTTAAGAGGCTATCCGAATCATTAGACATTGATCAAGTGCTTGTAATGGCTCACCATACCTTTGCAGCTTCTCTCATTTATGCTTTAGAATGATGTAAATAAATCCTAATTTTCGGAAAGCAACTTACATAGAGATAATTTGGAGCCAAAATAGCGTGCTAAATATCTTAAAACTTGTGGTCTGCCTCCATTACATGCCCGAAAAGGTATAATTATTCATAAACATATTTATAAGGGGTGAACTAGAACGCCAATGACAAACTTTCCGAGGCTTTTCAGGGATACCTTCTAAGTTTTTTGTATAGGGATATATGGTCACCGGCGGCTCTTTACAGAGTAATCATGTAATTATAACTGATTGGGTTTGTGAAACCAAACACCCCTGTCTCTGTGATAATACCTCCGCAACGTTGAAGAATCCTGTATGGTATAATATATAATAACCAAAACACAAAACACACAACGCAGCATAATGCAATAAGCCGCAGACGAAACACGTATAGCGTTATTATAGTGTGTTCTATCCAATCTGTCAGTGCGTAACAATTGCAGAACTGTTCCCCTACAGGCATTGTTCAAAATGTGAACCACCATGATCACGACAGAGTGTTCAGGGTTCCACTATTGACTGACAAGCACTCCAATAGTTTGGCGCACTACGATAATCCTAGCATCCAGACCCTTGCGAGTATCGACTGGAGTCTCATAATATACAATCTTCACATGTCCCAGATATAGTCGGGCATCACATCTGGTGACGGAGCTGGTGATCCCATCTGTATACCAATGTGACTCCTAACATCGAGTTGTAACCTTCTCAGCGGCACATATTCTAGGAACTGTTAGAGGACAAGTTGAAGGAACGGTTTTTTCACTCGATTCTTTTCGATATGTTTTGATGTAGGTGATGTCCAGTCACAAAGTCGTTGACATATTCACAGAAAATTGCTGTTGATAGCACCAACAACTGGTATCTAACACATGAATTGTTTCACATTTATTTCAGTGAATAGAAATGCGTATCTTGGGAACTAAATGACATTAATTCAAGCGAAACACAACTTACTTAGTTCAAGCATTAAAATATAGCGCAAACACAATAAATGTACGCCATTTTCTATAAATGAGAAAAATTCCTCCCAGGCATGAAAAATCCAATAAATGGTTATTAGATTGTGTACAGTTCCCCACATCAGAAAGTGTCACACAACTCACTGTGCAAGTAGCAATAATACAAAATAATAATTAAAATTAACATAGTATGTTCCAACCTTAATAAATGTATAATTAAATGATAACGAAAGATACACCACTGCTGTCAGAAGCCCGTCTCAAACTCATTCCACATGTTTAACTAATGCAGTGCATGAACCAAGCCTATTTCCTCTGATACAACATCATTCGAATTGGTGACGTCTGGTGTGAATATGCATTTTATAAAAAATCTAGCAGTCGTTACTTCAGAGAATAGGAAACCTCAATTTTGAGCTTAAGTGCTACGTCATATTTGCGAAATCTGAAAATGCTTGAATCTTATTTCTTCTGGGGTCTGAAGGATGCAATGGATGTCAATAGGTTTTTCCTGTTTTATTTTATCATTTTTAAACCTTTTTTACAAGGATATAGCATGTGAATATATATATATATATATATAAACGTAAACTTTTGGCGCAACAGCCTACAAGGCACCAAGGCTAACCGCCCCGATTGCTGAGTCCCCTATCCCAGTCCAGGACAGACGTCATGCAGTAAAGGAGAGTGAGACGTAGTCAGCGCCTCGAGTACCTCCCGGGGCAAAATCCCCATGCCGGTACCGGGAATCGAACCCAGGTCTCCCGCTTGGCAAGCAGCTACACTACTACTGCGCTAAGGCGTCCTATATATCCAAAGTCAGTATTATAACAATAAAGGAGACTGTTAGTACAGTTATAGATTTAAGACTTAAATTTGAATTTTTCAAATTGCAACATGGACTTTAATTCAATTATTTTGTTTCTTATGCTGGCAAACAGAAACATTTTGAGAAATTTGTTTAATTTAAAATATTTCCTATTATATTTAGATATGGAGATATGTGTAACATAAGCTAAAATATTAAAGAATCTTATGCCTTCTTTAACTTTATATCACCCTGCATTATATATATATATATATATATATATATATATATATATATATATATATATGGGATTTTCTTTGACCGTAACAGCTGAAAATCCTGTTTGCTTCTTATTTACCACTATATCCTCCGGAAGAAAAGTATTTGACAGTTATATTATTGTGGGGTATAAGTAAAGTTGCTGTGAGTTGACGAAGTTTATTGTGTATAAACATTACTTCCATTAAATTGGTTTGAATTTTAATACCACATAACGTAGTGTGTGAGATTAAAATCCATATTTTAACAAATGAATTGCATATTAAATAGTTTAGCACTTATATTGTACTTAAATCATAATTTAATATTGAAAAATATACGTATGTGGCTAAAATTAAGGTAGCTACGCAGTTTATTCATTAATACGCCAAGAAGTAACTCAGGAATTGGTAACGCAAGGAAACAACTCTTCGTTAAAGTTCAGAAGGAAATTCAATTTGTTAAATTGAAAGATTTGAGAATAAATAAAGCAGAGGCGGCGAACTGGGCTCGTGAAGCCACGTCAATCCTTCTGCTGCCCTCTCGATTTCCATTTATTGAGCATATGCCAGATAGTGTCAAATAGGTTAGCTATTCGGCGGACGCGGATAAGGAACTCAATATTTCCACACCTGGACTAAAACTCCGAGTCACGTTAGTAATTGGCTCACCAAGATATCTTTTTTCATGCATATGTTCACAATATACTGTCCATGCCATCCGTGTATGCGATCGCTCTAATGTTCGCTGTGGTATGTAGTGGAGGAGCTGGAATATGAGACATCGCAGTTGGATGCCTAAACAGCGGCGCGACGAAACAGGAGACTTAGGACCGTGACACATAGACATCATGATTTTTTCACTATCTTCTGGATGTTTCTTCAAACTTCGGGCCCCAGTGACTTCGACAAGTATCCAAAAGTTTTGTGACGTCATTTTCTACTTATAAACGGAGGATGACTTGCACTGTTGCAGTGTGTTGTGAAATGTACTAAGTCGTGAGTAACTGTAGTGTTAGCGTTAAGTGGGGCGCGAGCCATGGATGGCGTGCAACCATGAACTGTCAACTGTCTAACGTTGAATGAATTATGAGCAGCAATGCATCAAAGACTGTATTTGAAACTAATTGTTGAGTCAATAAAGAATTTCTTTCCAAGATTAAAATATTATTTTAGTTGTGGTCGATGTGTTGGTGGTGGTGACGATTGTTATCGCGTTAGCTATGGCGACGTTTTCTTTAGATTGTTAACACAAATCCAAGATTCCTTACATTTCTGTCAAAAAGTCATATATTTCCATAATTGAAATTCTGATTACAATTTTTTTCGCAGCTCCATGCTACGGGAATAGCTGGTCTGCTCTATAATCTGCAGTTCAACCTCGAATCTTGATATATTTGAATTAACTAATTTGAATTTGTTCCTGATTTTCCTTATCGTGTGAAGATCAGTGTAGCCTAACCCTCAGCATTATGGGCATCGATTTAATTTCGGGTTTACTTCATTGGTTTCACTCACCGACTATTTGTTTCATGTGAAAAGGAACCTAGACACTTTAATAGCACAGTATACAACATATGCAGAGTATAAGATTGTTAGTTTATAAAATGTATGTACTATAAAGTCTATGCGTTAAGTTTTGTCAAAATAGTCAGTTTCTTGGTATTAAAAAATACTGACTTCAACTTTAGGAAAATAGCAGGTGGCCCAACATTACCGTATTTCACGAGTATAGGGGAAACACTTCGTGTGAGGAAACACTTGCAAAAATCAACGGGGCAATTCGAAGCAAACACCGGTCAGTGGCGTTCTAAGTAAGTAGTGTGAACGACCTTCGTTGCACACCTCTTGCATCTCAGCGAAAACGGTGAGGGAATTGTGCTCGTCGAGAGGTAATGCCCAGATTTGCGGTAGAGTGCGTGTTAGGATAAAGAAAAAGCTAGGCAAAACATTGTGAATGCAACTATTGCCGATTACGTCATTCTCCCTTCTCCCTAATGTCTATGTGGCATTGGAGGCGCATGCGTGTTACGAGGTTTTTGTCAGAGGTGAGAGAGAGCGCATTGGAAGCGGAAGTGAGTGATCACAAAATCATATTGTACTGTTTATTGTAAGACTATATAAACTGAGAAATATTAACAGTCATGTCGAGACCTTCAACACCTAATTTGACCTCCGGTAAGTCCCTTAGGGGACAAGCTAGGGAGATTGCTTATAAGTTGCCCTTACTTACGAAAACAAATATTTCTCATCCTACATTCAGCCATGCACGCCTGTATTATTATTACAACAACAACAACAACAACAACAATAATAATAATAATAATAATAATAATAATAATAATAATAATACAGGGGTAATGACAAACTCTCCCTGCATCCGTAAATGTCTTACCATCTCCAAACACAGTCGGCTAAAGCGGGAAGAGGGTAAGCAGTTGAAAAATGCTAGTATTTTTAATTATCTCGCCAAACTATACCAGAACAGTGTAAACAGATCTAAATGTTGTAATTGTTTGCCACTTCAATTCCATAGCTGTTGTTATTTTTGATAGAGTAAATTCACATATCCCTATCCACCAATAGCTTGTTTTGTAATAATGTATACGCTGCTTTTATTTAACGTTTGAGACTAGGTCCACACCAGGCTACCATCCTACCACCTAGCCGGCCCGGGTTCGATCCCAAGCGACCGCATGTGAGATTTGTGGTGAACAAAGCGGCGCAGGGGTGAGTTTTCTCCGGGTACTCCAGTTTCCCCCGCCATAGTAATCCACCGGTATTCCATCTGTCATCAGGCGCCGTAACAACAACTTTTTGTGAGAGAACGTAGTGCTATACTACATGATTTATTATTATTATTAATTACCACCTTATAGTATACACTAGGAGAGTAAATTCAAAGATGAAAGCGCAACAACGAAGAATATGAAAACACGAAAGCACGTAAATTTTCGCTCTTGTGTTTGCAAAAGTTTCGTTATGTTATGTTTTCATGTTTCTCTCCCCCCCCCCCCCCCGCCAGTCGCCCTCCGAGGTGTAATGGTTACCATGCTGACTTCATATACCCAAGGTCGCGGGTTCAAACTCGGCGGAGGACGATGGATTTTTTCGGGCGTAAAAATCCTTAGCATGGCTTCCTTCGGAAGGGAAGTAAAGCTGTGGGTCCCGTGTCGTACATTTACGGCACGTAAAAGAACCTCAAGCCTGATAAGAGAGTCCTCTGAGCAAAATTAAGCGATCTTTCATATAGAATGGGACGCTGAGAACCAAAGCAGTTAAAGAGCGTCCATAAATAACGGGCCATTACCATTCCCCCCCACCTTGTAAAGTCCCCTTTAACTTCAATGGCCACATCGGGACTTTTACCTTGTGGAACAGCTCTAATTCGGTAGGTTTAGAGCATTAGGTTAATCATCTTTATATCATTAAACACAGGCTAATTCAGTCTGTCATTCAGACTTCCAGAATGTGTACAGAATAGGGAATAATTCTGGTTAAAGAAAAATTGCCCGCCCCGGCCAGGAATCAAACCCGCGTCTCCCGGGTGAGAAGTCAGATCGTTGACCACTCAACCAAGGAGACGTTTTCATGTTTTGATAAATTCTACTAAGCGTAATAATATTAGTGATAATGATACAGCAAGACACTGACTGTGTGCTCTCGTGTTTGCGTATTTTTCGTTATGATGTCTTCAAGTGTTGATTTAGTTTTCTAAGTGTATGCTATGTAATAATAATGATGGTAATACAGAGAAACCCTACGTGCTCTCGTGTGTGAATGTTTTACGTTGCGATATTTTCACGTTGCGATGTTTTCACGTTATGATTTATTCTGCCTAGCGTATAATAATAATAATAATAATAATAATAATAATAATAATAATAATAATAATAATAATAATAGCACAGTGAAAGACAAGTGATCTAGTGCATCGAATTGTTTACGCACATTAATGTTTTGATTTGCCCTACAATGGATCTGCTCTTTAATGATAAATAAGAACACAGTATACACATTAAGAAAACTAGCCATTGGTGGATATTGCTAGGTAAATTTATTCTATGAAAATAAAAATTCTGAATCTAAAGTGGAAAACAGTTAACAACGTTCTGTTCTTTTATATCATCACAGACTCCAGTACAAGTCTAAAAGCTGTCTCTCGATTACCGCGATTCCCTCATAGTTTTGCCTGATATGCAAGGGGTATCCGACGAAGGTTGCTCATGATATTTGCTAACTCTGCCACTGACTTATGTTTGATTCCAATTGCCCCGTTGAGTTCTGCAAACTCTTTCACTCCACAACGGCTTATTGGCACACTTGAAATACGCCGCTGTTGGTTTATCTGGTACATAGCTTTTGGGATTGCAGACGATTAAACCTCTAAAAAACACGACCTTTCAAATAGGTAGGTATATATCATCATTATTACTTTGCAAAGTTTCAATCTTCCTCTTTTGGAGCATGTCTTTCCTGTGTCGAAAATCTTTTTTATTGTGCTAGGACTGCTCTAACATTTCAGAGCTTTAAAAGTAGGTTTATAATGCAAGAACAAAAATTTAAAACTATGTATTTTCGTAGACTGCCGCAAGGTCACATACTTTATGCATAATTAAATATATGTACATATGTGTGCGTGTGTGAGAGAGAGTGCACGTGCTTGCTTGCGCCTCAATTAGTTTGCTCCTCACTGACAACACGTGTATAGCAAAAGTCTGATCACCAGGAAATAGTAAATGTGGCTGTATAGCCAAGGAAAACGCAGCACAGTAAATGGAGGGTTGAGAACATACTGCTCAGAGGATGTCGCAGCCTTAACCAACATAGTTTAGCCCTTCTCTCGGCATTTAAGCAATTAGTTCCTTATTGTGTAATTTTCTCTATTCAGCACTTCATTCCTGGAAACCTCAATTAACGCCGAAGTACTTTGCTTTCAGCCACTCCGTTCGGGTTCCCTCATCATTGTGCGACTGTAGTTTGTTAGAGTCTTTCTCAACCTGAATCCTCAGTACATACTCGGAACAGGAATTGCATTGTTATCATGATGTGATGAACTCGTGACCTTAAATTTTAAACTCGCCCTTCTGAATGAAGCTCATTGAGTCATTCCTTCCGGGCATACATTTCTGGCAAGCAGTAATTTCAATTAAAATATTTCAAACGTAAGCTAATACATACATAATGCACATTTGCTGAGTAACTAGCATTGATGAACAGTAAACCTGCAACTAGGTGATACAGCACTGAGTGAATTCTGGGGACTTTTGACAAATTATACCTCTTAATGCGTCACAACTGTTGGTAAGAAATTCGGTTTGTTAATTATTTCTTCCGACATTAACCCTTCATTGATTTGACTACTAATTGCACATTCTCCATATTCCACCTAATTAATACTATATACATATGGTTGCTACCTATTCTCAGTCTGGGATTCACTTAATAATTCAGTGGTCTAACCCATCTTTTTAAAAAATGGAGCATATCTCGGTTAAACACACCTGGTTGCACTTTTGCAGATTATTACACCAGGACACATTGAGTACTGTTAACATAATGTTGAGATATACCTAACAATTTTTGTTAGTGTGATGCAAACATTTTTCTGGGTTAGACCACTGTTGCGCTGATTCTGTTCTAGTGAATGTTGAATTATTTGTAAGAAATTCTATATACTTAAAAATCGATAAAAGTATCCAAAGTGCTCTCAAAAATTTTGTTCCAACCGATAATGATCGCTTGATGGGACACCAAACTGATAAAAGTGATCTAAACTATTCAAGCTGGGGCTTTAATATTTTAGAGGCATTACTGGTAATAAAAGAAGTATTCGTGCCAAGTTTCAGTCAATCTTTTTATTCTGGATGTATCAATTAATATATTGGATTTAATTAGCTAAATTCATAAACTACCTTCTAGAATATTAAGCTACATGGACCATTTTTAAAATTCTACTCTTTTTAAGAGGTTGTATAGTTATAAATTTCCTGTAGTTTATGGTCTTTAAAATATTATATTATAAACTGCAAAAGCTGCAAAAAGAGTGCATATTTCTGCTAATTAGTTTTTGAAAACTAATGTATGATCATATCAAAATTCCAACCGGGCATTTAACTAGTCACATTCTGCAGCACTTTGGGAAACGTTTTCTGACCTCTAGCCGTAACTTTGTGGGATAAGATTGATTTTGATTGGGAAAATAGCAAAAAAATATTGTACCTGAGGAAAGTGGTTTTAAAGTCTGACATTCAGTGCCGTTTAACAAGCGCAATGCTTTGAAATTCCGTCTAAACCACGAGCTAAAATCGAAATTTTTTACCCATATCGCTATAAACACATCCTTTTTTTTAAGCACAAAATCTTGCAAAAAGTAGTTAGAACACCAGTATTTTTTTTCTTTATTGTGTGGCTGTTTACCTTTAGTTCCGAAGAGGTAGCAAAATTATGAAAAATAAACAGAAAAATGGGTTTTAAAGCGTTAGTCTATATAAACATACCACTTGAGGCATGTTTACCTGAAAATATAGATCCCTTTGCGGTAAGAGTAAAAATATACCTACAAGTGTCTGCCAAGCTAATACAACTGCACATATATCAAATAGGTTATAACTTCAAATGAAATTAGATTGTTCGAAAGCGCTATCATTACACTTACAGGAAGTGTGGCACTACTGCTGATGGTGCTGTAGTTGGCAAATCCATTATCCAGCAAGTAGTGAAAAGACATTGAACCCTACCAAAATAAATGATGGGGTTCTGTAATTAAACCCAAAGTGAGTGTGCTTTGTTTATGATTATCTGACGCTGCGATCGCATTAGTGGATGGGATTAGTACGAGGCACTGTTGCCACGTCAAATCTGGTTCTCGTTCCCATCACATTCCATTAAGAGCAAAGCGTGTCTTTAGGCTCTGACGTAATGCATAAATTTGTCTCATCGAATTGTTTATACATTTATGATTTTTCTCAGGCGCATGAATATGCTGAAATGCATCTTAATGAGCCAAAGAAGAAAAACATAAAGGCAGGAGTTTTACTGAATGCATTGTTTCCAATAAATTGCAACAGGAAGTTGTTTCGGAACTTCAAAAAACACAGAATTAGAAACACACCCCAATCTGGAAAACTTAAAGGTAAACAAAATATATATAAAACAATACAATGGCAGTTTAATATTAGTCACTTTTGCGAGAATAGTTAACTTTTTATTCATTAATAAGTCAAAACCTAAAAGCAACAAAGACAATATTTTTTTATAAATGCTATTACTTTTTCCATTTTATATTCAAAAATATAATTTGAAACTACTTACCTGCACCCAACATACCACAGCATATTTTTACAGAGTAAGATGTTTTCGGTACTCCATGCTATATACTGAACGTTTTAAATTCCATTTTGGTACTTGATCTGTTGCTTGAAACCATTGACCATGACATAACGATGAGCACTTTAAGAAAGTTGGCGATGACGCTGATGATTAGGTCCGGAGTTTCGTCACTTAAATATGAGTTAAAATGACCGATTAAGTGACTAATATGTTTTAAAATGAGTTATATTACAGGAACTTACCTAAAACTGACACTTGTTTCAGTTAGTGTACTGGAAACTATAAATTAATGAAATTAACTTATACCTAAACCTATACATGCGTATTACTGCTATACAAGGGTAAATTGAAGTATAAAAATAACGGCGACAAAAAGAAAAAAGTAATTAAAATATGTTTGTACAAAAGTGAAAAGTGATTGCGCGCACTCTGAGAGTAGAACTTGTACCATCTACAACTTCAAGCGGGGTATACACACTGCAACAATTCCAATGCTGCCAAAAGCAATAAACGCCTTTGCACCTCTAATATGCTCTCTGACAATGAAAGAATTAGGTTAACTAACTTCTCCTCTTTCCTCTAGGCCAATGCTTTACTAGAGCATAACCATATGACTGTCCAATGCCATGTTCATTGATTGTCACACAAATAACACCAGAAGCCAAAACTGGCTAACAAACGGCCAATGAACTAAACCTATGTAAATCATCCACTACCCCTTATACGAAATCTATAAAAAGGCAAGATTCAACAGCTGAGTGGTAGACCTTATGCTTTGAGCACTGACAACGTGTGTTCAGATCTCGGTAATGATATTTTTTCTTTTCCTTTTATAGGTTTTCTTTTCATCTCTTTACCATAATATAAGTATTCTCCCATTAAACCTCCATATACCCTCATATCATTATGTTATAGCATGTGTATTCCTTTTACGTACTTATATCTTTCAGTTGTATATCACAACCAGCGCTTCCACAACTGGCGATAAGGCCCAGTGGTTTTGTCATTCTTAAGTCTCCTTTCTTACGGTAATATTTGCACATTTGTGCTTAGTGAGCTACATTAGCGAAAAGTCTGATGTTTTATATTCACATGACTGGATCTACATGTTCCACAAACAAAATATTCTTACAAAAGTTTATTCTTCTATCTATGCCATGCTAAACGAGATACACATATAATTAGAAGATAAATAAGGGAATACATCAGGCTAAAGCGTTAGTCAAATCTTTTAAAAGCCGATAGACATTTGAAAAATTGAAGTTAGGTTCCCTTTGCATTTCCAGAAATCCAAAAGATAGATGAAACGAAAGGCGACCCCGTTTGAGAATATGTGTACTTTAAAATTGAAACCAATAACAAGGAAGATCTCGAAAGCAATCAACTCTGCAACAAAAACATATATTACACAAATTGTGTGTTTTAACGCGATCTACATTTTTTGTGTAGAAATTATATGTCTGTCTCTTACAATTTACCAGTTATGCAAAATTTATTCACAATGAACAGGTCTTCAGAAGCTATTCCCACAAAATTCAAGATATCCATTTTAGGTGCATTGTAAATAGTTTTAATATACCGTATTTCAATCAAAATCGTTAGAGCTGCTTCTGAGAAAAACAAAAATTAAAAAAATCCATTTAAACGGTAGTTTGGGGTCTAGGATTTTATTGAAAGCCCTCGAGTCGCAACTTTGAAAGATACCAATCTTAAATACAAAGTTTTGTATTTGATTTTTCTTTTAAGTTTTTGAGCTATAGTGACACACACGGAGCTTTTTCTAAAAATGCTCTTTTTGAACTTATTGAACCCCAAAAAATATATTCGCGGTGAAATACCGGTATCGAATTCTTGGATGGAGTACAGTACTTCTCTATACACTATGTACATTGTATGTGTAGAGAAAGTAAAAGGTCATCTATCTCTTTTGCACAATTACTTTGTTGTTACCCTTCAACTGCGCATACACTTCATTTTTATTTTAGTAGAAGTCGGTGATAAACGTTCCCTTCATGGGCTTATTTCACAGGCCAGGCAACATTTTCCTTGTTTCACGATCCACAGCGAGAGGTGGGCGAAATGTTATCCAGAAAGGGGAGTGTAAGAAACAGTTCTGGATGACGGCGTCACTACAGAAGTTGAGGACGGGTCTCTCTTTGCATAGTTGAAAAAGGATATCCAGCGAATCGCTGCGGAAATAGGGCTTTGTTTCTTTCCCTGATAGAGCATAGACCAATAGAAGGCTCTGAAAGGAAGAAACAGGAGGAGCTGACCAATGCTCCCTTAAATGAATGATTGGCATGTACACAGCTGTATGAAAATCTCAATTGCGCGAAATAATTTTCTCGAAGTTACTTTCAGTACTACTGCAATCGGAACTTTAACGATAACGACATTTGGGCACTTCTGCAGCAAGTGATAGAAAGAGTGTTACTGTTTGAGCACAGATATCGCGGGATGGAGAACGAAAATATGCTGGAACACTCTTAGTAAAGCTTGAACGATTAAACGTATATTCAAATATACCAATGTATGCACTTTCCATTTGCCCGAGAGCGTTAATCGAAGGAATAAATGATCTTCCGACAGGATAACCGTTTGTCCGAGAGGTAGGTGAGAGGACACATCTGGTTTTCAGAGCACACAAATGTCATGGCCTACAAGTTACAATATGTTTCGTAAAACATGTTTAAGCGAAATTAAAGAATGAGCTTTCTCGCTGTCCCAGATCCATTAATGCGTCCGAAAGTAAAGAATAAGTTTTCTCGGTGTGGCTGTTCTACTTATGCGTGCAATGTAAGGAATAAGTTTTCTCGGTATTCCAGGTCCACTAGTGCGTGTGAATGTAAGGAATAAGTTTTGCCGGTGTTCCTGGTCCACTAGAGCGTGGGAAAGTAAAGAATACGGTTTCTTGGTGTTGCTGTTCTACTTATGCGTGCAATGTAAAGAATAAGTTTTTTCGGTATTCCAGGTCCACTAGTGCGTGTGAATGTAAGGAATAAGTTTTCTCGGTGTTGCAGGTCCACTAGTGCGTGCGATGTAAAGAATAAGTTTTCTCGGTGTTGCAGGTCCACTAGTGCGTGTGAATGTAAGGAATAAGTTTTCTCGGTGTTGCAGGTCCACTAGTGCGTGCGATGTAAAGAATAAGTTTTCTCGGTGTTGCAGGTGCACTAGTGCGTGCGATGTAAAGAATAAGTTTTCTCGGTGTTGCAGGTCCACTAATGCGTGTGAATGTAAGGAATAAGTTTTCTCGGTGTTCCTGGTCCACTAGTGCGTGCGATGTAAAGGATAAGTTTTCTCGGTGTTGCAGGTCCACTAGTGCGTGTGAATGTAAGGAATAAGTTTTCTCGGTGTTGCAGGTCCACTAGTGCGTGCGATGTAAAGAATAAGTTTTCTCGGTGTTGCAGGTCCACTAGTGCGTGCGATGTAAAGAATAAGTTTTCTCGGTGTTGCAGGTCCACTAGTGCGTGCGATGTAAAGAATAAGTTTTCTCGGTGTTGCAGGTCCACTAGTGCGTGCGATGTAAAGCATAAGTTTTCTCGGTATTCCAGTTCCACTAGTGCGTCCGAAAGTAAGGAACAAGTTTTCTCGGTGTTCCTGGTCCACTAGTGCGAGCGAAAGTAAGGAATAAGTTTTCTCTGTGTTCCTGGTCCACTAGAGCGTGAGAAAATAAAGAATACATTTTCTCGGTGTTGCAGGTCCACTGATGCATGCGAAATAAGGAATGGCTGGTTTTTTTTTTTTTTTTTTTTTTTTTTTTTTTGTGTTCCTGGTCAACTAGTGCGTGGGAAAGTAAAGAGTAAGTTTTCTCTGTGTTGCAGATCCACTAATGCATGCGAAGAAGGGAATAAGTTTTCTCGGTATTCCTGGTCCATTAGTGCGTGGAAAAGTAAAGAATACGTTTTCTTGGTGGTACAGGTCCACTAATGCGTGCAAAAGTAAAGAATTAGTTTCCTTGGTTTTCCTGGTCCACTAATGTGTGCCAAAGTAAAATAGACGTTTTTTCGGTATCCCAGGTTCACTAATTCGTAAGAGAGTAAAGTTGCAGTTTTCTGGGCGTCCTTGGTACTCTAAGGCTTGCAAAAGAAAGGTATGTGTATTCTCGGTTTCCTAGGTTTACTAATGCGTGCAAAAGTAATGTAGAAGTTTTCTCCGCGTCCCAGGTCTATTAGTGCGTGCGAAAGTACAGAATAAATTTTCTCGGTTTCCCAGGTCCTAAATGCGTGCGAAAGTAAAGTATACGTTTTCTTGGTGTCCCACGTCCACTAATGCGTACGAAAGTAAAGCAGAAATTTTCTCGGCGTCCTAGGTCCCTTAATACGTGCGAGTGTAAGGTAGACGTTTTCTCGGCGTTCCAGGTCCTCTGATACGCGCGAAAGTTTTTCTGGGTGCCCCACGTGTACTAATGCATGCGAAAATAAAGTAGAAGTTTTCTAGCTGTGCTAGGTCTGCTAATGCGTGCTATAGTAAAGTAGAAGTGTTCTCGGCGTCCCAGGTCCACTAGTGCCTGTGAAAGTAAGGTAGAAGTATTTTTGGTGTTCCAGGTCCAGTAATTAGTGCGAAAGTAAAGTAGAAGTTTTCCGATGTCTGAGGTCTACTAATGCTTGCTAAATAAACTAGAAGTTCTCTCGGCGTCCCACGTCTTAATGCATGCGAAAGTAAAGAATAAGTTTTCTTGATCTTCCAGGTCCTCTAATGTGCACGAAAGTAAAGTAGAAATATACTTATTATGCCAGGTCCATTAATGCTCGGAAAAGTAAAGTAGAAATTTTCTCGATGTTCCAGGTCCAACGTTCTACATTTGTGATATGCCATAGAAATTCCTTGAATTACTTGGATTCCATGCTCTGAAGAATCTTCGCGGTTATAGAAAATATGATGGACAAAGTATTAGAGTGTTGTGATGATGTCATCTGGGAAGAAGATGGAACTCATCAAACCACAGCACACAAGTCGAGATATTAGGTTATCTACTATTAAAACCAGCCGTGTAACTGTACTATGTTCACGTTTTGTTCTTATAGTGGTCGGCTACATTTAATAAAAATGTTTCTTCGTTTTTTTCTTGATTTAAAGCCGCCGCTGATGTTCAGATGACTGTGTAGAAATAAGGGAATAATTTATTTATTTTTCTAAAACAGCAGATAAATAACTCAGGTTCATACATTTCCTTTTGACGGTGCTTAACGCTCGAATCCACATCATACAATGGATATATACCAAAACATAATCTGTTTAAAATACATAGGGTGACCTTATGAAAACTGGAATCAATCTGTTCCAAATTCCACGTTTTCTTTACCTTTGTGATTACCTAAATTTAAAAAAAATGTTTCTCCACAGTTTTCTACATTTAAAGCTGCCAATGTTCAGATGACTGTGTAGAATTAAGGGAATTACTTTATTATCTTTATCTACTTTGGAACACATTCATCGGTAACTACTTATTGTTTTGATTGTCGCTTGGTTCTCGGAGTATAATGATGACTCCAGTGCCATCAAGATGATAACCAGACGTAAACTTCTTCGGAATTTGATTAATTAACTCGAAAAGCAGTTTCGAAGCTGAAAGGCCTACTTTTTATTATTTTGGATATTTGCGGTACCCACCGGGAAGAAAACTTCCTTATTTATCATGCAAAATATGAATTTCTGGTTTCCATCGACTCGCCTGTTGCCCCTGCCACTTCATAAAATTTCGTTTGATGATAAGCGAGAAATATATCCTATACTTGTTCAATGACTTCCTTAGTAACCACACCTGCCGGGCATCCTGGGCGATCCTCATCAATAACGGATGATCGACCACGTTTAAAATCGTTGTACCAAAGTCTAACTGTTGACATAGATAGCGAAAGGTCTCCATAAACTGCGTCCAGTTTCGGTTTTACCTCTTACCAAGTTTGCTAGCTAGTACAAAAATAAGAAGCGCACCACTGAGCGATACTTCATTACAGTTTTAGTGAAAACACGTTTGAGTGCTAACTAAAATTCCTTCCAATTCCACACTAATCTATGAATCAGTACTACATTTGTTTTGGCGAGGTGTAACGGTATAACTCCCGTTACTGATCCAGCGATGCTGCCGCCTTCCATGCACCGGATTGTAGTACTGCACTGAAGTGGCGCTGCTGATGTGTGTATCGTTACATTCGAGTCAGCCGTGGGTCTCATGGGCTGTATGCTATAAT
Source organism: Hymenopus coronatus (assembly GCA_030762935.1). NCBI lineage: Eukaryota > Metazoa > Arthropoda > Insecta > Mantodea > Hymenopodidae > Hymenopus > Hymenopus coronatus. Next base: position 350,539,546 of record CM060900.1, read on the forward strand.
TGCTAAGACTAGCACAGCCCCGCCTTCAACCCCGCTGTCGACTATATTAGGCCAACCTTTGAGCTGTAGAAGACATTCCGGTCCCAGCACCTATACTGGACATATCTCAGTGATGTGACAAGAAATAAGTGGATGACCGCCTACGCAGCCGAGCCGGCAATTGAGACCGCACCACTCGCCGCAGACGAGTCATCACCGCGGCAATTAGACCTCACAGCAACCACCAATGCTTCATCACTACATCACTGAAGAACCACTACGCCGACACAATAAACCGACGCCGCTCAGCTGACGCAACCAGCCGACGTAACCAGCAGACTTCAACGCTACCGCTTCGATCTCTGCATCTGCCCATCCTACGGGCCACTATGGAGCTTTCAGCGCCGTGATCTGTGAGGTCCACTGTCTCCTGCACACTCGGAGCATCCTGGAGGCCGCACAACCAAGATGGTCATCACTGGTGAGAGTCTCCAGGGTAACCTCTTCCAGGGGAGCCACACCATTTGTGCGCCTTACATTCCTGAACACGGCGCAATACATTACCTTGCTCACGACTGGACTGTCTCTGCTGGGCTAGTCTCATCGGATTGAAGCCAGCCGCAGCATACGCCACCCACTGCCGACGCTGCTGCAACTGCGGACACTTGGAGACCACGTGAGCTGCGCCACCGAAGTGCCACTACTGCGGCTCTCCAAGCACCACCACCAGCTGCACCGGATATGACCTGGCCCGAAGTCAAAGTGCCTGCTCCACCTGTGGGGGCAGTGATCTCTTTACGAGCCCTCCGTGGTGTAATGGTTACCATGCTAACTTCGTATACCCAAGGTTGCGGGCTCAAACCTGGCGGAGGACAATGGATTTTTTCGGGCGTAAAAATCCTTAACATGGCTTCTTTTGAAAGGGAAATAAAACCGTTGGTCCCGTGTCGTACATTTACGGCACGTAAAAGAACGTTAAGCCTGAGAAAGAGGCCTCTGAGCAAAATTAAGCGGTCTTTCACGCCCAAATTAGAATGGGACGCTGAGAACTACAGTAGTTAACGAGAGTCGATAAATAACACGCCATTTACAATTACACGAGCAAGGCATCCTGTCCGCTCTATCCAAGAGTCACACCGCAACACCGCCAGACACTACCACAGCCAGCTCCGCCACCGCAGCCGCAATTTCCGACAACGGCCTGGATTGGCCCCGAGACAGTATAACTTCCGGCAATGGCCACCACGCCCTGCCCGGACCACGCCGTCACACCTACCGCAGCTCTTGCAGCTATCACAGAAGACTTCAGGACAACTGCAACTGCCATCCAGGACCAAATCTCGAACATCAGCAATAAGGTAGAGTTGCTGAGGTACTCTGCAGCCATACGCCTCACCACCTTAGAAGCAAAACAGCGCATCGCAACACGACTCTTCACCATAGCCTCAAAAAGACTCTCCAGACTACAGATCACACTTCAATATAACGAAGGCAAAGCTGACACCGAGATTTTACTGTCCATACAGCGCAAGCTGTACAGACTAGACAAATACTTTGAGGACGCCGAAATCCTGGACACAACACAAAGACCCCTAAGCCATACTACCGCTCCGGTCGACTCCCAGTAACAACAGCAATCATCCAGCGTCGCTGACACTATAGTACAGTCGGTCACAGCAGCTCAGGACCAAACTCGCTCATTACTCAGTAATAGCCTCTCACGGATTCTGGAGAAGGTCTCCAATTCATCGGTACACTACATGACCATCAGAACAAAATGGAACACAACCAATCATTGATATTCAACTGCTTAGGAAATGATCTCTACTCCGGCCACCCAGCGACACACGACACACGGCACTACACCAGGCGCAAGCGCCACATCACTTACTGCTCGCAGCACATTATTTTTAAAACATATGATTAAGGTACTTATCTCCCTCCACCCCTTCCCATCCTTCCCACCTTCTTAACGCATTCTTTTCACTACCCAGAGCTATAGTTAGGGCCCTCAGGTCATGTCTATAGCTTAGAGAAATTCTCACTTAAAGTTGTATGCTTTCTGGCTCACCATGGTCATTCAGGCTACAAATAAGTACAAAACTGTCAATTTCGGAGGTGCATCAGCGGTACTCCAAAACTCCTCGCTACTTCCCTTGTTTACTCCTTTTCTCTTCCAGTCCTATTCCTTTCCTTTGTCACCCCCCAAAAAAAATACTGTGAATTCTTCCCTTCGCCGCTTCACCTGGCGAGTTCTGTTTAGGAGTTCACTATAGCAGTCTTACCTCGGCAATTTCACTAAGCAATCAGTAAACGACGGCAGCCCACTTCAACTGCATCGCTTCAACAAGCATGTAGTTTATATTACATCATCAGCTCTACTTCAGAAATCATGGGAGTTTAACATCAGCGCTTAACATTAGAATAGTCAGTATTTGACAGCAAGTGGAGTCTTCCAGAGGTAGTTAGGTTTGAGTAAATGTCCTGTAGTAAATCATCGACTAACATCAGCAATATCAACCTACAAACCGTGAGTCCAGGCCAGAAGTATAATTATTCAGTACCAGGTGGAGGAAGAAACGTACAAGTAACGAACTCGTCATGACATCATCGGTTTCAATTCATGTTTCAAATTCTTTTATCATGTTATCATTTCAAATGACGTGTGGGGATCGTTAAGGCAGAGCAGTCTTGTGTGTTGGTTGATATGTGTCAAGTGAGGGCAGCTCTGCCCGAAAGATAAAATGGGGAAGAGTGGGCCAGTCTGCAAATTAGGTCTTGAAATAGTCACAAAGGATTTGCTTAATTGCTTATTGTTAAACTGTTCTTAAACATTAGTGATTTTGGTTTTTCATTATCATTCATAGTTAAGATCTTTAAATTCATTCTCGTTATTGTAAATGTTTCTGTTCAAGTGTCTCATTTAAGCAAATGGTTTGATATTTCTCAGCTTACGGTTTAATTGCTTGTGTTTGTATTAATTCATTCCAATTTAATAAGATGAAGACACAGTTATTACTTTCATATTTAAACAAAGCTTTGTTAATTGTAATATGTATGCACTTTTTCAATATATTAGTGTACTTGCACTCAAAGAAGGAGTTGATTGTATTTATTCATGCTATCCTTAAAGTTTTCTACAACGATGCAGCACGCTTAGAGATATTAGATCTTTTTTCTCTTGGGTGAAGGTTTTTGGAGAATATAAAATATTTAGCTTTCAGCAGTCTGAGCCCTTGCAAATAGTAAAACAATAGAATTGGAGGGAAGGGGGGAGAGACTCAGTACCATATTTGTTTTGGCAGTACACGATACTAATACCAAGCTGCCTTAGCAACGCTATTTATTTCTTAAATACAGGCACTATTGAACCTATCTCGTATATTCAATAAAACGTAAAAAGCGAGAAAATTGTAAAATAATCTCGTAAAATCGAAAAGTACCAAAATGGCTTAAATTACCTCATAAATTTGTAATTTCAGAATCTGAGACCCATGATCAGAGGCGATAGACAACATCCTATGTAGAGTAATTTTTATTCACCAGCACACGACACATAGAATTAACGTACGGGACTTTGCCTTTTGAAATACCTATATTTTTGGAAGCCTGTTTTCCATCCACTCAGTGATAAAGCATGTGAAAAATATGTTTAGTTGTCAAGATGTTAGAAATACTCACAACACCCTCCAAATACCCTTACCAATCGAAAATTATTTTAAACCCCACTTGAGAAAGACCACAACTCTGTACATCACTAGCCTGTGATGTACAAAGCTGATCCAAAATGTAAGTTTAGTAGTTATAACACTATTATTGGAATTAAATATTACGAATTAAAGTTTGTGATAGTATTTGTCTGTAACAAATTATAGGTTTATGAAAACCCATAACTTAGAACATCTATATAGCATAGTTGTATTATTTAGTCTAAATTAATTACTTGGTGTATTTTTTGTATGAGGGTTGGCTGGACTACATACAGGCATTAGATTTGTGGAACAGTGCTTAGATATGAGCTTAAAGACTCCTGGGAGTAGCATCTGCTGCAGGCGTTACCTCTTAAAGCAAATGACCTCTTAACGATCCATATTTTAATGCTAGTAGTCATTTGTGAGGTGACGTGAACAGCCACGCCTGTGTCTCTTGTCATGCCGGAAATGGAATTACAATGTGGCTTCAATCTGGATATAAAATGTCGTTCGTATCTGCAGCATGTTTTTTCGGCCAGAAAGGAACCCAGTTTTTGCATTAGAACATCCACATAAGAAACGTTACGCCATACTTCTTAAAAACAGCGCCGGTGGTCTGTTTACACATCTCTTGTATTTTTAAATTTAGTAGCAGTGATACATACAGAAATATTATAAAGTATTTGCAATCCTGAGTGACCACATGTACCCTATCCCACGCCTGCGGTGCCATAAGTTGTAAAAGCGGGCGTTAAACACTACAAAAAAAAAAAAAAGAAGTACCGTATCCTCTGGTTCCCGAGTTTACAGATTTGGTACGTGGAAGGAGGCAATGCTGTAAATATTTCCAGAAACAATAAAAGTTGATGGGAGTTATGGAATAATATTGCTATGTTTGTTCATCTGGCGATTTAACGATAGAAATAGATAAAAGCTCTTGAGCAGTACATTGGCACTGGAGCTATATTGTAACTAAATGATTATTCATAAACAAAGCATACGAAAAAACAAAACTTCACTTTGACTTCATACAGGACCGAAAATGCTTTCCTCTATACACATTTATTACAACAAAAAAAAATTAGTATTTCCTGTATTATACCTGTAAAACTAACTTTAAGCAGTGTTGCAAAACTGCAAAATATTTGAGGAAATATTAACAATAGAAGTAAATATCAAGGCATATTACATTTATTGAATTGTTCAGAATTGTTTATAACTAGAGTCAAAATTACATTTTTCCACTAATGTCATTTATAGCTGTCATGTTCAACTACTGAGACATCAATTTCTTCTTGTCTATGCCTAAAGTATATGAAATATCGCAGTGGAACTACATATCAAATGCATCGAAGTGACTGTTTATTTTCACTTGATCTTCACCTTCATGAGTTCTTAGCTTAGCAATCCCTGAAATACTTTTTTTTTTTTTGTGGGCTTACCCTCCCCGTAGGTAGAATGATACCCCCTAGGACTTACAAGCGGATGCCCAGGTCGGGAACCAACGGCACGTAACCTCAGAATAGAGAACTTGGAACGAGTGGTAGGCCCGTAGCCAGGCATGGCGTGAGGGAGAGATGTCATGAAATGCAGCGAAATGAATGACGGGAATGGTGATGATGGATCAATTAGTGGAATGATGGCGAAGAAAGCTGGAGGACCCGGAGAAAGCCCACCCAGACGCCGTTTCGTCCATCACAAATCCCACACTCGGGTGTTTGGGATAGAACCTGAGCCGCCTAGGTGGGAAGCGAGCAATCTAACCACTTGGTAATGGCGCCGCCCCCTGAGTTACTGCACTAATAAAAAGAATGCTCAATTTCAGATTCTGCAATAGAGAGGTAGTGTTCGTTACGAGTAAAGCCTACTGCACATTGCATTGCAACTAGTTGGTTACATAAAGACTCTGATATTTTTATTGTAACTGGACAGAGAGACACCTTATTTACTATCAATCCAGCTAATCAATTTAACATATAGAAGCAGTGAGATAGTCCAGGGGTCGAGTGGATACCAAGTTTGTGTGAGTTTAATTAGATTCGGACTCAATCAAATTTTGCGAAAGGCATTTCAAATATGAAGGCAATTAAAACCGTTTGTCTTCTCTCTAGATTTTTTTCCGCCCACACTATGTGGAAGAGTAACTGACACCTTTCGTATGGAACGTGGAAACTCTCCGTTAAATGTAGAATGTGTCCCAGCATCATCGTATAATTTTCAGCAATGCCCAACTCAAACTTCCCCTCAAATGGAAGGAAAACCAGCACATGTTAAGAAAATATCTAATGCGTTCCATTCACATTCCATTCTCTAGCTGTTTCATTTAAGAACTATTCTTACAAAATATGATTATTTTATTTGCATCATGCTAATCGAGATAAACTTTAGCAGAATTTGTCTTATTACTTGCTTCATTGAAAGTAGGAGAGAAATAAGGGAATACATAAGGCAAAAGTGATAGTGAAAATTTTTAAAAGCTAGTTGCTATGGAAACAATTGAGGTTCAGTTCTCTTTGCATGGTCCCGTTTGAGAAAAGTTAGATGGCTAAAAATTAAACCAATAAAAATGAACAAATCGAAAACGGTGAGCTGTTCAAGAAAAAAAAAACTATATGGCATAAATCATGTGTTTTATCGAGATCTACATTTTTGTGTAGTAAGTATTTGTCTATTATCTCTTACGGTTTAATGGTTATGCAACATTCTACAAAATTCGTCCAGAATAAAGTGGTCTTTGGAGGATACTCCCAGAAAATTCGAAATAAATTTTTATTTGTGATATAAATATCTTTAATATATATTATTTTAATAAAAATTGAAGGGTTCATAACATAAACAGCCCTTGTCACATTTTATGGATTTTGCGATTATGGTGCATTCTGGTGGTCATGGTCAAGATGCACAACTTGATGGTACGAACACCTTAAAAAACGGCCCATGTCGTGAGATATGACATGGCGAAAAATACCTGGTTCTGCAAAACAACCCTTGTCATGGCTGTTCTCACAAAAATAACCTTTGTCAAGTGACTAGAGCTATTTTTGTGTTCCTGTTGGCACGACCATATACCATTATTATTGCTGTGTTATTCTGAAATCGTTGCTTAGTGTACACTGACGAGAAAATGGCTTCGAATAATAATTCAAGCAGTGGTACTTGTAGTTCTGAGTGGTCAAAGAAGAGGAAAAGGAAAGACAGGAAAGAAATCAAAGATTATGGGACTGGAACACATAAATCATGTTAGAAAGAAGGTTGAAGCTAAACATATCGGTGGACCTACTGATTTTGAAGTTTGTATTTCTCTGAAGAGAGTTTCTTTTCCAGTCATTATTATTGTTACTTACAAATTTTGTTGTAATTACCGTTCTATTTATATTATGGTTATTTATAGGGATCCTAACCTTGATTTCAGATGCTTGTCAAGCAAAGAAGATCACACAAAGCTGCTAACTATGATGATTCTTCAGAATTAGGTAACTGGTATATGCACAATGTATTTTTTACTCCATGGCATGACAGCTCACGGGGAACCTTGGCCTACCGCCCGGCCGCTGCGTCCCCCATCTCGGTCCACTACTGACGTCATGAATGGGGTGCAGTATTGGAGGGTGAGACGTGGTCAGCGCCTCGAGCCCCCCGGCCGGTTAATGCCGTCCTCATGACCTGGAGCTGCTACTTCTCCATCAAGTAGCTCCTCAATTGGCGCCCCAGGGACCTTACGAGGCTGAGTGCACCCCGGACCAAGCATCCCAGCGGGGTAAAAATCCCCACGCCGGTACCGGGGATCGAACCCAGGTCTCCCGCTTGATAAGCAGCAACGCTATCACCGCGCTAAGGAGACGACCGCACAATGTATCATTTTACTATAAACTTCGTGTGAAGGAGTGAGATGCAGCAGCTTTTGAAATCGCAGTGTGTCGTAATGCATTCTTAAGCATTCATAGAATCACAAGATGCCGATTGTGTTCTGTTCAGAGGTCACTTTGAACGATCAAAGTTCACCTAAAGATAAGAGAGGAAGGCATGAGAACAGACCAAGTGCAGTACCTAAACCTTTAGCATCTTTAGTTGAACATCATAAACAGATGTTCCAGTCTAGGCAGTCACATTATTCTGTTCGAGATACCTTCCAGTATCACTTTCTGTTGAGCAGATGCACAAAATGTTTCTAGCTGAATTCCAAATTAACATTTCATATAAATCTTACTGGAAAATCTTTGATTCTTTTAACATATTTTTTTGATGTCCTCGAATAGACACATCTCATTTTGTGATGTTTATCAACAACAATTAGCAGCTGTTTTAGATGAAAAAGAAAAGAATAGGTTTGCTACAGAGAAGGAGCTGCACTTGTGAAGGGCAGAAGCATTTGATGAGATGAAGAGGAAATATAAAATGCTTGCAAGAGAGGGTTCAGTTACTATAATCAGTTTTGATTGCATGCAAAATTTGCCACTTCTTCATCTTACAACTAATGCCATATTTTACTCTCCACAACTACATATTTGGAGTACATGATCTTGGAAACAATGATGCAACAATCCATGTCTATCACGAAGGTATAGGCAGAAAAGGACAAAATTAAGTAACTTCATTGTTGTTACATTATTTACGTAACAAGTAATACTTAGAAAATGAACTTATTCTCATATGCGATGGTTGCGCAGGGCAGAATAAGAACTTTGGGATGTTGCATTTTCTGTATTTATTGGCGCACTCACCCAAGATGTTCATAAAGATAACCAACCTTTTTCCCCATTTGTGGGCATTCTTATCTGCCTAATGATTAAGATTTCTCCATGATTGGAAAAAAGAAAAGAAAAGCAATAGTTGACACTCCAGAAGAATGGGATGAAATCATGTGAACCTATCAGAGCTCTCCTGCACCTTCCAAACTTAAGCAGAGTTGAACAAATTGGTATGCTTTTTAATGTTAAACAGGTAGTTCAACCATACTTCAAAAAATCTGCCGGCGCTCTCATCAAATTAAAGAAGGTTCGAATGTTCTAGATATAGGCATCCAGCCCATTACTTTTTGTCCGTGATAACTACTCAGGTCCATGGAGAACAGTTGTGGTTCGAAATAAAACAAAGATACCCACTAAGTTGACTTTCAAATTACAGAAATAGCTGCATCCGTTCATAAAAAATGACAGATTTAAGCAACCTTTTTCCTTATTTGAAACCAGATAGCCAGATGTTTTATAATAATCTTGTCTTTAGAGAAGACAAGCACGAAGCAGAAGAAGCTGATGCAGTCTGATAATAGCAGTGGGGAGGAAGAATTTTTGACATCATAACTCCAGTGTCTATTTTGAATAGTGTGTGACCAATATGTTTACTGTGATATTCTTACTTGGAAGAGAGCCATGAAAATCAAAAAGCGTGTGCATATAAACACATACTTTTTTATGTAACAAAAAGACTGAAACATATCAATGCAAATGGTACAGATGTAACATTGTTATGTTGTCAATAAAAATTCAGCCTTTTTCATTTCCCAGCCTTAAATGCTTTCCATCAAAAACAACCTTTGTCATGACATACCGAAATTTACCATTTATTTTGATGCGGTTGCACGGTGATATAAATAAAAAAATCTCAACAATTATTATGTTATATCCTTAATATTTGGTGAAAAAAGCATTAAATCCTTTGAATGAAAACTAACATGCCAGACAGTTTTTTTCTCTCTCCTGAAAACTTCGTAAAATGTGACAAGGGTTGTTTTTGTTGTGAACCCCTCAGAGCCATTTTTGGAAACAAAACTTTCAAAAATGTTCCTTGTAGAGAGTAGTTTGTGGTGGGGGTATTTTCTTGAAAATCATCAAGTACCATCCTTGGAAGATGCTAAACATAAAAACCAGGTTTGGTATTTAATGGTGTTTTGTTTTTGAGCTATGCTGTCCACACACACATATATATATATATAACCATACACACAAGAAAATTTATCTAAAGGTGTTTTTATCGGACTCAGGGGACATTAAAATATTTATTTCTGGTGAATTCATGATATCGAATTTTTGGGTTGAATAAAATAGCTTCTCTAGCTACTATGTACATTGAATAAACATACGGCTAGAGAAAGTAAAAATGCAAATGATTTTTGTATTTGAATATGCAGACTGTACTTGCATGTTTCGTGCAGAAGTTCACATTTACCCTGATTCTTCCAATTCGTTTTCTCTTAACTCAAACACATTTTTGCATGGATAAGGCATACACGATTAATGGTTTGAAATTACTATTTATCGTTTTATTACTGCTACATAATATGTTATTTTACTCTTATCGTTTCTTCGGTAATATTGCAATGGAAGAGACCAACCTCAGAATAGGTGTTTTTGTATAACTTTTATATCTTAGAAGTTGAAACAAATATATGCATAAATTGCCCACAGTAATGCACTTTATGTTTGTATCTCCATACTTTAATTCTTTTTGTGAACAACATTAAAGATCCATAGATAAAATAGTGTTGGATTAGGGTTCAAATAGCATTTAAATACATAAAACGCGCTTTTTACCATGACAAAAAAAAAATACAAAATACCTCCTGCCCAACCTCATAACTAGAAGTAATACAACATGCAAAACTTGGGGCGTTTTTGAGCATATTTTGAATACGGAGTGAATGGCGGAAGCGTCATAATGATTTTCATTTTCAATTCCATTAGCATTTTCTTTAGCATTGAGAAATTTTTTCGTCATAGCCACTCTCTTTAAAATGCAATGGTACAATGTCGCCTTAGGTACACGCATAGTACACTAGACGGCACGAAAAGGTGTTTAATTGCCGTGCCTTATATTGGTAGTGTAATGTTAAAACGTTTTAATCCCAGCACTGTCTAGTTACAACTATTAACTTGTGTTGTTTATAAGGCCAAGTTTTTCTGAGATAGCAATTGGAAGGATGCAGGTTATTTAGGAACTATGGGACTCAGAAATCCTCATGAGCACTTAACATGAATAATATATCGTGATTTTTATACGATTGGTGGTCGCCAACATTTCCATCCCTCCCGGATTGCGGAAGATTTATTTTGTGTCATTTTATGGGAACAAAAGTAATTAGATATTGGATATGAGCATAATTACAAAAGAGTATGACATGAAAACCGTGGATTTACAATGAATATATGCAGAAGAATTTTGGTGGAATTTCTTTATTCTGCCGTAATTACTTTAAATTCCTTCAGAATTTAAATTTTAAATATATAAAGCATGCTATTGGAAATCTTCTTATTTAATCCACAATAAAAAACGAAATTGTGAAATTAGGCTTAATAATAACAGCATATTACTTTGATTCCACAATTAGCGTCTTGTCATCCCGAGTGCTGCACACTTTCTACTGCTAATATCATATGTATATTTGTTGAATAATGTTTAATCAAGCTAAAATCACGTAATGTTACTTAGCAGTCCTTAAACTATTATAAACTTTTGCAATGAGAGCAGTAATTTTAGTTTTCCGTTCATGTCCACTTCCTAAAATGATGTGAATTAGAGTGCAAACAGTACTTTGTTCGTTCTCAACCTGCCAAAAGATTTGGCGGATTATTTCAGCTTAATTGTTCAACGACCTTCGAACGTCTTTAGTTTCTCAGTACCATAGCATTTGTCCAACTGTGTAAAATGAGCATCTGCCTTAGCCTCATCAGATTGTTGGCGAAACTAAATAAGATGAAAAAACAATTAATACTGGTCACGTTCCTCAAAAAATTCCTGATAAAAACACGCTATCTAGGTATTCAAATATTATATAGGTGTCTCTATTCTCTAATGCTGATAGTGGTGGCGGTGGTGGTGGTTAGAATGGAAATAATGTAATGATATAGCATTATATCAATCGAATTGAATAGTCTTTGAACTAATGCTTTTAACCGTAAATGTAAAATTTCATAAAAAAAAACAAAAAAAAACAAAAACGGATTCTTAGCCTTAGTAGTTGCATATGATTTCATTAGTGTGTGAAAAATAGACGCTGTAGAAGATTACATAGTGGCCATTTGTAACACACTCTGTTGTAGCACGGAACGGCTAGCACTTATACGCATCAGGAGAGTTCTAAGACCCCCCCCCCAGAGCTAATCTATCCAACCCTGGTCCAATTTATTAATCCGTGATCCTCCCCCTCAGGATTCAGTAAGGATGCAATCTTTTAGAAGAATATTCTTGAAAGTAGTCAGCACTTCTGCTTAATATTAATTTATGTTTCATTTTCCTTTACTTACTGCACAATATGAACGTGTATTAGGTGAACTTTGTGTTTCAGCTCACACTAGGGATAAAATCAAAGAGGCGTGTTGGTAAATGGAGAGACCCATGAGCGAGATTAATGAATCTGTTGCAGAACACTTGATTTCTTGTAGCGAACTGTTTCGTTGAGAGTGCGGTTGTTGATACGAAGTTGAAAGAATGTGGTATTTCATTCCCCTTGAATCTGTGCTCAAAAAGAGATTATTAAATCAAATTCAAATACCTTTCGGCATCAGGTTTCCCCCACAAATCACTAATTAAACTCCTACCACTCATGATACGCCAATAAGCAAGGCCTTCATAGTGCAGAGTGGTATTCTGTGGTTTTTCACAAGTGTCAGCAATATTATCAGATATGCATCTGCAATTAACAGTTAACTGTATACACTAAGATTTTATTTAACCCTTTCAGATCTGACTTTTTATGCTTCAATGAAAAAATTATCTGTGAACCTCCTTGTCCATCTTGTAACAAAAGCTCCAAAGTAGTTCTAAACTTGGCCACAGATAGCAGCACAAAACTGGAAAACTTGAAAAACATAACAGTTCATACCCCCAAGTGATCTAAATAGTAATTACAGCTTTTAAATGTATTACTAGTCTGTAGAAAGTCATGTCCTTTCCAATGGACACCGGGACTGAAAGGGTTAATTCGCTATTTTCATGAATAATCTTTCTGTGATAACCTTGTAGATTTACACTTCAACAATGTGTTTATTTCCTGCATGAAAACAACGTCTTTGCAAAACCTCAATGGCCACAAAACCATGCTAATTGGTGTCAAATCCCTTTCAAATCGTTTTCTCTCTTTACACACAGCATTTGCAAAATCTCCTGTTCTTTGAATTTTACCACTAATTTGAAAAATGTTTAGAAGCAAAAAGAGTGACCAGATTGTACTCCTGCAGCTAAATCCTGTCTTTTGATACATTAATAAAAGTACAATGCTGGAGCCCCATTTTGAGGCAGCAAACATGGCAAAGCTACTTTAACCGAAGTTGGCTAAGAATCCGGCTAAGTCGCAACCCAGCTTTAACCAAGTCCCTTCTAACTCTCTAAATAAGTGAGTTTATAGTTTGTGCCAAAGCTGTAATCCCTTCAGTCCTGCTCTGTTCTCTCTGAAAAAAAAGAAAGAATGCTCTTTCAAAAAAGAGGCTGCACATAGTAATGCTTAATGAATCTTTAACCATTGGATAGAAAAAGCAATAAACAAAGAAACAAAACAAAAGTAGTTGCTGATTGAGGACCAAGGCTACACTTGCTCTGCTAGGAATTTCTAGCTAGAAATGATTGGAAAGCTTCGAATTGGAACAGGAGAATGTAGTTGGAACAGATTTAAAAATTCCAGGAAAACTAAATAAGGAACACCGGACTCCGGATAAAGGGAGTCTCTTTATTAACTTAAGGAGGCTAGGACCAGTAAAATGATAAACTTTGAAACGCTATGTCTTTAATGGAAAAACACTTAAAGGGTACATACAATATCCTAACTTTAAACTTATGCATCTCAAAATACATTTTTTCCAACCCACATTTCTTGCTCTAAAAACCATACATCCTCTAAGGCTGTAATTTTGCAAACTTGTGTAACATGATCGATAACTACACTGATATAAGGTTATTTATTTAAGTAGAATACATTTTGAGGATTGGGTTTACAAAACCAAGACTTCCTTTTTGGGACATTTTCTTCATAGAGGGAAAAAATATAACGGAATTATTATTAGCAACTTTTGAACTTTTTATTATACTCAGTAAAATAATTGAAAATCGGCCTGTTACATTAAATGATTCTTGAAATTATAGGGCATCCATAGAGAATAACACCCTTAGCTGTCACCCTTGTTTCGGGCTCTACAGACATTTAGAGATAATGCCATACGTCTTTTTCTTAGTATATTATTTTATAAAGGTGCATTTTTGTCAAAATTATATTTTCACATCTTCAAAATGTTCCATGCGTGTAATTTTTCTTTAAATACAATTGGATATTTTCCACAATCTGCAGAAGTGTCTAATATAATGTTACGGGCAGCAAAATTATCCTAACTCCTATAGTAATTTTTAATATACATGAAAAAATATTTAATTTTACAGATTAAAATCATCATAATTCAGTAAGAAGAGTTATTGAGGTTTCCACACTTAAAGTCTTTCTGCGTGGTTTTAAGCTCCAGTTCCAAAATGGCAACCAACTTTCTAAAATGTTGAGGCGTGTGGAACATTTTGATTATGCAATATATTTAAATAGTAAAATGTATTAAATAATGAACATCTTGTAAATTATTTATCTGGTTTCAATTTGACATTCGTATAACAGAAATGCAGCCAAAGTAAGGTTTTTAAAACAATCTATACAATTTATGGAAAATTGAAATTTGACACACAGTGTCCCTTAATTCCGATAGTTTCAATGGTACACTCATAGTCATTAAAAATACGCCTGGCGCTGTGAGTTTGCTGAAAATGTAAACGTTTGACGTGTATTCGGATCTTACGACAATTTTCATTGCTGCTGTTCTGGCACAACATACCAGGCGAGTAAGAAAGGCAAAACCGATTGGACAGTCCACGACCTCTTCACCCTTCACCCCGCACAGTGCTCCTTCAGAACCCTTGACCTGTATAAGCAGTGTATTTATTTTGTTCACCACCAATTTCGTTCTTTATTGTGGATTAAATAAGTTTAATTTCTTTAGCATGCTATATATAATATAAAACTATAGTATAAAACTAAAATTCTGAAGGAATTAAAAGAAATTAAGACAGAATAAACAAATTCTACCAAATTCTCCTCCTTATTTATTGTTGTACTGTATTTTACAGAACTAATTGTAAATCCACGATTTTCAAATTATATTATTTTAGCTTATACTAATTTAAAATATCTAATTACTTTTATTCCGATAAAATGACACAAAATAAACCTTCCGCAATCCGGGAGTGATGGAAACGTTGGCGACCACCAATCGTATACAAATCACGATATATTATTTATGTAAGTTCCGACGATTTCTGAGTTCCGTAGTTCCTAAAAAACCTGCATCCTTCCAATTGCTATCTCAGGAAAAACTTGGCCTTATAAACAACACAAGTTAATAGTTGTAACTAGACAGTGCTGGGATTAAAACGTTTTAACATTACACTAACAATATAAGGCACACGGCAATTAAACACCTTTTCGTGCCCTCTAGTGTACTATGCGTGTACTTAAGGCGACATTGTACCATTGCATTTTAAAGAAAGTGGCTATGACTGAAAAAAATTCTCTATGCTAAAGAAAATGCTAATGGGATTGAAAATCAAAATAATTATGGCGTCTCCGCCATGCACTCCATATTCAAAATTTGCATGCTGTATTAATTCTAGTTATAAAGTTGGGCAGATCTTTAGCGTTACTTTTGTCATGAAAAAAATCGCATTTTAAGTATTTAAATGCTATTTGAATTGTAATTCAACACTACTTTATCTAGGGCTATTTAAATATGTTCACAAATAAACCCATTTATTAAAGGTAAATTATGAAGATACAAACATACTGTGCATTACTGTGGGCAATTTTGCATACATTTGTTTCAACTTCTAAAATATAAAAGTTACTCAAAATCACCTCTTCTTGCGTTGGCCTCATCCATTTTAATATTAACGAAGAAACAATGAGAGTAAAATAACATACTATGTTGCAGTAACACGACGCTGAATAGAAATTTCAAACCATTAATCGCGTATGCCTTATCCATGTAAAAATGTGTTTGGGATAAGAGTAACAAATCGAAAGAGTCGGGTAAATGAGGGAACGTAACACGTCATATTTTTTCATCCTGTAACAAGTACTCTCATGTTGATTCTTTTTCACTATACCAATAACAAAATTTAATTGGTCGACGATCATACGTGCTATTACAAAGGGGGAGCAATTTGTATCTTAATTAGCAGATACTTAATGTCTTGCTTGTTTATTTTTACTCTCTTCCTCATCGAAACTTGATCAACTGTAAGAAAGTAAGCACAACGAGAAAGTGTGGAACCTGATGCACACGGGTATTATAAATATCGTGAGTTATTTCTTCTCCTATTCCTTCTAATATTTATTTTCTGAAGAGTAAGGGGAATTTCACGAGCGATTGAACCGACCAGTTGATCCCGCCCTTAATGACTGCCAGCTCTTGTAACTTATTCAGCCCTTGTGGTCGGGGCAGCTTGAAACTCAAAAAGAGTTCTTCTCTCGTGGGTTAGTTCTGTCCATAGCCTCCGGGGTGAAAAATATATGCGCGCGCGGAGAAATACACCAGACATTTTTTCCTAAATGTCCCCATCAATTTCCGGAGTTGGAAGGACGCTGGTGAATGGAGAATTCCTGCATGGAAGAATCTGCTAAGCGTGCAGTTTTTATGTGGAGATTTGTTAAACGTAACTGCCACGTCCGATAATGTGTTTTATTCGCAGATTATAGTAGTGGTGCTATTTATAGGCCACTCCATCGTGTCAGTGAAAACCTAATATACACCAGTGCCGATTTTGGACCCCCTACAATGTTTGTTATTTTCCGTAGTAGATACGATAACACCCCCTCCCGAAGAAAAATTACATTACCTTTCGGAAACCATGTACTCACTTATTTCACAAATAATACAGTGCATTGCGCCACTTGTGTACAGCTTTAAATATGAAGCTAACGTGTCCATGCTGTACTGAGTGATTCAGTGAATGTACAGGCAAAGACTTCACTTCAGTTATAAAGCCGGATGTGTTGTGAGATAGGGAGTAACATTTCTGTTGGCACATTATGTCTTCAAGGAAAACACGATACAAAATTAAAATTCTTGAATATAATGTTACGAATATCATTGTTAATAGGGTGCATTCAATTTAATATGTACTGCTTACAGATGTGATCGCAGAAAATTGTTATAGCTGGAGCGTACGGATACTTAGCGCTATGCAACTGAAGAAGCCGCTAATTAATTAAGCAAAATATAGTAATTTCAATGTCACAATGGAACATTACACAGTTGGCATGCCACCACTACTTAACGTTTGTTTAGTAGAAGACATTGCCGTTGTGATGACAGAACAATGTTCATAACAATAATATATATATTTCATAAATATTCCGTTTAAGGGCTTCATAGCATAGTAATCATAAACTGATAAAACATCTTAGTGCAATTTTATTAGAATATAATTACAAGTTTTATAACAGTAACACTAACACATTAGTAGATATTCTTTCTTTCTCTTTTATTTGATACTTCTAAGATAAACGAATGTTAGTACCTACTTAGATGAATTGTATATTAAACTCCAGTTAAGTGCAGGATTTTAACACACATTAGGTAAAAACTGACAAATAAGAAATCGAATATCCTCAGTGTAACATTCTGTCATGGGCAATAAAGGTCATTTAACAAGGACAACCACAGGCTTTCGCGCTTTTTTATGAGGAACGAAATTGTGTTTTAGTTCCAAGGTACCAAAAGAAACGGCAGAAATCTAGGAACCAAATAAATATAACCACAAATCTCTTTGCCACTCTTGATCAGTTTGCTTTAGAATCCATAGATAAGTTAGCGTTCCCTGATCAAGCTCACGTAAATATTTTAGTAAATGAAGATAATAGTGACAGTAATAGGTGTTTTTAGGGCGCGTAACGTAACCGATCGTTATCACCCCTCCCCCCAAAAGGAAGTGGCGTAGGTTAGTCCAAAGCAAAACTTTGCCTACCACTAGTACACACACATTTTATGCATTATGAGCGTTGTCTAAAGGAGGAACTTGGTTATGGTAAGAAAGCACATAATCGTGATAGCAGATTCAGAAGAAAAAGATATATTTTCAATGTTCTATCATATACTGTAAGGTGTGACGCCAATTCCTGTTTTCAATAATTAATTTGAGTCTGTTTGGCTGTTCAGCCCTGTATACAGATCACATAATAGTGTGTGTGCATGTCTGTATGTTTTTTTTTCATTTACTTTACTATCCATACTACACCGATAGTTTACCCTTTATCAAAGTTTCTGCTATATGGTGATTAAAAGAGCAACGCATGGCAAGAGTCAACATTTTTCAGGGGAATAGTCACATAATTTTTGTGACCAATATTCTAGCCATATTTTAGTCAGTTCTGGTAATTCTGTTCTCTAATGGTATTGGTTATTGTGAATTGTTTCTTTCGCACCAGCCGCGTGAACGACAGAATTTTGAGAGGTGAAACATTCATTGACATAGCTGGAATTTGAACCAGGATCTCCTGGTTTCCATCCGGTTGCTCTGACCACTGAGCTACCATGGTAATATGCTGGCACTGCATTAAATTCTCCAACTGACTCACGTTTTTCCCATGGAGATCCGCAGTTCAAATTCCAGCTATGGCATTGAATTTTTCAGTCTGACTGCCCCTCTCCATCTTCTGTCCCACACACTACTGGCGTGAAAGAAACAATTAATTCACATTAATTGACCTAATAAGTTGGTTAAATGTGAAGCCCAGGATTTAAGTACTTACGGAGTTTGTAAGCCGCCATTGAGGTAAGACATCTCAAAATGACTTGAGATCTGCTTGTGGTTTATCGGGAAAAACGCACCCGAGAATTTAGTACCGTGCCGACATGTTTCCATGGTAGCTCAGTGGTTAGAACTACTAGACGGAAACGAAGACGTAGTTCAAACCTCAGCTATGGCAATAGTCTGACTCTACCGCTCCGGTATTGATTATTGTTACTGGCAATACTTAACCCAAAGGAGAGTCAACTAAGAAAACGTATTTATTGCCTTACTTTGTGTTCCAGAGACTGAATTCCACCATGGCCCTTATCGTGTACAAAGCAGAGGTGGTTTGTTTACCTTCAAATATATTTCATCCTAGCGCCAATCGCCTGCTCGTCCTTTTAAGGTCACAAAATACGCTCCCTTTGCTTTGCTGTCGAAGATGAATAGATGACTAGAAGTTTGAAAGTAAATCGTAAGATATTAACCCTTCATCTCAATACTGATAAAGAACACAAGGATTGTAGTGCTATAACAATTTGGATAAGAAAACCCAGTAGCTGCTCAAGGTGATCAGTGAGTGCAGTAGGCCATTGGAGACGCAGATTATGCTGAAGCACCGGTTTGTGTATTTTAACGGAATTTTAAGCGATTATTAGGAAATGATGGAAAAATTTATTGTAAAAATGTTTGTTAATCTATTTGTACTAAACATGGAATGGTGTTTAATCTGTCCAACAATACCAACCCTTCCTACGAAGATTGATGTGTTTAATGATATGATTTAAAAACAAAAGTGTTAAATAGCTTTAAATCCGTGGCTTATTTGGACAGGAATACATATTTTAATAAAACATTAATTATTTTATCATTTATCGAGTAAATTTTGCCTCTCCAGGGTAATAGTAACTTAGAGCAAATGCATTCTTATTTTCAAACTTGAGAAACTAAAAATGGTCATAGAGGGAGATTAATGTTAGTCTAGTTTTCTCAAAAAGCTAACTTCAGTAAAGTTCTAATTCTGCTTATTTAGCACACACATCAGGTACAATAACTAAGATGTTACGTGGCGTTCACCCACCTCTCCTAACTAACGCCAAAGTTTTTGTATATCTGGTTTCTTGTTCCAAACTTCTCTGTTAACTTGCATACCTGCCTCCTCCATCTTTGTAATTCTGATTTATCGTCTTAGCATCCGTGGAACGGGAACGTAAGCCTAACTTCACGTTCTCCTTCCTTCATTAACGCTAGTCGCATAATTCAGCGCAAACTTCAGTCCCACTTAGTCATCCGTTCGAAACAAATTGTGCATTGCCATGTGTTTCAGCTGAATATTTTGACTGTTGCACATCTCATTTCTTATACTTTAAACAAAATATATTTAACTTTTAGGGCGTCATGCGACATCTATTCTAGGAACGTTATTGAGAACACACTTAGTAAACATAAACTCGAGGTGTGGGTATAAAATTATTATTATTTTTTGAATAACAAAAATGAATTAGCCACAGTTAGTCCCAATGGCTCATCTAGGACCGATATAGCACTAGTACCAAGTATCTTGTACATTGGGTGCACTTAATATCGCAGGGCAGTGCAGTACCCGAAGAAAGTTCGCTGCATTTCTGCCACCACTGCTCGAGTTATCCATCCGTACCAAAGTGCAACATCAATAATATGTTAGGGTACTCAAGTTTGGAGTAAGGTTCTAAGTCCGTTGCCGAAGTTGGACGGTGTTGTTATTATTATTATTTTTACTGCTTCTAGTACTACTACTACTACTACTACTACTACTACTACTACTACTACTACTACTACTACTACTACTACTACTGCTGCTGCTGCTGCTGCTGCTGCTGCTGCTGCTGCCGCCGCCGCCGCCGCCGCCGCCGCTGCCGCTGCCGCTCCTGCTCCTGCTCCTGCTCCTGCTCCTGCTCCTGCTGCGCGCCAGTACCATCATCGAAGTTTACAGATTGGCTGTCCGTTGGACCCAGAAACTACGAATACCATTAAGCGGTATAATCTGAGAAAGACAGGCTTAGATTGGCAGTAAGTGGATCACTTCTATTATTCTTCAGCACTTTATTAAACCTGTTGATGGTAAATACCATAGGTTGTGACATACACTTTGGCGACGCCTTTCAATACCACCCTTCCATCACATAGTTCGAAGATATGCTATTCTTCTGGTTGAGGACCGATTCTCGAAAAATTATGTCGCATGTACTCCCGAATATATTTAAATCGAATGATTTGACAGTCCAGGATGGTGTTAAAACCTCAAGATAACCATTTGGCCACTCCAATGTGATGTTTAAAATGCGAAAGCTCTTGTTTTTGGGCACCATGTGTATTTATGTCTTCAGAATACACCTTTCGAACAGTGGGTGGCCTACAATCTTCGAGTACGGTGTCAAATTGTTCGAATTTATTCTGGTGGATACCTGCATAAGTTTCTCAATACCAGCAGTTGCCACTCAGCCTCAGGATGCTACACAGATTCGCCCTCTCCTCTTGGTATGTGTTACATACTCGGAAGTGTAGCTAATGTTGTTCGGTTGCTAAATTATCAAGTGCCCTTCAATGTAGGAACAGAATATGTTCTCCATCGATTTAGCCTTTTGCTAAAAATTACATGGCATGGGCATCATGCTGTCTTCTCATAGAGTATGGATATTAGACTTTCTTTCATGGCTGCCCATAGATGGTGAATATTGCCATGCAGGCGTTTTCAAATAGTAAATGCAACGGGCAAAACTATCGCAATTACAGCTGCTACCAAGTAAAGGCCACTTAACTTTCTTTATGGCTAAATCCTGCTCCTGAGATGTGTTCTATGGATGGCTACTTTTTGGACACGTCTCAGCCAATTTCTTGAACACGCGGAATCCAGCGTCTGACGCAAATTTCTCTTCTGCCGAGTGTATTAACAATTTTTGAAACGGATCAACCTACTTCTCATGTGCCAACAGTTCTGCTTCTGTTTATCTATAGCGTTTTGGAAATATTTTGTTCCCTAATAGAAATATCTAATCGTTTTCTCCTTCGTACATTCCTGCAACCTTTAGAAGTTCCTTTTCTGTTCAGTACTGCTATCCTGCGAAAGGTATGCTGAACACATGGGCAAATAATGCTTATTGCAAGCAGATACAAGAACTTTGGTAGTCACCAGGTTCATTCACGTTACCTATTGCTTGCATGCATGCTGTCTGCGTCAACTGCACACAGCCTTTCCACGATTTTGGCCTTTTGATGAAGCAGGAAAATAATTTTCTGAGAAAAATGTGTTAACAGAAATGTCTTATTTTACAACTGTAACTGCAGGTTTCATTCTAGAATGTAAGTAAGTAGACGTTACTAGCGTTGTTTTGGTTGCTGCATTTAGAACACTTTATGACTGTTTAATTACAAGTCAAGAACTGGAACTAGTTTTCTTCCGCGTACCGTTAATATTAGGCAATTATTAATGCATGTTCTGTGAAATGATAAATGTTGTTTTATAGCTAAACCAAACTTTGGCTCCAGTTATTGGTATAATTATTTAAATGTAACCTAACTACAGTCGTGTGCATTCCTAAGTATCCCATGAGGCTGTTCAGTTTAACGTCTTATCGAAGAGCTTAAACATATAAAATAACACTTCATTTTTTCTCATATATACAATAAATACATGATATTTGTAACTGACAGTCAATGGCACGTGAAAGTTTATTGTATTGTATTTTTCTAGAATGTATTGCCATATATCCAGCTGGGTTATGTTTCAACTCTATGAAACAGTCAGTACAGGAGTAGTGATTTCTAACCCCATTAATCTTTGTGATGAAAACTGTTGTATTCCAGGTCAGTCCGAAAGCGTTACAAACCTAATAATAATAATAATAATGATAATGATGATAATAATAATAATAATAATTTACTCTCTAAAACATATCAAAATCTATGTAAAGTTTTACAATCTAGTATTGTTAATAAACGAAGTTAAAAACATACACACATATTTTAAGATATTCGGTAGTATAGAACGGTAAATTAAATTAACAAATGATAATGCAAAAGAACTCTGAAACTTAATGATCTGTGTCGCAAAGACTGAGAAGGAAATAAGGAAAGAAAAATATACCTGGGATTTCAGTCACATTTCTCAACGTAATAATCTGGCACAATCATGTGCTCTATTCTCAGGAATACGTTATGACTCAGAAGCTTATTTCTTCTAACACTATTATTTTGTTATAAACCTTTCACATGTAGTAAAATGGTTGTGGTAAACATTAACCTGCCTTGCAAGATTAGAGCGGTAACGAGTAGTTAAACATTAAACATTGGCTTATTTGTTGTATAAAAATCCATTCGCTAGCTATGCATCTTGTGTTGTCATGAAGACTCTAAGCACCATTTTCTGAGCACTATTTATTCAAACCTTTATCAAATAGTTTTTTTTAACTGTTAATCTGTAATACTGGTGATAGTTTTTATCTATATTTGGTCCTTCTCAATTTTCTTCAATTTTAGGGTGAATAGTGAAAATATTATTGTGCGGAAGCCATATCCCTTTCTCCATATACTCATATAACACCTCAAAATAATATAAATTTCACCTTAAATTATCCCAATTATTATATTAAAAATAATATTAATTACTTAAGAACCAATAATGCTCATTTGATTTTGCTGTCTAACCGCGGATGCTACAACTATTAAAAGGGTGGTTTGTTTCTATTAATCGTAATTAGCCCCTAAACCGGTCATATTGCAATACACTTATCCAGTACAGATAATAGTGGTATTCCTCTCCAGTTTTCTAGTTGAGTTGTAGCCCTGTCCTTGAATATCGGCTGAATAATTGGTGACATCCAAGTTTCAGAACACTGAGTGATATAGCTCTGTTACGGCTTCAAAACATACACATTTTTAAAAGGAAAAGTCACTTTAGTTACCCTTCAATCCTTTGTAAACAATTTCTGTTGAAATAAATTGGCTTCTGTAACCTATGTAATACTAAAATATGTTTTCAACATATTTAGCGCTCTTAGAGCTGGTGATAATTATGAGAATAAGAAAGGAAATCACATGAAGTTGGACCGTAGATATAATCAATGTTTTATGAGATTAGAACTCTTTGAAACCATATCACATATTCCTCTCAGTGTTTTATTGTTTTCAGTGTACTGCATCTGTAATAAAGTTAATCAGGGGTTAACTACCCGTGCAGTGATTTGCCATGGCAGAAATTATTTGATAATTGATTGCCTTCTACTGCCTTAGGCCTAAATAAATCAACTTGAAACTGACCTTTATTTATGGACGCTCTTTAACTGATGCCGTTCTTAACGTTCCCTTGTACAAGGATATATGTTGGGTGTGAAAGGGCGCTTATTTTTTCCCAGAGGTCTCTTTATTAGGCTTGAGGTTTTTTTCCGTGCTGTAAATCTACAGCAAGGGACCAACGGCTTCACTTTCCTTCCGAAGCAAGCCAGGCTAAGGGTTTTTACGCCCGAAAAAAACTCTCCCCCGCCGATTGCTTTGAAATCGCGACCTTGAGAGCCAGAGGCTAGCATGTTACCCCTATGTCATAGGACGAACAAATAATAAGCAAGGTCTGGGGCGTCCAACCTCTGCTCATATGAGCTAATGACATCACCTGGTCGCGTTACCCCGCCTCCTTCGTTTTGTGCATGACCAGGCAAAAGGCATGTCCCCTTCAGTCATTCAGTGGCGTTTACCTGGGTTCGACTCTCGACACAATGCAGGTTTCAAGCGAGCCAAACATATTGTATTCCAGAAAGAATGGGAGGAAGAATGTTTGTTTGTTTAAAAGGACAGTACGGTGAAATGTCTTATCTGTAAGCAACACTTTTCTTGCGGTTTCCGATTACAACACTAAACGACACTTTGAAAAATACGATTATGCTGATTATGGCAAACAAGTTTTATCAGGTACGCAACGTTAACAGCATTTAAGTTTGAACAGATCAGATAACTTGTAAACTGATTATGCATTTAAATCATTTCACTTGTAGGTGAAACAAAAATACCGAAATTAAAAGATACTAAACCACCAACTTCGTACGACCTACCTGTTGGCAATATTAATAGAGTGTCTTATGGGATTGCTGAACACTTTGTAAAGAAACTGAGGTATTTTAATGAAGGAGAGTCCATTAAAGGTTATTTAATTATAGCCGCCGAGGAAGTGCGTCCCAATGTAATAGATACTTTTAAATCGGTGAGTCTATTTCGCAATACCACTACAAGGCTCGTGGAAGAATCGGGGTGTAATATTATGAAACAGCTAAACGAAAATACAAAATTATTAATTTATTGTTCTCTAGCACTGAATGACAGCACAGATATAGCTGATGAAGCTCAACTGGTTATATATTTGAGGGTGGTTGATACTGAGTTCTGTGTCTCTGAAGAGCTTCTAAACGTAGTTTCTCTTAGAACGGACACTTGTCGTGAAGATATTTTCAGTGATGTCATAGATGTTTGTAGCAGATTAGAACTTTCTTTGGGCTAAACTAGTTAGTATGCGACCTAGAGCGCCCCATCAATAGGGGGTGAAAAGCGTTTTATTGGCAGACTAAAACATATTAAAGGGATATGGTGTACTCTCTGATGTTTGTCCTTACACTGCATAATGCATAGGAAGGCTTTATGTGCAAAAGCAATTGCCTTAAATAATGTTATGTCGGTAGTTGTGAACTGCGAGAAGTTTATTAAAATAATCTCCCTTCGTCTAAGGGATTTTAAAGCTTTGTTAGAAGATCTGGGATCTCATTATGACAATCTGCCGTATTATTGTCATATCAGGTGGTACTCTGTCGAGGCGCTTCTTCCAGCTACGGTATGATATAAATAGCTTCAAAAACAAATAAACTAGCATACAGACATAAATTACTCATGTTTGATGTCATAAGCCACTCATATAAAATCTTGTTTTTTTTCTGATATTTACTATTTGTAAAGCCATGATGTTCCAGATCTAACTGACGAAGAATGGCTGTGTTACCTTAATTTCTCGACCCAGCTGTTATATTATCATGATATCCTAAATATGAGCTTACAGGGGAAAGGTAAATACATAATTACGTTAGTTGACGTAGGAATACCTTTATGGTAGAATCAACACTGACAACGTCAATTGTAAATTGGTGACAACGTCAATTGGAAATTAGTGACATGTTTTTCATCCTTACAATCAATTTTACCATAAATTGCACCTTATTAGAGAGATATACAGCAGCTTTGAAGAAACGTAAAACACCTTCGAGTCCAATTTCCAAGATTTGAAAATATAGAGTAGAAAGCCAATCATTTTCAACTCCTTTTAATGTTGCCTGCAAATATACTCCTCACAATATTCAAATAGAACTAGTTGTTTTTCAGAATTCAGCAGCCCTGAAGTAATCTCAGGAAAACGATTGGGATTTATTTAAATCTGTTCCCAATGAAAAAATTCTCAAATTGCGAAATTTTGCTGCAAAGTTTATATCGATATTTGGTTCTAAATTAATTTATGAACAGCTGCTTTCAAAAATTAATCAAATACAAAGCAGATATTCTAGTAGGGAAGGGCAGGATCATTTGGTCTGCCTTTTAAGACTGTTGTCCACCCTGTTGGAAACATTGGCAAACTGATTGTAAGTAAACAGTGCCACAAGTCAGTAACAAGAAAGGCATTCGAGGAGGGTTTTCTTAGTATTTGAACTATCCCATATAACATTGAAGTTGCTGAATCCACCGCCACCAATAGAATGCGACATCATAGATAGTTTTTTTCCTGCCGCTACAGAAAATCTGGGTGGAGGTAAATCTGCCCTTACCTCCGCCGCTGTAGGTTGAGCACTTCAGAGCAAGACTGTCTGTCCTTGTGTGAAAAGCACACGCCTTGTAATCATGTCGCTAATTTATTTCAGAAGTAACACAAAGAAAAGCAGAGCTCAGATTACGGTAGTAATGCGCTACAACACCAATTATGAAATTATATATGTTCAAACCCGTGTTTATCTGTTTGTTTGCACAAGCTGTTAAAGGTCATATAAATTCGTTTTGATGAGTATTGCAACCATTTATTTCGTGAATATTTGTAACACAAACACGAGAAAGCAGTGTCTGAATTTATCAACACGTGTTGTATTTTTAGCGATTTAGCTAAAAGAAAACAATAAAATTCCCATTTTTGATTAATTATTTTCATTCGAAGTAATCGTCAACTGAGTAAACCAATAACAAATAAGGAAGAAGTGTATATTGATGACGACTCTTGAGTTGTGTTTGGTCAGCATTTGACGCTTAAGAAACATTTTCTTGTGCTGTAAGTAAGTGACTCAAATAATATTACAGCTCTGGCTCAACATTTCAAGCTAAACATATTTGTGCAACACTAGGTAAGCGTCTTAATGAAGTTTCAAACTCCATGGTATATTTATTTCATTAAAAGAATTGTTTTCAAATGAAGAAACCGTGCTCAGAAAATATATGCAAGAATCACTACTGCTCAGAATTAATTTTGTAGCAATGGCTTAGAGACCTCTTAGCTCCGGAAACTCTGTCTGTACCTGGTCCCTAGACAGAGACATTGCACACATTCCACATTGCGATGGAAAAGGGTTTGCAAAGCACACACCATGAGGAGTTCAAGGCATTATTAAAGTGGAACAACTCGTGCAGGATACAGACGCTTGTCAAAACTCGAACATTTTGAAACCTTTGTTATACTTTATGTCCAACTATTTTGCAAGTGTTTTAATGGTGCTAACACTAAACCATTATAATCAGGTGGATCAGTATGCAAACTTGCTTTCCATTAATCTTTTAAGTTGCCACAAATGGTACTCGAAATACTACGAGGGATACTTTCTCCCTTAATATCTGATGTAAAAACCGTCACTTAACTCTGAATAACAAAAAACATTCTCCTTATTTGCTTCAGATTAGCTAGCTATGCTATATATTCTGCTTCAAATTAAGCTTAAGTTCAACAATGAGCTGGGTAATAAAACTAAGATGTACCACTGAAATTATGTGGAGTCGTGAAACAAGGTGTATAAAACTAAAAATTGAATCAATATATTATGAAAAATTATTAGAATATGTTGATATTTATTAGGCTTAGATCACTTATAGTCTCGAACAGTATGCATTTCATGTTAAACTGCTTCGAGAGCCAGTATCTGCGAAATATCGAATCTCCAAGAGTTATGAAAAATTCTGCTCCTTTCAAAATGTCTTGTTTCTTGCTTATGGTTTTCCCCAGCTCACCTTAGAAACTTTTAATTTGGCAAAATGACCATTTTAATTTTGTGTGCAAATCGGCTACAATTTTTTAAATTAGGAAAAATTATGAAGGCATGTTTCTAATACGGTGTATAAATGTTGCGTTTTATCAATAACGGATATATAATTTAACTCGCTTGACGCTAGTGGTATCCGTCGATACTGAAGGTATTGATAGCCTATGCTTGCAGCTCTTTTGAACAAGTATCCTGCAAAACACTATGTTCGGCTCATTTTTGTTGAGTATGGCTACTAACGAGGTTTGCAAGCTACTTTCGTTCAACCTTGCTCCCTATTTACTATCTCGCTCGCCCCCTTTCATAACTCAGTCACAGGAAGAAATTTTGCATGGCTGTTGGAGAATCGGCTAATTAAGATCATGGACATCCTTTCTCACCTTATTTTCTCTATGTTCGAAAAAAAAATATAAATTATTGGATTATTCTTATACCAGCCATGTATTTCACTACTGGCCATACCAAAAAATATTTCATATAAAGTCATACATAAATAAATGCATCTACGTGTATGGAAAATAACCGCTAGTTATGAATCCTGAAATAATGGCTGTACAATTTAAGAAGTTAGAATGCATTAACACAAACACCTGAAAAAATATTAAAATTTCCTTTTTGCTCAGGGTATCATATCCAAGGGGAGATAACCAGAGTAGAGACTCTAGTCTCTGGTTACTGATTATTGTAATTAATATGAATTAATAAAAATCCTTTATTTGGTCTAGATCCAGTTGATTCCTACGGTCATTAAAAGCACACCAGCTTTACTAAAGCTTCTATCACAGCTTGCACTGGTTACTGAAGTACACAACCTGCCAACTATTGACTGAATAGATAGACTGATTTCATGCTCCATCCATCCCCAAGCACAAGCGCCAGCACGACTACGACCATTACCACCACCACCACCACCACCACCACCACCACCAATTGTGTTTTATCTATGGACACTCTTTAATTGCTGTGTTTCTCACAGTACCATTCTTACCTGGGTGTGAAAGACCGCTCAGTTTGTCTCAGAGGACTTTTTATCAGGTTTAGAGTTCTTTAACGCACCGCAAATCTACAACAAGGGACCACCTTCCCTTCCGAAGGAAATCACGGTATGCATTTTCACACTCAAAATATCCATCGGGTTCGAATCCGTGACCTTGGGGACAGAATCTAGCATGTTACCTACCCCTAGACTACGAAGGACGACTACTAGTGCCTGAATTGTCACTTATCCACATAGTGAAGTTATTTTTCTTTTTCATCTGAGGCGTTGGTAGGCTGGTCGTTGCTGCTACACAGTACGACGTGAATGATCTACAAAGAGAGAAAACCTAATGGTTACTTCAACCAATTCCCCAACCTTTTATAGCTCCGATTCCCCAAATTTGCTATTTGTAGACAAGGGTTTACTCAGCTTTATATTAACCACACCGGTTGTAACGGCAGTAAAACAAGCTAGACCATCCATTCCTGTCAGCAAATATTGCTTCGAACATGCCCCTTCCAACGGATTTGAGCGTTCTCGGACATTATAGATTTATACACTATCAACTCATTTGCTGTGCTTGTTGCATATGCAACAAGGTCACTTTGTCCCATCTTGGTTTTCGTCTCAAGTTCCAACTTTGCACATAACCAGATTCAGCGAAATACATTTATTATATCGTCCTTCGTTATGTATCAACTCCGATTTTGTCTGCTGTTTAAGCCAGGTAAAGATGCGCAATACAAACGTTACATTCGCTGTAAAATTTGCAATATGTATATATACCCATGTATTGTAGGTAATTGAAAAGCTAAACACGATTTTTTTGTGTTTATCTCTATATTTATGAGCGGTTTGAAAGATAGATTATTTAAATCAAATCCGTAAGTACTGATTGAATTCCAAATAACAGAACCTGAGATCCAACGAATTCATTAAAAAGAGTTTTATTTTTGGCTCCTACTTTGAGTAGCACAACTTGCAAGTAAATTAAGGCTCCATTTCGTATGCTCTTATAATTAAGTGAAAATATGCAAATCAATGGAAGCGTGGACAAGGATATTCCTGTAACCTGTAGTGTTATCTAATTTTGGTTGAGAGAGGGGAGGCTTCACATCACGTTTTCTCCACTCGCCCACTTTGGATAATCATTTTCAGTCCTTTTACTTTCTTACTAAAAACGGTGTGTCCAACAGAAATGAAACAGGAGCTGCAATTTAAAAAACTCAGTGCTTGAGAATGTTGGTTTACTTCCTGTCTGTTTCAGTGACTCCTTAGGCACACTCAGGTCATATTCGCTTTATAAGTGTAGCCCAGTGTGTATCAGGTTTCTTCAGTATTTAGTTTCATTTTTGTACTACATTTTGTGCATTAGTGACAATTACTAAATTATGAGTGAAGTGCTGAAATATTTTGAAAGGAATGCAACTAATGACATCAGAAAAGTGAAATCATTTTCATGCGATACTCAATAACACAGGACATAACATTTTCAAGAAACATGCTGGAAAAGTACAGGGTGTACATAAATGAATATCGGGGTTTTAACTCTTTATAGTATTTATTACATTCAACTTACAGTTATAAATGATATGTCAAATGAAAAAGCAACTCAAACAGTTTTGTTTGTTGGCACAAGTGCGCATGTGCGTGCAATGTTTCTGCCGCAATCCGCTAGGCAGCTGTAGTAGCAAAGATGGCGACTAGTAAACTGAAAGCGTTTTGTGTTTTGCAGTTTGCAAAGACCGAATCTGTAGTTACTGTGCAACGTGCGTTCCGTAGTAAGTTCGGTTGTGATCCTCCTAGTGACAAAAACATTCGTAGATGTTATAATCAGTTTGAAGATACCGGCTGCCTTTGTAAAGGGAAGAGCACGGGACGAAGTGAAGAGACTGTTGAGCGAGTGAGAGAGTCGTTCACTCGTAGCCCAAAGAAATCAGTCCGGAAGGCTAGTCGTGAATTAAAAGTTCCCGTGTCGACTGTTTGGAAAGCTGTAAGAAAACGCTTACAGCTACGTCCTTACCGTTTACAGTTATTACAGGCCCTAAAGCCGACAGACCACGGATTACGTGCCAAATTCGCAAACGACATGTTGTTTCATGACGATTTTGTGGATCGTGTTGTCTTCAGTGATGAATCGACCTTTCAACTTAGTGGACATGTTAACACTCATAATTTGCCCATCTGGGGCTCAGAAAATCCTCACGAGATGGTACAAATGCAACGAGATTCCCCTAAAGTGAATATTTTTTGTGCCGTATCCCGGCGAAAAATTTATGGGCCTACTGTAACTGGCACTTCTTACCTTGATACACTAGAGCAATGGCTCTTCCCTCAGTTGGAAGAAAATGAGCCAGAGAACCTAATTTTCCAGCAGGATGGTGCGCCACCTCACTGGCATAACGAAGTACGCGATTGGTTGAACGTCACTGTACCCGAGCGCTGGATAGGCCGCAAGGGCTCCAATGACAGAGCTTGCTATGCATGGCCTCCACGTTCTCCTGACCTAACGCCATGCAATTTTTACCTTTGGGGCTTCATCAAGGATCGTGTGTACGTGCCTCCGCTACCAGCTGACCTCCCTGAATTAAGAAACCGGACTGAAGCAGCTGTTGCTTCAATTACTGAATACACACTTATCAACGTTTGGGAAGAACTCGTGCCGTGTGACAAAGGGTAGTCACATTGAACATTTATAAGCTTCTTGGTAAAACTGTTTGAGTTGCTTTTTCATTTGACGTATCATTCATAACTGTAAGTTGAATGTGAAAGAGTTAAAACCCCGATATTCATTTATACACACCCTGTATATTGAGTGAAGATAACAGATACCACTAAAAGTATTAATGGCTGTAGAATAAAGAAGTGTACTACTATTAGTATAGGGTGGTTAAATTATAAGGTAATTCCTCTCGCAGCCTCCCTCCATTGCTCAAGAGAGCCGAGATTTGCCGGGAAAGTGGTGACCACAGAGCTGCAATCCTTAGCAATCCTAAAATCCCCCTACCTTATAGTGTATGCTTGAAATATTGTTCCTTCTCAAACAGGCAGCATATCTGGTAAAGATTTTCACAATCACTCGCCTAAGCTGATAAGCATGAATCCTTGTGATTTCTTAAATAAGTTGTATTTCAAAGAACCTCATAACAACATACAACTATTTATATCAAGGGAACAAGAGTGCCAAAAATCAATACTTGTAATAATTATGCACGATCCCATGTAAAGTTGTTCTTGCAAGTAGAACCGAGTTTGTAATCGATTCAACAAACTCCTTGCGCACACAGCGAGGGAATTCGTGTTTAAAGTAAACTTTGTATATAAACTCACATTCTCCCACAGGTAAGTGGCACATCATGTTTACTGTAGTGAGTGAGACCCCAGAATGAGTGGATCTGGTGCAGCAATACCTCGAGATGTGATACCAATGCACTTTAGAGTGAGAATTGGCGTTCTGATTTCGCTGTAGATAGCGAGGAAGAGCGAAGGAGACATAATCGGGTTCGATCCCAAGCGACCGTATGTGAGATTTTTGGTGCACAAAGCGGCGCAGAGACGGTTTTTTTACGGGTTATTCGGTTATCTCTGATATCGCATTCCACCGGTGCTCCATCTTCATTCTATGTGTCATCACTGTCATCACCTGCAGTGCCACAAGTAGTAAAAGCAGGCGTTAAACGCTATAAAAAAAGAAAAGAAAGGAAACATAAGCCTCGAGAGGGGATACCTTATAATTTAATGATCCTATATTTTTCTATGAATCGAAGAATATACAATTCAATGTTCAACAGAGTCAGGGCTATTCTGTAACTTTCTGATCAAGAAGATTGTCAGTGTTATTCATACGTCAAATAACGGGCTCTAATTGACACAGTGGCAATTGAAACTCCGTAATTATTCTGATTATGGCGACGGATGTTATCCTCCATGTTGTTAAGTGCCCGAAGCGACGAATCGCTAACTCGTACTCTTTGAATAGTGTGTTGTTTTTCCATCTCCTTCGGCAGGGCAGTGTCAAATACAGCATATTGTATTTACTGTGTTCTTATTCTGTGCGTCTAGAGAGGGAGCGAAAACTTGTAGTTAAAACTACCCAGAGCAGTGTTTAATATACGTTTTAGGAGCAACTCTGTAATGAAAACTGGGAGGCTCACTTAACTAATAATCCAAAAGATTTGGAAAACAAAATGCAAAAATTCTTGAAACTGTTGAACACCTGTGGTAATGGGTCGAGAGCGATTTGAAAGAATGGAAAACTGTAATTTAAACATTAATTGTAAACTTTAAGAAATCGTTTGCATTTGCATTCGTATAAGTCCTGCTACATATTATTGTTTTTCAGTGGAATGTATTCGTGATTGCAACTGATGCATATATTATTATTAGCGGTAGGCTTGAATTCCGGAAGGTGTTAGGTCAGAAAAATTCCAAAATTGAGATTTTTCTCCAGAATGATGCTTAAGCTAAAGCAGTTTTCCTCTCAAAAGCTCTATGCTCCTGTGTGTGGTCTTCGAGTTGAAATTGTTGGCAATAATTGGAACAACAGCTATCAGAGAAAATCCAAATGTGAGATTAGCGCCATTTAAATATTAATTTATATGTTTTGACTCCATTTTGTTTACAAATGATTAATATGGTAAGTAATCCGGTAAGCATAATTCAGTTTGGTATGATTCTTTGTATAAGAACTGATTTTAATACTTAGTTTAAATAAATGTTATTCGTAATGTTCTGTCATTTAACATATTTGAGAGGTACAGTTGTCACTTAATAAAATAAATCTCTGAACTACGCAAATCCCGTTATATATCTTATACAAATACAATTTTTAAATTTATATTAAGTGGCTTATCCTTCGCTATTTATAAAAAAATCAGAACGACCGAGCTATGTGGCTTAGGCATTTCGTCTGAGACTGACCTTTGGAAGGTCTTGGGGTCCATTCCCGAGCCGACTTCTGTGACCCATGGGTTTTTTCGGGCTTCTAGATGGGTCACTAGGCAAATGCTGGGAAAGTGTCTTCATACCCCTGAACTTCCTGTCCCGTCATTTCTTTCTACGGTCTCTTTCAGAGTTGTAAGTGTCGGCGAGGACTACGTTGGTGGCACCTTTCATGGCGGTTACTGCTCTGGAAATACAGCTCTTGGTGGCGGGATGGCGTTGGAAGTCATCTGTAGACCCAGGGAGTTTGGTCAGAGCTGGGGCGGGATCCCAGCGCTTTCCGCTTTGAATTTTAAGGACCCTCAAAATGGTTGCTCATCTGCCGTCCGGTTTCGGTAGGCCTTTGCAATTACTCTCAACTCATCCTATCCTCCTGGGATAAGACATATCAGTGGCTACAGTACGGAGTCCCCTCTGACATCTTACACACATATACACACAAACACACCTCCTTCGGAGCATATTTATTCAGTTTAATGCTGCTCCACAAGTAATCAGTAAACAAATTTCTGTAAATGCCTTCGGAAATTTTAGATATTTAAGGAGTAGAAAAGTTCATTAAACAGAGAGACTGGCGCTCAGTTTTCAAGTGCAAAGCCGCTCACAAACATAGAATGAGCTGCCTTCATTAATCTGAGAATAATCCTTGGATATGAAGAAATTTCAGAGAAGTCTGATTTAAGTGTGAGTATTAATTTACATAGGTTATTTTGGCATGATACAAACACCTGAAGAAAGCATTCGTGTTTCCACTACGGTAGTAGAGTCTTAGCAGTAGACTTTTGTAATTTTACATTACAACTCTTTAAGAATTTTACATGAATTAGCAGTCTCAGTGAGGGGACTTTGAACACCAGCTTTCTTCTTTCTTTTTCGGAATCGTAGATTTTAACCGTCAAATCTAAACTAAAGTTGTGACTCAGATTAACACACCAGAATATGCCACTTTCAAAAGTTACATTGGGGGTACCCCTTACAGATAGTTTAATGAACAGCATTATGTTTCGTTGAAGACGCTACATTATTAAAAGTACTAATAAATTTAGGTATATCTGCAAATACTATAAACATTTACCCCTATAATGTGCATTGTGCTAAAGAGCTTATATAGATATCACTATTTAGAGTATTAAAATAAATAAGAATATTATAATGAATAACTAACACTTTATTTAGAATATTAAAATGAATAATTATACTGAAAGACTATTCCTATTTTGTTGCAGAAATAGACTGTATGATTATAAGAGAGCCGAATCTGGAAGACTTTTAAACATTAAAAACAGAAAAACAAACTGCTACTGACAAAATGGATGAAAGTTTGCAGAACATGAACAGAAGTTTCTTCAAAATATAAAACGCATTGCAGAGTTATGTTTAAAAATAAATAAATAAGTATTTTAAACGTATTTGCGTTCTTATTGTTGTCTGTGTGTGCGTGCGTGTGTGAGTGAGTGTGTGTTACTTTTGCTTTCACACATCTTCCTTGTAAAGGTGTACCCCATTTTGTCATTTGCAGCTTAAACACACAAATAAAATTATTAAGTTGAGGAACGAGCAGCAAACAAAGGCCCCACATCTAGGGTCATGTGGTCATTAAAACAAGAAGTTGATTTTGTGAAGTTCGCTAGAAAACAGGTATTTTTAAATGCTACACAGAAGTTCTTCCAGATGTGAACAGCAACTTTCCTAATAACATTACAATTTTAAAATTAATGGAATAACTGGAATTTAAGATATGACAATTCTCTCTACAAATTTCTATTTTCTATTTAACATACCTGTAAGAAAAGTTAGACTAAAACTGTTATTTGAATCTACTTCTATAGTGACTACCACTGCCTTAGGATTCTTTGCTACATTTTCTTTCTCTAATAAGTACCACTTACCTGAAAATGTCAGTGACAAAATTTTAAATATGATTTCTATGCTTTCTAGTAGCTTTTACTGTTGGCTGTTTAAGTAACTAACTCCGCACATTTCACAAATTATAGATTTGCGCTATACGAGGAACTATTTCGTGTTAAGAAAAATGAAAATAGGTGTTTCAGAAATATATTTGCGAACTGATATTTCACTGATATGTCCCACAGGGTAATCAATGCTGGAGAAACCTTAAGTACGCAGTTATTAAAGAGTAATTTTAAGAGAACTAATAGGTATATAACCAAAACAAATGAAAAGCCAAAGATTTGTAAGCTGTATTATTTTGAAAATGTCAGTAGCTGCCAGGAATGTATCATAAGGCGTCATATGCTTAAATTTTATTTACAGCAGTTGCTTGAAATGTCAATAAATCTACCAATATGAGGCTACCTCATTTAAAATGCTCTTAACTGACCGCGATCGAACCCGTAAAATTGGTCAGAGAAGGCAGTAGACAAAAAAGAAATAAATAAATAAAAAATAACTTAAGCAAATTGACTGGGAAGTAAGATAAATATGCTGCTTTTTCAGTCCATTTTTGGGTCAGACCATTCTCGCTGACTACAGATAATGAAAGAATGGTGGTTGAAGTTTCTCTTGAAATATTTTAATTATAATATGCAGTTCCCACGAATGTTCACTTTCTACCAAACATTTTATTCGATTGAAATTGCACTTAAAAGTTTTAGTGCTGTATCCCGAAAGAGAAAAACGTGCACTATGCTTCTCATTATGGGTCACACAACAGTGAAGACAAACAATGCATTTGTGGATAACGTTGATACAGTTACCAGCTGCTAAATGAAATGAAGAGTTTGTCACCAGCAACCATTATGCAGCATTTACACTGCCACTACCTTCTGCTCCCACAGCTCCACTGAATGTTCATTTTACGACATATTTCTTGCTGACAAGAACTTGTGCTGCACAGCAGATGCATTTTTACTCGTCCTGCCACAGGAGGAGGTTAGTGCAGCACTCTGTCTTTCAAGTGACACCTGACGCGACGTTTTAGCACCCTAATGCATCTCCTGTGTGCTGTTTCTTGAATTTGTAGAGATGTGCTACAGCGATCCTCCGGTGATCCTGGTTCTGCATTTAAGACTGGGATCTAAGGTAGGATAAGCTGAGTTGTAGGATAAGCTGTGTGCAGGATAACATGCAGGAATATACTGATCATATGCAACACTTCTTTAATCTTCTAAATCAAAAGTCACCAACTGGTGGCCCTTTAAGTAAAGTGAAGAAAACAAATTTGCTTGAGGTTCCTTCAAATCGCCTCCTGCGCGGAAAACAGGAACAGATGACTCCTACAGTGCTGAGGCAGGATGCACACATTATGCGCTTGAAATACGTAATTCATCTTTCACATGTTAATGCATCTATTATAGGTTCATCATTGGTACAACAATTGCTCTGTTACGCCTCTTGGATTGGTATTTACACTTCGGATGTGAACATATACATATTTAATAGGTTTGGGGAAAATAGCAGTTGTAACATAAACAATTGCAAAACATAATGGCAATTATTATAGTGTTATAATAGAACAACAGGATCCTTATTTTGGCTAATAGCTTTGATAATGCATGAGAATTAATTTGTAAAGAAAAGCTTTCAAATTTATAGCAGTAAATATGAACAGGCATCATAGTAATTAATTGGGATCGAATGCAGTTTGAAAGAAACCTTCTTGTCCTTGGTAGTTATGGTATTCACTTGCATGGGTTGCATAATTACGCCAAATTCAATTTTCTGACTGTAGAACATTTCGCCAATTTCTACAAATAAGAGACATTCCCGTTAGGCAATTATAACGTAGAAGTCGATGGCTTGCATGCCATCCGAAATTATAACCGACCTACAACATACTACACAAGAAAGAGAGATAATCTCTGTATTTACGTATTTACCCACTGCATGTACGGAGAAAGCCTATTTGCTGCCGCACAAAATCAAGGGAGTTGGTGATACCTGTTCTAAATGCTGAGCATTACTGTAGCTAACACACATACAAAGATATAGTCTTTTTTTATCTGTTTCAATAACTATCGATAGAGAGATACAACTTTCTTTCATATCACAGTGTGATCTAAGTGTAAGATATATTCGTTAGTAATAAGATGGTGTAAAAATCTAAGATTCTAATATTTAACACATTTTTTACTCTTTGTCACTCACTTAAGGGTAGGTGAGAAGAATTATTACGTTCCATTCAAGAATTAGATGTCAAAATTTCACCGGAAATACATGTTTTGAGGACCGCTGAATCCAGAAAAAGCCGCATCAGAAAAACGTGTGCAAGTGCACGCACATCTCTGTGTTGCTGCACAGAATTATTGAAACAAGGAATACCGGGTGAATACCAAACTAGTATTTAAGTTCTGTATCCTCTAAGGATATTTATTACCTAAATATTTTCAAAAAATTCTCACCTTTTAAATGGATGTTTTCTAGTTTTTTAATAATGTTTTTAAAATGTCTGAAAAGATGTCACTAAAGTACCAAATATCTAAGATATTATATATAAAATGAAACGTCTATCTTTAATTTTCTGTTCATAAACTGTTAAGTCCTCTTCATTCAGAAATAATTTTATATAATTTCGTATAGAGGAAAGTCTTAATGAATAGACCAAACTTATTTCACATAGAATGCAAAGCTCTTTAAAACACAGAGTTTATTGCAAACAACTTTATCCATAGTATTAAATATATCAAAGATATATTATTTCCTTATATATTTCTGCATTTCTTCATTTTTTCGAAGTGATGCCGTTGTTAGTTGTTTCTCGCAATGTCATAGCAAGAGTGGAATTTAAGGCAAGCATTAGACATCTGAGCCTGATTCTGCTTTATCCTCCTCGAACTTATAGCGAAAAATAAAATAAAACGATTTCGGCAAAAAGTTATTCAATTAACATGTAGTGGATTAAAAGATAAACCTAATACGTTACATTCACATAACAAACTATCCATGCAAAAGTTTATTCTTCCATCTGCTTCGTACTAATCGAGATGAACTTTAGCAGAAATAGGCTCAGTAGCTAGTTCCTTATAAGTAAGTGGAATAAGGGAACACACTAGGTTAAAACCATAGTCCAACCTTTTTAAAAATCGTCGCTGTGTGAAGCAATTGAAATTAGATTCGGTTGCATTCCGGGAGTGAAACAAAATATATATGAAACGAAAGTAGACTTCCCGCTTGAGGGAAGTTTATAAGTAGTGAAAACTCTACCCAATAACAAGGAATATCTCGAGAAAATTTAACTCTACAAAGAAAAGAAAAAAGTATTAGACAAGCTGTGTTTTTAACGAACTCTGTACTTTTATGTGGTAAAACTCTTCTATCTCTTACGGCTTACAAGTTATACAAAATGTATCTACACTGAAGATGTCTTTAGAAGCTCTTCCTAGAAAATTCAAGACATACTTACATTTTGCCTCTCATGAAAATATCTTAAAGATATGATATTTTAGTAAAAATCATTTTTGAGAAAATCAAAATAGTTGGGAGTGGGAGGATTTTCCTGAAAATAATGATGTCGCATCTTTAGAAGATACTAAACCTAAATACTAAGTTTGTTATTTATTCGACTTTTCGTTTTTGAGATACCCTGTCCACACACACACACACACACACACATATAAACACTTACCTTTTTCAAAAAGATGTTTTTATTCAGTGGGCAAAAGATATATTTCTGGTGAAATCTCGGTATCGAATTTTTGGGTTGAGTAATATCCTCTATACAACTCTATCTGCTGTGTACATTGTACATGCGTGCTAGTGAAAGTAAATAAGCTTTCAAAATAATAGTTTGTAGTGCCTCCATAAAACATAATAGAGCAATGCATGTTAATACGACAATCCATGTTAATACGACAAATAAGAGCTTTTTAATCTAGCACTGAGAATTGACTAATAGTCACAAACTCCGATGCTGCTTATTGTACTCTGCATTTTTGGCCGATCCAGGGTATTTAGACTTATTGATAATATCTTCACCTCATTTCTAACAACAGCAATGATATTGATAAGTTAATGTTATGGTTATGTTGTTATTAAAATTCCAGAAGGATCTAGATATACACATTTGATGAAAGGAATCTACATCTACACATCCCATCTCATGGTATCAGTGGAAAATCAGTGTGCATTAAAGGAATGTTCGAGTACAGTGGTGTGTTAAACCAATGTGTGCACTCATTGTGCACGATGTCCCAATACAACAGTGTTGACTTTACACTTGGTGAATTATAATAAACTATTACCTATTGTTTAGTGTTAATGATATGAATGGAACGTCTAATTGCCCACTGTTTATAGCATCATTACTTGAAGGACTGTGCCATGAGCTCGATCTGCGCACCTTTTCGCAATCCCTCGGTAGTTTTCACTCGTTAGGCAACAGAAGCAGTAGCGACACCGGCGTCAGGCGTAGCGTAAACTGGAACGGGCTATACAGTTCCATTTACGCTCAGTGACTTAAAACAATTTCTACATTAACCATACCCTTTCCTACCAATAAATAAGTGTACAAGATAAGTAGTATAAGCTGATGTTGTGGTGGTAGCCAATGTGCGATTAATAACGCCTTTACCTTCAGGGAAATTAAACTTCTTTGCAAATCCCTAACAGTGTTCAATCATATGAGTAACATTAGAAGAAAAAAATGAAATAATTATGTTTTGTCACCATAAAACCATGAGAGAATAAAACACACACAAAGTAATTACACCACTGTTTTATCCTGTTTACACGTTCATTGTTTGCAGCACATTTAGTGTACTGCATAGAATGCCTGTTCAATACATGTGTTACCTGAACAAATGGCCTATTTTGACGGCTGACCGAAACCAACGGAATAGTCTGACCATCACTAGGCTGTTTGCTGCCTTTACCACAAAACTGTGGAGTTGACAAAACCTACAATCTGTAAGAATGAATTCACATATAAATGTTACACGAATTGAGTACCCATATGCCACTTTTAACTCTCAACATTCACGGGTACAGCTAGTGTTGGCGTAATGGGGTAGACGTCATGCATTTAAATGACTGTTAATATTTTTAAAGTTAGTTTCATTAAATAAAAATGAAATGTACTTAGCTCTAGCAGAATGGGAACAACAGTGGTCCGCACAGGATGTTGCATAATTCTCCGATCAGAATTAAAGTAGCAGATTTTGGAAATCGGAACAACGTTTAAAAGAGAAACTGGATAGCGTAGAGATATCGCTTTGATCCCATACACCCTTCTGTACCACCCGCTTTCTTTGGCTGCAGAAGGCGATCATGGGTTGCTAGGGAATACACATATAATAACCATATAGCCACCACACATTTATGAATGGTTAAATAAACTAATACATAATCTAAAGTTTGCTATTTTCCCGTTATTTTTTATTTTAGGTAAATAACTTATAATCATCAAAACAAATTGAAATGTTTTTTTAGGTTTAATTTGGTGTATAGTATTTTGCTACAAACCATCTCATGCTTTGCTTTCTTCAAAGCACGAGTAACAGTAAAATTAGGTGATATGCGTTTAATGTTTTCTTTGTAATAATCTTCAGCCAGTACTGAAATTAAATATGAGTTCTGCTTCATTTTTAAATATGTACTTTGTGTATTTATGTCTCCATTATTTATTTTTCTCTGTTTAGCTTTCTCGTATGTAGACTTCACTCCCCAGGACTTTGAAGTCAGCGCCTGAGTTCAGACGCCTGTAGAGGAGCAGAGGTTCTGGATCAGAGAGAGACTAGGATGGGTGATCAACTTGATGCATTGTATACAAGTGAGGAAGTGGATGATATGAATTGGCGGTGAAATGTTTGAAAGGAAAGATGATTATAGAGTAATTGGTGAAATGAATGGTGGGGAAAGTCGCAAATGTGGAGAAAATCCGCCCAGATGGCACTTCGTTCACCACAAATCCCTTGGCATAGAGCCTGCATTGGCTTGGTTACAGACAAGTGGCCCATCCACGAGGCCACGGCGCCACTGTACCACCATTTGGCCCTTTTCACTAATGTCGCGTCATTATGTAGATATAACGAGCGAAGGTCATGGACTGGCCTAGGCAAAGGTTTCGAGACATTTGTGGCACAAAATTAAATGTGAAAGCTTGATTACACAGACAATTCTGGGGAAAACATAATATTTTAAAATAGCAAATATCCATTTAGAATGAGAGGTTAGTGGAATCTTTACTAATGTGTAATGTTGCAAACAATGCTACTGCAAAACGAAAGTGAACAAATGTGATTACTGCCATGTAATTGCTGTAATTCTTAGTTAAGAAAGTAAAATAAGTCGTCAAAAGTATTTCTCCACTCGTATTTCATGCGTAAGCATGTAGTCCTAGGACTTTACATTTTTATTTAGAATAGCTATGCTCTCAGTTTACAGTGTATAAAATGACTGTACTTGTGTCTACCTCCTGTGGAATTCTTCATTTCTTTGAGCTGTGAGATCAAAAAGCACTGCATACATGTTTTCAGCAATTACTAGTTGCTAGAGCTAACAACGCAATGTCGGCTCTTGGTATCATTAACCATAATTTTGTTCATCTTAACAATATATTACGATGTTACAGATATAAATATAGGAATTATACTGGAAAGATAACAAAACAACGATGATGATGATAATAGTAATAATAATGATAATAATAATGATGATAATAATAATGATAAAACTAATAATAATAATAATAATAATAATAATAACAAATGCAACAATATGTGGGAAAAAATGGGTGATTTTTAAGAAGAGAGTATACAACTTTGGGCTATTTTCTCCTCCACTATTTTTTTTAAATATCACTGAATCTAGCCCTTTTAGAGCGTATTTATCATTATGATATGATTATTATCATTATTATATCAACATATTTTTTCGCGACACGTTCCATTCACATGGCTTTCTCTATAAACTATTGTTACAAATGACCATTCGTTTATCTACATCGTGGTAATTGAGATAACCATTATGGTAGTACTAGTTCCTTCAAAGTGGATGGGAAATAAGGTTACACACTAGGCTAAAGCGATAGTGAAATCTTTTAAGCGTTAGTCGCTATGTGAGCAATTGAAGTGCGGTTCGCTTTGAATGGCCAACAGTAAAACAAAAGAGAGGTGAAAGGAAAAGTGACTTTCCGTTTGGGAAAAGTTAACGTAGGTTAAACTTGAAACCAACAATAAAGAATATCTCGGAAACGACCAACTAATTCTATAAAAAGTGTATAGGACATAAATTGTGTGTTTTAACGAGATTTACATTTTAGTGTGGTAAGATTTTGTCAGTCTCTTACGGTTAACCTGTTATGCAAAATTCAGCAATTTTTTTCGAGGATAAATAGTTTTTTTTTTCAGAAAATTCAATATATAATTGTACTTGTAATGAAAATGCCCTTAATATATGGCATTTTAATCAAAACCGTTAGAGTGAATTTTGAGAAAACAAAGTTTTTAAATTAATGTCGGGATATTTTCTTGAAAATATTCGTGTCGTATCCTTGGAAAACACTAAACTTAAATAACAAGTTTGGTATTTCTCAGTTTTTTTACTTTTGAGCGCTGTTGTCCAAAGTCACACGGATATTTTTCTATATTTCGGATTCTCAAAACATGTATTTCCGGCGAAATCTTGGTATATATTTTGGTGGAATGCAATACCTACCATCTTTATACACTATTTTCATAGCTCAATAGACAGAGTAAAATGAAATCGTTTCCAACTTCTGAGTTCAAAATCAGCCGTTGAAGAAATTGGTATAAACTTGGCTATACATTTGTATTCATTAAGAGCTAAAATAATGTTATAATAATATGAAGAAGACACTGTTCCGTTTAAATTGCTTCAAAAGGTGAATATTTAGTGCTAGTAAGCACATTACAGCATTAGTATTGCTATCAATTATCGAAAAATAGCGATATCGTTCGTTTCACATCTCATTCAATTTGACATAGATGCGACCAAGTGCACTTCTTAGAAAATAGGAAACGCTTTCAAGCACTTTAACTTTATACAAACACACACACACACATGTGTGTGTGTGTGCGTGTGGTACATAATGGAGCTCGCCCAACTATTTCGTAAAGCAGCAACGAATATACCAAAATATGGACGAGCTTCTATTTCCTCTGCCCTCTCAAGTGAACTGGACATTTCTCGTTCGAGAGGGCGTATCATAGGGCTAGTGTGTGTGGGGAGGGGACTCGGCATCGATGCAGTGAGAATATTTTATCTCTGGTGCTCGAAATGGCGCTCCCGGGAGGGAGGGGTGAGACGAGACAGGATCCAGGAGTCAGCACAGCAATAGCAGCCTTTACAGACTCGCCGGCAGTAAGACAGGCAGACCGGGGACTCCTGCCACACCTAGATGCTCCAACCCGAAACTAAGAGGTAGTCCTACTCCAGTCCGCGCCGTGAACGAGTGTTTAGACCTCTCGCCTCTCACCTAGACGGCCCGGGTTCGATCCCATGTGAGATGTGTGGTGGACAAAACATCGCATGGTGGGTTTTCTCCGGGATCTCCGGTTTCCCCCGCCATCGCATTCCAGCGGTGCTCCATCTTCATTTATGTATTATCACTGTCACCGCCTGCGGTGCCATAAGTAATTAAAGCGGGCGTTAAACACAACCAAAAAGAAGAAGAAAAAAAGGTCCTTCTCCAGCAACCAGCCGAAGGCAGAAGGACGGAAAATAGAGGTTATTCTTCTTCCCTCCTATGCTGAATAGAAACACCATCGCGGTCACTTCCAACCCTAAAATAGACCCAACGTTTATAATGATAAATGACATAATTAATAA
Source organism: Hymenopus coronatus (assembly GCA_030762935.1). Classification (NCBI taxonomy): domain Eukaryota; kingdom Metazoa; phylum Arthropoda; class Insecta; order Mantodea; family Hymenopodidae; genus Hymenopus; species Hymenopus coronatus. Next base: position 350,583,936 of record CM060900.1, read on the forward strand.
TGGAAATTAAAGGAAAGATATGGAAGTGCAGGAAATTAGGTGGGGTGGGTTTAACCACTTCAACATTCGATGGTAACCCGGAAAAGCACCGAAAACAATCATGGGTCAGAATGGGCGGCCGACGGGAATCGAACCTGAGACCTCCCGAATGCAAATCGCTCGCATTACCGGTGGTGCTACCCTCGGTGAATTTATATCATAGCATTATCGTCAAGCGTATTTCTTCAGTGAGATTGGCAAATGAATGACAACATTATGTGTCTTGTGCTGCAGTTTAGAATTTGGTTTTACCAAATAGTACGGTCAAAATCTACTTTGTGCAACTTTGTATATATTATGTTACACAAATTCCATTTTTCACTCTCTACTCTGGGATTACTCCTAAGGAAAGCATATATTGAAATATATTCCAAAATAAACGACAAACAGTATGTTACAGAATGTTATCGATAATGTCTGTGAGACGAACAAAAAGAAGGAATAATAGAACGCAAGAACTCAGAAGGACTAGGATTTAACAGCTCTTAAACGTACACATCTTAACTTTCTCACCTGGAGTTATTTCCCCAAAAGTATAAAATTTTGATAATATAGGCAACGAGTTCTCGGGAACGCTTCCACTAAGAAACTTCGACGATGGAAGCGACGTCCTAGGGAAAGTGGAATGAATCGATGTTAGCCGATTGCTGCTAGACACTCGTCATAGAAAAGCAGTATCAGAATACAAACACAGGTAAAGCAAATGCAGCTTCAGTGATCTTCCAACGAGGAAAAGCAATAAAATAAATAAATGACATATTTCTAAGGGGACTCCAAAGTGATAAAAATGGTTTTTTAAAGTATAAAAGCTAGAGATTTTAATCTTTTATAGAAATTACTAGAAACTAAAGAAATATAGTACCAAGGCTCATTCAAATGTGTTTTCATTATGGATATATATTTAGTTAGCTAAAATCAAACTGTTTCTTCTCTTACAGATATTGAGCTACTTGCATCTTTTTTAAAACTACATTGCGTAATATATTTTAAAATTCAACAAATAATCTGCTTTAAATTTTCCTTAATTTAATAATATTTTAAAATAGCTATTTTACATCCCAAAATGGACAAAACTGCAAAAAAACTGCACCTGAATATGCTAATCATTTTTAATCCAATCTATGACCAATGTAAAAATACAATCAGACATTTTATTACACACATTTTGCAATGTTTTGGGAAAGTTTTTCAAAGCTGCGGCGGTATTTTTATGGGATAACATAGATTTTTAATGGATTAATAGTAAAAAATTTGCCTTTAAAGTTTTACACAGTCATTTAATAAGCGCCACGCTTTAAAATAGTGTCCAAAACATGTATTACACCCGTTCTAGTAAAATGAACATTACAAGATGAACTATAAAGTATGATGAATGTTTTGCAAACAAACTCAAAAAGGACATTTTTTACAAAAGTTGCTAAAACAGTCCGCTTAATAGTAATTCTAGAAATTAAAAATATCCAATGTATATTTTCGATTCAGTAATCTGGAAAACATAACTATTAGCTATTTTAATCAATGATGCAAAGAAAACATTTAAGTGGTTGTCCTAACGATACTGAACTAAAATTTACTGAATTTGTATGTTAATGTGACACAAAACTATACAGCAAAGCTGACGACAGTTTTTGTGGAATAATTCTACATGAAGGCACAATGGATCAAGAATCCACAAACTGCTACTCTGTTGCACTAATTTGAGCGAACGCATCAGAACCTGTAAACAGCACAACAGACTGCATAGATTCAAGTTGCTATCGCTAGTTCAATGTGATACACAGACGACCGGAGCTTAATCAGTAAAGGGATTGCAGCACAAACATGCAATGAGACTATTAGTATAGTGGACAAGAATTAAAGGAATAGGAAGCGCACTATAGGCACACAACTGGAGGGTAGAACATTGCTTGTATCACACAATGAAGCTTCACCTGCCTCCCTCCCTCTCTTCCGCCCTTCATCCTGCTCGTGCATGTCTGATTTTGTTCATCCCACAGTAGTACAACGGTCTTTATTAAACACTTTCAGATACACAGCACATTTACAGACATATTACTGGACTTAGCATTTCCTAAAAATGGTATTTTATAATCTATTCGGTTTTGTTGAAATATAAAGCTAAAATTCACTTTTTAACCCAACTTTCCTGATCTAATTAAATTAGTTCAGTAAACAATGAGCATTAAATTCTTTTAATTACATACAAATGTTTTTGAAAGAGAGGCCAATTTGTTATCTCATAGCATGTAATTTGTAGCATTGGGAAGTAAAAGGATTCCTGTGTTTCGATTACATCACATACCGAACACCAAGCAATAAAGTAAATACGTCCAGTGTTTCTGAGTTGCGCAGATGTGGCCCAACTGCCCCATATTTGACGTGTGCAGAGTTGTGGAACTCAAAAGGGCTCTTCCAAGTTAAACCCCGGTGGTGGAGAACTGGCGTAACCGATCTTCGTTTTACCCCTAGCAGTGAGGCAACTCGCTCTCCGTTCCCACGGATAAGTAAGACGGGGAAAGCGAACGCCACTCTCGCCAGTTCTCCACTGCTGGGTTCTGCAACTTTTTTAACGCACAAAGGGGCACTGGCACACGTTAAATACCTGGCAGTTCAGCCACCTAGTATATATGCTTTGGGCTCTTAAATTTGATTGTTGGCTTTTATTTAATTGACATTAGTCGGCTTATCACACTTCATAACAGTGTGAATTTTTCTTCTACGTATATTAATTTATCCGTAATATTGTTCACAAATCTATTCCGTTATTTTCCTTTCTTTGGTTTGCTTGCACACAATCAAGTTTGTTCTTGAGAAATGCCCTCATTAATGACCAATATCAATATCGATGTAATAATTCTGAGTCACAAGAATCTGTTGAACAATTTCGTTGCCAAAAGTAGAGCTATTCTTATCTTTTGCCAGATGTCTCGTAGGTAAACTCCGCTTATTTTACTGGATATTGTACTTAATGGTTAAATGTTATCACTTTTTTATTCTAAGGATTTCAACTTGCAGAATTGACGGTTACACATTTTCACTTTATAGTTACGCGGGATGTTAAGGATATAAGTGCATATATTTGTGTTGGTAATGTGTAACAATATTACATCAACATTTGGTTTATCTCGTAATTTAACTTGTTAAAAGTGTTATTTTTCGGCTTATTTAGTACCTCCAAGAGGTGTGGCAAACATTAGACATGCTTAGGTTTTTATTTTCCCTGAGAACGCGGGTCGGAAGCGTAACCATGAGTGGATAAGCTTCGCTATGACTAATGCTGTATCGGAACTGAGTGCGAATTACTTCTGTAATGCCAATGACTTCACATTACCTAAGCCAGTAGTTAACGTAGTGAGGTGTGTAAACGTACAAGTAAAACGCAGAGGCTATACTGACAGGCGTTAATCATTTCGCGGCGCAGTTAAGGCCGTAAAAATATCAGATAGAAAGGTGATTGGTTTGCGAGAAAACTGTTAGACGTAAAGAAGAAACAACTAACACAGCGAAGTTGGTACGCATTAACGTACCATTTATCAAAATCCCGGTATCTTTACCCTAACACCCTGTTTACAAATTAGAAGTAGCTTCTTCTTGGCTGTATAATTATAATCCAAACGTTATCAAGTCATGTTACCCCATGCATTTCAGCTAAAATCCTCATAATTAAAACAAATAAAATCCTGCGATACTGTTTGATCAACCAACTGCCCAGCATTTCGGAAAAAATGCACCAAAATATCACTGAGTCCCATACAACTAATAAATAGATGAAGAATTGGATTCTTCCAAAAAAAAATCGGTTACGAGGTTTCACGAAAGTATATTTTTGAGGCCACGTGAAGACAAAAAAAAAAATGGTATTTATACAACTATCAGTGGGCGTTTTGTTTTAATAGTGTTCACTCCCTCACTTACTCCATACGGTACCAAAGGCGTTGCCATTGGTGGTGCATGAAATTATGTGATAATTGGGAACCGAAATTTGGGGAAAAAGGCTACCAGGCTTAAGTTTAGAGTATTTTCCTCCAATTGCTCTTTATGAGAGTTAATGGAATCTGAGGGGGGGGGGGATTCAATCCGGGATGGCGTAATTTGAACCGCAGACCTCCCGTTCCTGAGAGAGCTGTCACTGAATGAGTTGACCATTCATGTGTACCGTTTATGCCTTTGACCGCATGAGTAAGTGCTTACGGTGAGTTGGGTACTGAAGTTCGAAGACGTCCAGTTTTCAGCCCATTCCATTTGGTACAGTAAACGAGTTGGTGTATAATTTCCTGTTCAAATGCCTAGTGTGAATAGCCGAAAGACGATACGGTCTATTTGTACACATGGGTGTATAATTATTCTGCGACTTTTACCTCCTGCACGTGTGCACCTGTCCCGGCAGGTAAGTTTCTCGGAGGTGAACTTGCGCATTGACAAGCAGCTGTCCTCAACGCTGCAGGTCGAGAAAATCCTGGGTTGTATTAACTGCGGTCAGAAGTTAGTTTCTTAGCAGTGCATAGCTCTCTATAAGCTTTAACTGTTATACCTTCAGTTACTACATTCTAATGCTTATAGAAGTTAAGTTTCAGAGGTTTTGAATAATTGTAAGCTGACAATTGCTGTACTCATAAAAGTAATAATAATAATAATAATAATAATAATAAACAAACCACTTGAGACTGTTCAGAAAGTTTTCATTGTGATTACTGAATTATTACATTGAACAATCTTTTCCGATAGATATTCATATTTGCAAGTTCATATATGCGTTTAAATTATTATTATTATTACTATTGCTCTGGTTATAGTTATTATTATTTATTTGGATTTCTTTTCCTTTTAATTGTCTTGCCGGTTTAATAAACCGCATTCACAAAGCTGATCTACTTTTTGACCACCACAGATATCTCTTTAAACTGCTCGAAAACTCGCAAAAATGTACAATTTGTAAAATGTCGCAACACTTATACTAAAGCTAAACAGCTAACGACATTATAAACACGTTTAAAAATATCGGAAGATGCACACTACTGTGGAAATCACAAAGTTGCTGAAGCGTAAGCGGTTAAACGTTGTAAAATTGTGGAAACTGATTTAAAAGCTTTCATTCCAAATACACTGAAGAAATATTACGAATTAAATAAACTTAGCTACTAAAACGTTTTTCCAAAATACCTTACCCTGTATTAAGTTATAATTAAAGCTAATAGGTTATTAGCATTATTTTCTTCCAGCAGGTAAGAGAGAAGTTTCTGCATCAAGTGGCACCCTTCTCCGTCCAACAAAGCCTAACCGAAAAGAATACGAATGAACTGTAATTGAAATGGTTGGGCTTAACCAGCTCCTAATATATCTACAAAGGAAGCATTGTTGTATACGATATTCCAGTGTAGGTGTGGACGACAAATCTTAGTTACGACCAGCACGTTTCAGGTCCCGAGGATATCATAGCAACCAGGTAGGCGTACCACAGTAGGCAGTGTCGAGGGGTGGTTTGGAAAAGATATGGCTTGCTCGTTCCTTCTAGACGAATGAACTTTGGCGTAGATACAGCTAGTTAGCCTATCCTTGATAAACAGAAAATAGTTTATGTTACAGTAATAATCAGCTCTGCTTGCGAGAATACACAGTAAGGGAGAGTAACAGACTCGAATATAACCTCTTACTTATAAAATGACATTCGTCAAGAACTGGTCGCGACCTGTAGCATTATTAATGGGTTCTCTCACGTGAGGTAGAACATCATATACATATTGCCTAAGCATGCTAGCGTAGTCAGGAGACTCAAAATTGAAAACCTTTAGTTACTGCATGGTGTCTTATGTGCATCGTAAATTTGTGTGTTATTCCGGTATGGAGTCCAGTGATACAAATAAAAATGTTTTCTTAAACTTAAATAAAGGAGTTTATAAGTTACAACATAAAACCGCAAGAAGTGATGTTAGGAAGCGCTTTGAGATGATTGTCGAGGATTCGTGGTGGTGGTGGCGGCGGTGACGGTAGTAGTAGTGGTGGCAGTGGGTAGTAGTAGTTGGTAGTAGTAGTAGTAGTAGTAGTAGTAGTAGTAGTAGTAGTAGTAGTAGTAGTAGTAGTAGTAGTAGTAGTAGTAGTAGCAGTAGCAGCAGCAGCAGCAGCAGCGGCAGTAGTAGTAGGTATTAAAGCTTTACTAGGTTTACTGTTAATATTTGTTTTATACTTGTGGTTTTTTATTGTAAAAGATAAAGTTGCATTTTTTATTCATGATTTTCCATTATAGATTTTAAACTATTACTTTGTTTATTCTAAAGTGTGTTAGTTCCTACGTAGCTAGAACAAAACGCAGATTTAAGCAAAACAAGCATTTTATTTCAGTAAGGCATAACATTATGCACAGATATCACTAATATAAAGTAAATATTGTGAATTAACCTTCATGTATTTGCATGGTTAACAGTAGCATTAATTACCTTAATGACAGCGATATAATTTCTTTTCCTTAAAGAATAATCACTAAATAATATACTTATATGATTCGTAATCTAAACTTAACTAATTGCTTATGCACATGGATCTTGTTTTTGTGTCTCCCAAGAATTCTGAATGAAATTGTATATTAAATTTGTGTCCTACTTGTTTTGTTACGCATTTAATATACATTATGATTAGGAGTACTAACGAAGAAGACGTGATTTGTGTATCATAATGTGCGTAGTAAAAGAAGCTTTGGCCTCAAAAAGAGTCGCAATTGCTATTCTCTTGCCTTAGCACACGGAAGCAATACGCATAGCATAAGCGCCATGCCGCGAACTTTACAAGGAACTAATATTCAAATGATTAAATACGCATTTCCCATGAGAGCGTGTTTGAAGTAAAAACTTAACCATCGTTCTGTGTACTCATTGCTGGCTTTGAAACCGCACTAAACGAACAAATAAAACTATTCCTCTTGAGAGCTCTAGTTCACAAGTCCATGCCCTAATGACTGGACTATTGTATCGATATGTGTATGTGTGTGAGAGAGAGAATCATAGATAGGGGAGGGGTATGATATTGAGCTACATGTTTGGTCGGTTTGTATTTGCCTACACTCTGGGACGGTTTCTCGAGAAACAGAGAGAGGGAGAGATAGAGAGGGAGAGAGAGAGGGAGAGAGAGTGTACATGTGTGTATATGTGTGACATATAAAAGGGTTTGATATTGAGCTATACGCTTGGTCGGTTTCTATTTCCTACATGCTGGGACAGTTTGTTGAGAAACAGAGAGAGAGAGAGAGAGAGAGAGAGAGAGAGAGAGAGAGAGAGGGTGATAGACAGGGGAAGAGTATGATATTGAGCTACATGTTTGGTCGGTTTTTATTTGCCTACACTCTGGGACGGTTTGTCGAGAAACAGAGAGAGGGAGAGAGAGAGAGTACATGTATGTATGTGTGTGCTATATAGGGGAAGGGTATGATATTGAGCTACACGCTTGGTCGATATGTATTTCTTACAGGCTGGGACGGTTTGTTGAGAAATAGAGAGAGAGAGAGAGAGAGAGAGAGAGAGAGAGTGTGTATATATATATATATATATATATATATATATATTTATGTGTGTGTGTGTGTCTGTGTGTGATAGATAGGGGAAGGGTATGATATTGAGCTACACGCTTGGTCGGTTTGTGTTTCCTACAGGCTGGGACGGTTTGTTGAGAAATAGAGAGAGAGTGTGTTTATATGGTATATGTGTGTGTGTGTGTGTGTGTGTGTTTGTGTGTGTTAGATAGGGGACGGGTATGATATTGAGCTATTCGCTTGGTCGGTTTGTATTTGCTTACATGTTTGGACGGTTTCTTGAGAAATAGAATATATATATGGTGTGTGTGTTTGTGATAGGGAAAGGGTATGATGTTGATCTATATGCTTGGTCGGACTTTTATATGCCTACATGCTGGGACGGTTTGTATAGAAACAGAAAGAGACAGAGAGATGTATGTTTGTATGAGTGTTAGTGATATGTGTTAGATAGGGGAGGATTATGATATTGAGCTATGAGCGCCGTTTTTTTTTTTTCAACCTGTGATAGGCTATAATAAAAGACAAGTTCATATAAAACAATTATTTTATTACTAAAAGTTTTGTGCCCTTATGGTTACTTTTCAACATAATCACCGAAAAGATTGAGACATTTATCGTACCGGTGCACAAGCTTTGCAATACCCGCTTCAAAAAATGTTGCCGCCAATTATTTCAAATGAGTATAGACGTTGCTTTGATCCTTGTTGGTTTGAGAGTGCTGCCCTCCTAGCCACTTCTTCAGTTCAGGGAAAAGGTGAAAGTCGCTGGGTGCCAGGTCAGGACTGTATGGCAGATGATCGAAAATGTCCCACTGAAATTGTTCAAGGAGCCGATGGGTTGTGCCAGCGTATGCCGATGAGCGTTTTCTTGGATCAACACAATTCCTGAAGTCAGCATTCTTCTTCGTTTGTTTTGAATAACTCTCCGCAATCGTCGTAAAGTACGAAGATCTTAAAAACAACGTCACTGCTCATTCGAAATCACTGGCGGCAACATTTTTTGAAGCGGATATTGCAAAGCTTGCACACAGGTACGATAAATGTCTCAATCTTTTCGGTGAATATGTTGAAAACTAACCATAAGTGTACACAGCTTTTAGTAAAAAAATAATTTTTTCTCTGAAATTGTCTTTTATGTATAGCCTATCAGAGATTGAAAAAAACGGCCCTCGTACATGTTTGATCAGTTCGGGTTTGCTTACATGCTGGACCGCTTTGTCGAGAAACAGACATAGAGAGATTTTTTTTTTATTTTTGTATTTGTGTACGTATGTACTTACGTATGTGTGCGTGTGCGCGTGTGATTGTGATGGATAGGGGAATGGTGTGATGTTAATCTACATGCTAGGCCGGTTTGTATTCGCCTACATGCTGGGCCGATTTGCATAGTGGCAGTGTATTTACGTGTGTGCGCGTGTTTATTTTTGTGCATGTGTGTGCGTGTGTGTTTATGTGCATGTAAGTGTGTGTGATTGATAAAGGAGAGATATGATATTGAGTTACACGCTTGGTCGGTATGCATTCGCCTATATGCTGGGCCCATTTGCATAGTTGCAGTGCATTTACGTGTGTGAGTGCGTGTGTGTGTGTGTGTTTCTGTGTTTCTGATAAGGGGGGTGATGTTGATCTACATGCTCGGCCTGTTTGTATTCGCCTACATGCCGGGCCGATTTGCATGGTAACAGTGCATTTACGTGTGTATGTGTGTGTGTGTGTGTGTGCGCGCGCGCGCCTGTGCGTATTTGGGATAGATAAGGGAGGAATATCATATTGAGCTTCATGCTTGATCGGTTTGCATTCGCTTACGTGCTGGGCCGATTTGTCTAGTAGCAGTGTATTTGGGTGTGTGAGAAACAAATGTGTAGATTCATATTGAAGTTCACGTTTCGCCAGTTTGTTGTGTGTACGTGTATGTGCGTGCGTGCGTGAGTGTGTGTATATGCATGTGAAAAACAAAGGTGTGGATTGATATAGAGCTACATACTTCACCAGTATGTGTGCATGCGTGCATACATGTATGTGAAACAAATTTTCTTTTTATACATATTTGATCATCAGGGGAGAAAGAATGACTTACATAGAACACAAATACAGTAACACACAACACTAAACATTCATTCCCATAGCGGTATTCGAACCTGCGGCCCTTTCGCTGCAGAGTATCACTACCAATTGCACCAACGACCACGGCTACTGGGGCAGGCAGGGAAATAAGGTTATGGAAAATATTGACCTACATTCTTGGGGTCGTTTTGTCTTGGTAGCTTGGTTGGGGATATGATTTAGAACTACATGTTTGGCGTAAAAGATACAAAACTGGACATTATGATTTAGTACAGCATTTGTGTAGGGTTCAGCTGGGTTTAGGAACATTTACAGTTTGTTTAAAAATATTGCAAACTGTTAATATTCCCATAATATCAAACCACAACCACTCTTCTCTATATAAAACGGTATAAAGCTCGTACAAAGCGTAGCAAATAATTATAAAAACTCCAATGTTTGTCAGTAACATGACTTTCTGTACATCTCTGTAGCAAATTATTATTAAAAAGTTTTTTTTCTCCCCTATTTACTCCATACTAATTGAGAAAAAATTAGCATAAATGGCCTTCTTACTTCCTTCCTTGTAGGTAGAAGGGAAATAAGGGAGTACCTTAGGCTAAAGCGATAGTCAAATGTTTTAAAAGCTGGTTGCTTTGTGAATGAGGTTTCTTTGTATGGCCAAGAGTTGACAAATTTTCATATGAGAAAAGTATAGGTATTTTGAAACTGAAACCAATGACAAGGAATATCTCAAAAACGGCCAAATTCACAAAAAAAAAAAAAAAGTATATAACATAAATTGTGTGTTTTAGCGAGCTCTACATTTGTTGTGTAGTAAGGTTTTCTCTATCTCTTAAGGTTTGCCAGTTATGCAAAATTCTGAACAATTCATCCTGAATAGAGTGTCTTCAGAGGCCATTCCCATAAAATTCAAAATATATATTTTATTTGTCATGTGAATATCTTTAACGTCCCATATTTTAATCAAGATCGTTAGAGCCATATTTCAGAAAATAAACATTTTCGATTTTTTTCCATGTAAAGGTTAGTTTGGTTTGGGAGTATTTTCTTGAAAATCTTCCTATCATATCGTTGGAAGATACTAAACTTACATACCAAAATTTATATTTTACGGACTTTTCATTTTGAGCTATGCTGCACACACACACACGCGCGCGCGCGCATTAATGCACTGCTACTATGCAAATCGGCCCAGCACGTAGGCGATGTACACACACATACACACACACACACGTTCATAGACAGACATACACGGAAATTTTTCTAAAAATGCTTATTTTTTATTCAGGGGATCCCAAAATGTATACTTCCAGTGCAATCTTGGTATCGAAATTTTGGGTGCACTGCAATGCCGGTCCTCATGGCCACGCTCGCTAAGGCGTCTCGCTTTGGTGCTTCGTGGGTTCAAGTTCCGCCTTGGGCATGGGTGTTATATGTTTGTGCAATGTGTATATGTTTGTGTAAAGGAACAGTAAAAAACAGTAATCATACAGCAAACACGGTAAATTTAGGGAAGAAAAATGTAAACAGGGGTATACAGCGCCGGAGTCCTGACCAGACTCCGGAACTTTAAAAGAAAGTATATAATACATTTTCTATACACTATGTAAAAATCTGATGTGTTCCATTCACTCAACTGTCTCTACCTGCTCTGCAAACAAACTTATTACAATTTTTTTTTCTTTGGTCTGCTTCATTCTAATTGAGATAATCATTAGCAGAAATGTTACTTAGTTCCTTATACGTAGAAATGAAATAAGAGAATACTCTTGGTTAAAGTGATAGTCAGAGCTTTAAAAGCTGTCGCTATTATTGGACATTTGGTTCCGGGTGCAGTTTTCTTTTCTGTTAGCCATCTGACCAGCTAACCCATGAGATTCCACAGTCGTCCACCGCATTGTCTACTTTTGCCCCCTGATAGTATGGAAGTTTAATTCATGTTTGGACTTTTGACACCATGGCTAATACGTTCACTGAGGAATCCGAGTAGAATTTACTTCATTGTTCTATTTTCTATTTATTTATTTCTAATATGTTTTGTACGACTATTGTGTAAAATGTAATATTCCGCCTAATGTCTAAAACGGAAAACTGCTCATCCATCATTAAATATTATTAATAAACACTGTCAGGGATGTAAATTATTCTTTGGTCAGAAACTTTTTAGACAGTGAAAAAGGCAAAGGTAGAAAAAGTTACCTTAGTTTGTTGCATATGTTCCATTTCCTCTTTCCCTCTGTCTTTCTCTGTTTACCCTCCTCGTACATACGACTTACACCCACCCCCAGGACCTGGGATCAGATGATTGTAGAGCGGAGGCTGTGGATCAGTTAGAAGCCAGGATGGCTGATTAGCCCGATGCCTGTAATGAAAGCCAGGGAGTGGAGGATATAAAATGACTGTGAAGGTGTCCCGTATTCACTGTCTCAAAGGACTCTGACCAAGAAATAATGAGGTCTTCCTATATATGAGAGCGTGACTTCAGAAATATAGCGCTGTACATATTTGATTTCCAAAGAGACAAAATCGTCCAATACATGTGCTGCAATGCATAGGTAGCGATTAAATATCCGCAGAGTCGCAATTAGAACTGTAATGCAGCACTTATACCTATGACACATTTGAGCTTAATAACAGTTTACATGTTCTGGGTTTGTTATATAATCAGTGAACTCATACAGTTAACGAAAGGCTACGAACCACAGGAGGTGGTAGAGGCTCGATTCGTCACGTGATGTCAACAAGTTGGAGGTACGTATTGTCGGGTGAAGAGAAAAGTGCTTCCATTGAGTACATGCAGTATTGCATTAGTTTAATTAGGTCATGAACAAAAATAAGATTTTACGGTGCCATTACTGCACTGATATTAGCACATGACTACCTGAGATTGTAAAATAATTCTCCTACTTTTATTTATAGCTGCATTCAGTTAGGTCGGCAGACAATGGTGTCTTAAGGAAGTTGTTCTGTGTATCTTTTCTAAAAAAAATCTTTGCATTACGTGTTATTTACCTTGTTAAAATATTAGATTTTATTGTTATATCATCACATTTTTATAAAGCTCAGATTGCTTATTTTACAGCATTTCGTCTCTTGGTTGCTCTTTAATGGATAGAAACATTACATATTGCATGTGCTTTTACTATTGCAGTATCCTGTATTACTCGTCTAACACTACTTTTTATCTTTATTTTGCTTAAGTGATACTCTCTTCTCACTATATCTACTAAAATATTCGCTCGCAAGTTCTTTTACAAGTTCAGCAATATGTGAATATTTAAATGTTTGTGTTGGAGGCGTTATGTTTGTATGGACCTAGTGAACACAGCAGAGAGACGCAATACACTGCAGGCACTGAGCCCAGTTGTGTTTCGCTGTGACTCATGCGGTGACGTTGGAGTATGCAAACTTCACACCTGCCTTGAGATCGCCTACTTCCGCGATCAGTGTTTAAAGATTCCAATCATAAATATAATGCAACTTTACTTTACATTGATCTACTTTGCTAACTATAAAAGTGTGTGTATTGACCACTTGAATATGTCGCTGTGCCCAGACTTGGAGTGTCATTTGTTTTCTTTCTTAGGCTGTATACACGGAAATTAAAGTATGTAAATACAAGGTATTAAATATATCATGCTGCAAAAATAAGAAAACCATTAAAATGTTTCGAGTAATATGATAAGTTAATACCGCCTCTTAGTGAAATTATAATTACTTTAAAATTAAATTTTCCACAGCTATAACTTTAAATGCTACGTTAAATTGTGCATACAAATAAACGCATCTTAGCTTCATTATTGCTTACCAAAGTAGGCAGAGAAAGTATTGCATTCCACCAAGAGCATAACTCAAAAACAAAATTCCGGTTAAATACCAACATTAGTATTGAATTACAACATCCTCCAAGATGCAACATAATGATTTTTGTAATAAGAAAACTCCCGTCACTAAACTACCTTTTATGTGGATTTTTGTCTTATTTTTTACTTGCTCAAAATGACTCTAAACATTTTGATTAAAGTGCTCTATGTGCATTCCGAATCAAATGTATATCTTAAATTTTCTGGGAATAGTGTGAGAAGTCCCGATTATTCTGAGCTACTGTTGAATATTAGGTAAACTGTAAGAGAGAGAGAGAAAGAAAGAGGGTCAAAATATGACTATATTTCAAAGTAATGCCATCGTTAAAGCACACAATCTATAACAAATTCTGGGACGTTAAGCATTCGTACATTTCTTTTTTTATAATTTTGCGTTTAAGTACATAGTATTTTAAAAGTCGAAAGTCGTTATTTTTTTCTTGTGATCGTGAAAAGGGCATGGAATTTCAAAACCATTACATACCGATCAGCCTTTCATAAACCTGAACTTTGCTCTACTATATTCTTCTTATATCCAAAATGTGAATGTAATGTTTATCTTTATTAGCATGAAGTATATAGAGGAATAAACATTATAACAATAATTTGTATAATGGTAGAGCCAGTAGGTTTGTGAATGTAACATGAGCATTATTTTATTTTCTCCTCATTAATGGACATATTATAGGTGTAGTGAAACACATACGCCTATAGGTTATGCTGTTTAGGAATTTGATAAAAGCTTTAAAATGCAAACTAAAAGCTATGCTCCATATTGGCAAACCATGCAGTTCTTTACGAGTAAAACCTTTATTCTGCACCTATCAAAGCTAAAGGGTAGTAAACAGAGGAGCACACTTCCAACACTGCGACCTATGCAGATCTATTCTAGCTAACACTTCCCGGGAGGATTTGATAAGATAGAGGAACCTTAGAAGGCCAGAGGTCACAGGCCACCAGAGATGCGCGGAGGTTCCTAACGTCCAAGTCCGATGACCCGTCCCATTACTGGGCCGCCAGAAAGGGCGTTGAAGTGACCCGTTGACCTGCCAGCCGTGTAGTGTCCCTAGAGTGCATGGGGAGTAATCTTTCCATTGAGTATCCACACCATCTGCCCACACTGATGTACACTATCAACCTTGAAGAACACTTGAAATGTGAGAGGAAAATGGAATGAAGGGGAAATTATGGAAAAGGAATCGTTATATATGAAAAAACATCTACGGCATTATCCTGGCGACGCTGAGAAGCCACGAAACATCTATAGGCTCTGATTTAGCGGTCGTCTGGAGTCTAAGCAGGAACATCCCCAATGCCAGTCGCACTTATTACCTCGGTTACTGCACCTATAAATAAGGAATTAAAATTAACAGTTTTCCACTATGTTTCTGCTTTTTAATAGATAACACAATACCATAATGTATACTGGAACAAAAAACAAAGAGCGACAGTTATGTTATCTATGCAGCACTTCTCTAGGGATGCAGTAAGATTCACAAGTGAAAGGGTGAAATGTAAATTTACAAAGGTGAATGAGCATTTGCGCAACTACACTATACAATAATTGTTTAGTGCAAATATTTGTGCAGCACGGTGACAGCATAGAAATGGAAGCCTTTGTCCATTTCCTGTGGATGGAGGCCGACGGGATAGAGAAAACAAACAGATTTGATAATTACTGTGATTCAGTTTGTGGTACAAAAGTATTGGCGTACCCAGAACGCGGGTAGGAATGTGTTTTCCGGGAGCCATATAATTAGTAGAAGTCCAGGCAATACCATGATAGTGTAATTGAGAGCAGGATAAGCACCCTCCATTGTGCCCCCATGTTCCCTAGTCGCTTTGCGGCAATTGTTCTTTGTTCCTTCCCACACCCTCCTCAAAACCACAATCCCGAGAAAGGGAAGGGTGGATAATTAAGAGGAAGGCTCACCCACTGTTCAATACACTGGTTAACCACGTCATCGAGTTTCAACGAGAAATCAGGAGAGAACTATTGGCAGGGAGAGATCGGCGTGCGTTGGACCAGATCGAATTCACTTTGTGGTTGAATGTGATTTTAGAATTTCAATGTTATTTCCTCAGATCCATTAGCAACTACCAGTTCGTGTATGAGCCAATAATTAGAAAGTATTTCTTAAACATCATACTTCTTGAAACTTTAGAATAAGAAATTGTTTCTGATATATGAAAGTTTTTATACAGGAAAAGATTCGCTACTGTTTCCGGCCAGTAGCAGCATGAAGCTATCGCTTGGTTACTTAGAGGGTCACAAATGGGGTGCCAAAGATTAATAAGCCGCTTGGGGTGAATGAAAGAACTTATTGGTGCTGTCGGAGGTAAGGAAACTTGCATATAGCCGGTAGGGGGTTTGGTATATACGTTACGCGTAATGCCACGCAATACTGTCCTCTCCAGTCGATCACTTCTTGGACGAATGAACAATTTAAAGGATGTTGATGATATCTGGATTGATATTATACTAAATTGTTAAACTAAATGACCAAATATTTAAGTTTTAATATGTTTGCCCCGAAAACGAATATAATGTTCACAAAATAGAGCTGCATGGAATCTGGTTGGTATCGAAATCCCGCCATGATCATCCTTCCTGACAGCATTTTTGTAGGCTTTCTTCTTGTTCTTTTTTCCTTCTTCTTTGTCTTGTATATAGGTTGCCAACCTGCTTTCTTCACTCTTTATCGCGTAGAATCATAGAAGTTGACGCTGTTAACTTCTCTCCATGTCTTTTTGCGGCCTTCCAATACATTTGCCTCCCTTTGGGTTCATAATCTTGGCTACTTTTATCAGTCTATGAACCTTCATTCTTTTAATATGGTTATGGCATTTATTTTTCTTCTTTTCATAAGTTAGTTAATATCAATTATTTCATATTGATCCCTTACATTCTTATTTATTACTTTATCACTTCTTATCTCCCTGTTATCAATCTTAGAAGGTTCATTTGCACTGTTTGATATAGCTGCTTTAGTTTCTTAGTGGCAGCTCGTTTTTCGGCTGCATATATCAGGATCGGTCTTACCATTGTCTTATGCATTGTAACTTTCCCTTCTATTCTAACGCATTTATTCGTCTAGGTGACGTCTCTTTAAGTAACCTGATATGCGAGCTCCTTTCATGGTCAGCTCCCTAGCTTCTTCATACGTTTGACGATCATTTGATTATCCACTTCCAAGCATTGAAACTCCATTACTTGATCAATACTTTCGCTTGTGCTTTAATTTACATCTTACGGGCTCCTTGGATATCACTATCGTTTTAGATTTCTCTGTTGAAGTTGCCGTGTTGTATAATTGGATGTCATCACATATAATCTCAGTCGTCACGACTATCAAATGCCGGGAAAGTATGCTAAATTAGGTGCAATACAATTGCGTCAGCGGTAACAGATAACTTTTTGGTTAAACCTTGGCAGGCTATAATAAATATCTTAAGATCACTTAGAAAGAATATTTGCACCATGGAATTAAGAATTGGTTTAACAGATAAAACGTAAAGGTTGATATTGAGGTGGACGAGAAAGGAGCTAATGCGGGAAAGGACTTATGCCTCCGATTAGGCCACAAATATAGGAAATGTTATATATAAGAAGATGGAGAATGCATTGGTGTTGTACAAATGATAGTTGTACAGCTGAGATAGTAATTTCTAATTATCTACAGTGTAGAAGCAATTAGTATCCATAACCATCAAATCTATTAAATCTATCGTCAGAAACCGAGTACGTTTTTTAAGAGCAAAACCTCCACTCAATGTGGTGGAAAAGCAGCCAATGTAATTTCTCAAGCATTGAATGTGGATGTCACTAATTCTACAACTGTACTACATTTTACGGATATGAAACTACAACGTGAATGAATTTACAGAGGGCGACGTCAATATTTGCCTAAACTGCCAACAACGGTATCTGAGATTCATGGCGCAGTATCTAATTACATCCAGTGTCGTCTAGGAATGAAGATTCTGTGTTATTAAAGATAGTGAAAATAACGAGATTGTTTTGGGGTGTAAAAGCAGCTTATTTTATAAGTATGGAGCATAAACACTTTATCTAGATGGAATTCTCAAATGCTGTACCAAATACGCAATTGTTTGCGTTACATTATTCTTCAGAACTGATATAACATTGCGAGGTTGTTTTATTATCAAGTGAAAGTTAGGGCAAGAGTTTCATCATTTTCGTTTCTCAAAACAAAAATGCGGTGATTTATAATTAAGATTTGATCCAATGAAAATAGTAAAAGACTTGGAAGCTGCTATGATTCAAACAATTAATTCAACATGGGAAGAAGCAATTCAACTCTTACGGCGTCCGTTCTGGTGGCATAAATTTCAAATTAATAATCTAAAGAGGAACCACAAACCTTTTTTTGTCTCTTACTCTTGTTTTCGTATATCCTATTTACCTCGGACAGAAATAGGTGACTGTTTTATGTGTATTTCAAATATTTGAGAATAAGCCAAGTCGTCAAAAGATAATTTTGTTTTGCAGGGCAAATTGACCAAATATTATTACTTTGTAAGCCAAGCTGGTCAACAACCCTAGGTTTTTAGGACTGTATTGCAGATTATTTCAAGGTCGATGAGACTATGTAACCCATAATGTGAGTCAAACATTAATCTGAAGGCACTTACATCATCAACGCCTGCGAAACCTTCCGTAGGAAACTCCATAGCTTAAATTTACGGCACACTTCTCTATATTGATAAAAATACAACAGTATTTAATGAAATTCAGTCATAAAATTGTATGAAAATAAACATGAAAGGCTAAACGGTGTTTTGGCGGGGGACTTCGTGCATCATGTGATGCAGGAGAAATCAAGGAAGGCTTGCTGAAGAGAGGTATGAAATTCTTGTCGCTGTTAATATTACCCACAAAGGAGAAGAAGAACAAAGTGTTGTCAAACGTGGACTTCTGCTGTTCTTGTTAACATTTGATAACAGAGAAAGTATGAAAATCATATACGAAATCACGTTTATCCTTAAGATAGTGGTCAAAATATCGTCGATGAAGAAAAATGCAAATTGTCAGAAAGAAGTACTGCGTAAAATGTGCTGGTGAACCCTTCATTAGAGACTGCCATGTAAGTAGACAAACCGCTCCAAAATGTATTTATTGTAAGGGAGCACACATAGACAATTATACAGTGTGTGAGTTTGCAAAAAAGCTTCAAAAATGACGAAATAAGATTATAAGACAAGATCAAATGACACTACAGAAATCCAAAACTTATTACAACAGAGAGAAAAAAGCAGGTACTTTTGGTCAAATAGAAAAACGTACGCACAAGTAATGCGAACAAATTGCGTTGGTTAGACGAACAAAATGAAAAAATAAAATGGTATTAACACTCTTGAAAAACCAGAAAAAAAGGTGGAAGGCAATAAAGTACACAAGAAAAAATGAATTATTGGTTTAGGCTTGCAAAAAGAGAGTGGAAATGCTAAAGGAGCTAAGTGCCAAAATGCAAGAATATGAGTTATACATGGGTAGTCATTGTATGTGCGAAGGCTAATTGCTAGCTATTGGGTGCAAGTGCCTCCTTTAGTTCTAACAGTTTTTACAGCATGCAACAGATAGCGCTAGGTGTATGTTCCAACACCTAATGGAGCTAGGTGCCCACCAGAGGTTCTTGTGTTGTTCACTGACATCAAGCATAAGTTGCATCTTATTCTCTATTGTTACAATAGATATGGAAGTAAATAATGAAAACACTAGTGCATTTACTAATGCAAATACACCTAGATCATTTAAAGAGAAACAGCATGAGGCCAGAATAAGTGGAAAGGTCTATGTGACAACAAAAAGTACAAGAGAAGTAGCAGCTATACAACCACCTACTATTGAGGTTAGTATGAACTAAAACTATCAAATTAAACATGTACATTATTATTATTATTATTATTATTATTATTATTATTATTATTATTATTATTATTATTATTATTATTATTATTATTATTATTATTATTATTATTATTATTATTATCATCATTATCATCATTATTACTATTCATTGGATATTGTGCTTAATTTGTAATTATTTAACTTTATTAGGTAACCTGTAAATGCCGCTACAGCTGCAGAGAATTGAGGGATATGAGAGTACAGCTATTTGAGGGTTACCATGCCCTAAACATGAACGAACAAGGAAATTATCTAATGGGACTAATCAATGTACATCCAGTAAAAAGACGTTGACATGGAAACTATAAGGATCCAGCAGAAAGTAGAAGACGGTGCACTGTAAGTTTCACCATTCCAGATGGGAAGGGAAATCACAAACAGGTATGCAAGAATAACTTCATGAATATTTTTGGCGTGAGTTCAAAGAGGATTGAAACAGTAGAAAACAACCGCCACAAATCTGAAAAGGAATACATGAGTTCTGATCTGAATATCAACAGACTTTATACTGCCTTCAAAAACAAATCCCAAACAGCATTGTTACCTATAAATTTTACCATAAGGTTTTTCTTCAGGACTTCTCTAATGTGTCTTTTAGAAAGCCGTGAGTCGACGCTTGTAAGACTTGTGACCGGCTTCATATTGAAGTTAAAAGTTAAGATGCCGCCAAAGCAACAAAAGCTAAACTTGAACACGAACTCCACCATCGAAAGACAGAAAATACATTTTAAAATGATACAATTGCTAGCACTTTGCCTAATAGTAAAACGTGCACCATCACAATAGACTTGCAAAAAGTGTTCCAAATCCCCAAGTTAACCCACTCTACTATGTACTATTCTCGGCAGTTAGGATGCTACAATTTTGGTATTCTGACGCAATAATGTGTCTGTGGCACGAAGGCCACGTGGAGGTAATCAAATATCTGCTTGTCTCATCCATGCTATTAATGAGCAAACCCTCACCTACAAATAAAATCGTTGCATCTGGAGTGATAACTGCTGCGGCCAAATCAAGAACAGGATGCTCCTTCTACTGTATATTTTCCTTGTTGCTACAGGGCATTTTGACAGAATAGACCACAAATTCCTCATGGTGGGACACAGTTTCTCTGCATCTGATAGGGACTTTGCAATAATCGAAAAAAGGTGGAAGGGTGCAAAAGTCCTGGTGCTGGAAGATGTAAAGAAGGTAATAACTGCAAGACCATTCCGGATTTTAGATATGGGTGGAAAGTTTCTTGATTTTGAAAAGGCCGCAAAAACACACATAGACACTTCTAAGTTAAAGATAACGAAAGTATCTTGGCTGAGGGTGACAAAAGACAATCCTGGTGTTATTATGTTCAAAGAAAACTTCAGTGAACTTCAGGGATGGGAAGCTTGTAATGTATTAAAAAGGGCATTACAGTGGAAAAAATTCTAGCAATGGAATTAGAAGCCTTATCAGACAACATTCCACTTACGGAGGCCAAGAAAAGGGATCTGCAGAGCATGATTAATTTTGTTGATGATGAAAATAAAGACTTTTATCTCCAAATAAGTACTTGATTAGACTAAATTTTATACAGAGCAGGATGGAGTTAGCTTGGTTAATAAGTTCGGGCATATGGCACTTAGCTCTTTTCACAATTTGCAAATGCGTCATTTTTCCCCCTTCATATATAGTAAGGTATGAAAATAAAACAATGTCATGCTTATAAAAAACAAGTCACACTTTATGTATAATATTTTTCAAATAAAAGATCTCTTTGTACCTCATTTTAAACAGTTTTTACTGAATATCTACAAACTACAATTTTGGCACTTAACTCCTTTAGCTTTTCCACTCTACAGATAGCCAATGGGCTTCTACAAAATATATATGAATTGGAGGTTTTCCTATGACATGAGAAAATTAACATATGTCTAATACCTGAAACTCATTTTACTTAATAATTGTCTACTAAAATACTGGGATTTAAAGTATATCATACAACCCATTCTTATAATACAGCTAGAGGAGGTTCGGCAGTAATTAAAGAGTCAAGCACACTGAAGACATAAAATAGCATTTCAATCCATGCAAGCAACCTCTGTTAGTAAGCAAACCACATATTCAAAATGTAATATGACAGCGGTATGTTGCCCCATCCATGATATAGGGTACAAGAAGATAATTACTTAGATATGTTTAAATCAATCGATAGTAAATTTACTAAAGCCAAACATAAGTATTGGGGATCAAGATTGGTTACTCCTAAAGGCTGAATATTATGAGAAGCAGAAATGAAGGTAAATTGTGATTTTTACTCTACGGGTTCCCCGATATTCTGGCCTTCTGATCAAAATAAGGCGCCAGATAACATTAACACCTTTGCTATTAAGCGTCTATCAAAATATATAGTGCAAGTAGGCCAATGTGATGATGTTTCATCTGATCATACACCTTTAATATTCACTATTAATAATAAGGTGATACAAAAGGAACGACCATCTAAATTAACTGGTCCAAAAGCAAATTGGAAAGTATTCAGAGATGAGCTTGAAAGCCTCATTTAACTCCGAACACCAATCAAAACGCCAGAATAGGTAGAACAAGTTGATCAACCGACTGCTAACATTCAGCACTCAGCATGAATGAATGAACACACCAGTCAAATCTAATATCAAATCTGGTAAAAGTAGGCCAGCGTTGCTGCTTGCCAAGCGAGAGACCTGGGTTCAATTCCCAGTACCGGCGTGGGAATTATTCCCTCGCTGGGAGACCTGGACTGGGTGCACACAACCTCGTGAGGTCCCTGGGGGGGGGGCAATTGAGGAGCTACTTGATGAGAGGTAGTGGCTCCAGGTAGTGTTGACCGCATTAACTGGCCGGGGAGATGTAAGCGCTGACGACGTCTCAACCCCCAATACTGCACCCCATCCATGACGACTGTAATGAACCGAGATGGGGGTAGGCCTAGGCTCTTAGTCAGCTGTGCCACGGAGTCTGGTGAAAGCAATGTAAATTATCCTATTGAAATACGAGAGTTAATTAACGAAAGACAAAATTCCCGCAAAAAATTGCAAAACAGTCGATCTCTCCTAATTAATCGCCTAAGCAATAAACTCAAAACAATGATAAAATAATTAAAAAATTAAACCTTACGCAATTATCTCCATGAGTTGACTGCAGAGCTTTGGAGAGCTACAAAGGATATTATAAGGCCAATAACAAAAGTAGCACCCTTAGAAAATGATAATGATTGGACAAGGGGTGATAAAGAAAAAGCAGCTTTAGCAGGAGGAAACTTTTAAGCCATTCTCCAAAGAAAAAGCTGAGGAAAATATTGTAATAAACTGCTTGACCGATGTTGTAGAAATTAAATCAGTATCTATGAAAGAGCTTAAACAGGAAATTAAAATTTTGAATTATAAAAAACATCCCCCGATACTTAAAGAGATACCTAATAAAGCATAATGAAACTGCTACATAAATGCGGTTATTAGATCGAGATATGTGCCAAGACAGTGGAAAGTGGCAGCGTTATTATGATTCCAAAGCTAGGGAGAGACCTTAATGATAAAAAGTAATATATATATATATATATATATATATATATATATATATATATATATATATATATATATTACTACAAGTATCCAAAGTATTTGAACGATGGTTGCTTAACCACTTGAAACCAATATTGAAAGATAGAAACATAATTTCACATCACCAATTTGGTTTTAGGAGTACACATTCAACCATTGATCAGGTACATAGAATAACTCGAAGAATAGAAGAATTTTAGAAAAATATAAAATATGATGCAGTATCTTACTTGATGTGACCAAAACTTGTATAAGGTTGATGTTGCATTGAATTAAAAGCTGCAACACTACTTACCAAAGCAATACTCTGAATTAATGCAGCCCTACCTCTCAGATAGATTATTTCGGTTTAAATATGGAAGCGAGTGTTCAGACTTCAAGGAAGTACCACAAGGAAGTGTCCTAGGACCAATATTTTATATGTGTTATCAAATGATGTACCACAAAATAAGGAAACAACAATAACCACTTTTGCTGATGATACCGCCATTATGGCTGTAGGAAAAAGTAGCAGTAAGTAAACTTCAAACTGCAGTAAATGAAGATAATATCTGGACTAAATGGTGGCGCATTAAACTTGAGACAAAATCAATTTATATATATTTCATAAATGGGAACGTAAACTTACCTGTATTTATTAATAAACAAATAATTCCATATGCAAAGGATGCCCAGTACTTGGGCATGACACTTGATTCTAAGATTAAAATGTAACTCTCATGTTAAAAATAAAAAATAAGAACTTAATGTAAGGAAAAGAAAAATGTATCGGTTGCTAGGAAGAGATTCACCACTCACTATATGTAATAAATTGCTTTTATATAAGCAGTTCTTAAAACCTCCTTGGATTTATGGTTTGCAGACCTGGGGCCGCACCTAAAATCTAATATCAAAATTCTACATTTTCAAAATATTGATGTTGTTAATGTATAGTGGTACATCAGGAATGACAACATCCGTAGTGATTTAAAAATGTATACGGTCAGTGAAGAAACCAGAACTATGGCAATGAAGCATGAAAAGCAACTTCACATTATTTCAAATTCTGTTGTGATTTAACTATTGGATACTAGTGTTGTATCAAGAATATTACAAAGAACAAAGCCTGAAGTCCTAGTGCAGATATGTGTGTTTTTGCATGAAAAAGTCAAATTAATTGGAATAAATTATTGCCAAACGAAAACTATTTATGACAGTGAAGTCTTGGACTTAGTTGTAGTATGGATGTAATGCTTTTAGTATCCTAAAAAAAAAAGTCAGAAATTTGCCTTATAAATAAAGGCATCCATATTTCGAGTAAGAACGGAAGGAACACCTAAGAAGAAAACATAAGAGATAGAAAAGTATATGAAAACGCGTGATGAGAACGTACTTAGTCGCCTTTATTTTGTAAAACATGTGCCTTATTTAAGTATGTGGTTAAAATTATATTCTAGAGGTAAACTTTTTAAAAATGACGATTTTACGCTTGTAAAATAACTTTTATTATATTGGTGGAAAATTTAACCCCACCGAATGAAAATTTCGTATTTCATCTGTCAGTCCGCAATCAGGAAAAGTGGTACCTAAAGTTGTGTCAGAACTTTTTACATGACGCCAACCAAAATACATATTTTGAACGGCGCAATTGCATTTTGACACTAAAGCTACTACTGGTTTCAATAACACTTCCCCAATAGGCAACTGGCCAAACATGATGCTCCGCCCTAAACTTAGGAATAGTTCCTTTTTCCAGTTATCATTTAATTGTATGCATCACCTGTGTTGCCATATAGAGTAAGAAAAGGCATTAAACTGTTATATGTATATAGAGCAGATTATGGTGGGTAATTATTGTTACCATTCCCCAGTATTTTATCACCTTTTACTGACATTAGTAAGAACAATTGTGCTAAGTTAATTACTTCCACCGGAGATTGAATAGCAGAATTTTTAAGAGCCCGAAGTTTGTTGAGGCACGGCCGTTATATGATCTTTGAAGAAGGTTTAAATTATACCTACACGAAAGCAGCAGCTACACGTTTGATTCAATGAAGAGGTATTATGCCTTAGTAACGCTACGATACTGAACGTGAGTATTGCACTCGACACATTGGTTGCTGAAAATTTTAAAGAAAACGTCACAAACAAAGGCAGTGACCAGTAGTTGTTTATAAAGTTTACATTTAAAAAGTGTCAAGGATTACACATGAAAAGTACTCCTGGCAATTTTCTGGTTTAGATACCAAAAGCTTTCCAATAGAGTTCTTTCTGTCACCAGTTTATTGCACAGTAAGACAGAAGATATGACTGTAAACCTACTAAACTCATTAGACAGAGGATCCCATGGTTTAGACTAGGAGCATGATGAACAATAAAAATTACTAACGAGAATGGTATAAGCAGCTACTCCATTTGTGACAAGGAAGAGTCATGGACTCATATCTTGGCAAGCTGTAGGGCTACGGAGGAATGGATGGGGAAGTATCTATCGTGATCCTTTACTACCGCGAATGGAGAGTTAGGAGCATGTTGGGCACCGCTGGCAGGCATGAAAGACGCGGAAGAGATAGGGAAATTTCTACTTAAGGATGAAGGCTTATGGGGAAGAGGGAGGCGATAAGAATAGGTAAAAAGTGATTATAATGTTATAAATATTATTTTATTTGTTGTGATATTTGTATTGTGCGCATATATTTCTCTTATTTGTATTTGTCTACTATAACAGGGTACATTAATACATCGGAATACGGTTTACAGCGTATTGTAAATTTGAGATGTTGTATTTGAAAATCGTTGTCCTTTTATTCACTCCTTTCATTTGTTGTTTTTAATATTGCTTACTATTTAGTGTCTTGCAAAAGCACGTACGGTTTGTGGACCCATGCGATTGATTCATTTTTTCATTATAAACCTAAAGAAAAGTGTTACCACAGTTCTATTTAGTGCCGCTGTCAACTTATGGCGGACCATACTTCTACGTTGCCTTCTTTGTAGACTTAAAGAGTGCGTGGAATGCCTATGCTTGTGAAGTCCTGTTTTCCTGATTACCAGGGTACCTTGTGGTAGACGTTTTTGCTAGAAAATGGAGGCCTAGGCTACAGAGATAAAATGATAATATGGTAGCTTTCGAATCGCTTCCCTTTACGTTGTGCATTCAACTCCACACAGTCGTATGTATGTTCCTTGGTATATTGGGATGTTTAAAACAACATGTTTCAAGATGTGCGAATGACTTTCTGACGACTGACATCCGTATCTCCCCAGGCAGTTATAGAACAGATGGGAAAGTGCATGTAGTCTTGTCTTCTGCGGCAACTATTATAAAGGATAGATTATCTTAAATATTATAACAACAGAACAACTGCAAGGTTTTGTGCATTGATGTGATACGTAATTTAGTTTTCCTGTATAATTAAAATAAGACTCACATAGTGATATGTTTGGTTTTATTTGGAGTTTTAGTGCACGATGTGCACTTTCATTATCCAATGAATTTTAAACCTCATTTAAACATTAAAATGTTAAACTAAAATTAAGAAAGGTACATATAATTACTAGGAATAAAGGTGTTTAATCCATGTGTTGGAATTAAATAACTAATATAATCTGTATTAAAAACCATTATTGCTAGTCGTAGTTAATGTTTGCTTTTTTAATTTATTTGTTTATTGAGCTGAACATAACAGGCACAAGCCCAATTACAATGCTCATTACAAAATATAGTGACAATAATTTTATAAACCTACTTAACTGGCACAAGCCCAATTACAATGTTCATTACAAAATATAGTGACAATAATTTTATAAACCTACTTCATGCAAAAATAACAAAACTTGAAAACAGAAGTAAAAGTTACAGAGAAAGGGAAATAAGAGAAAAGGGAGAACAAAAAGGAATAGAAACAACAAGGTGGCATAATAGTTAATTATATAATTATTTCTCCTTTCGATGTTTAAATTAAGCTACGAAAAAATAATTATTGGCTTTGGCATTTTTAAGCTCAATTTTAGACATGTTCAGGATATCTACATCTAAATAATGATGTTTGTCATATAAATATGTAATTCTGTTTAATGGTGAATTTCTATGGATATTTGTATTTGATGTACAGGTGAAACAAAGCTTCTTGTACCTACTTGTTTTATTTGGTGCATAAAAGAAGACACTTGCAGTAATGTTTATAGCATCAATGGCACAATGTAATATTTTATACAGAAATAGAAATCTCGCAGTATCTGTTCTGAAATTTAAATCTTTAAATTTAAATACTTCTAATAAGGTTTCGTAATTTATGTGTCTAAGGTATCATACAATTCTTTTAAATAATATGTATTTTAAAAATTCTATTTGTACTTTTTTCCATTAAGTTGACATGCTTTGTGATCTTGGGACTCCAAATAATAGATACATATTCCAGATTATGCCCAATAAAAGAGCTCTAAAGACAATTAATGTTTTTTCTTTAAATGCATATGAATTTCGAATAATAAAGCCTAAATATTTTAACCATTTTGTTATGAATAATTGAATGTGTTTGCTAAATCTGAGATTTTCTGTAAAAAGTACTCCTAAATCATCGTTTTCAAGCACTTCAACAAGTGGTGCCCTAACTATGTTATAAACATATTTAAATGGGTTTTTGCTTCTAGTGTAGGACATTATTACACATTTACTAGTATTAAATGGGAACTTGTTTACTTTGCTCCAGGCATATAAAGAGTCCAGAGCTTATTGAAGTTCTAAGCAATCTCTAACACTATCGATATTTTTGCATAGCTTAAAATCATCAGCCAATATTAATGTTTTAGTACATTTAATGATGCTAGCTAAATCAAATTTTATAACACACAAAAACAACGAAGGTCCTGGTTTGGAACCTAGGTGAGTCTCTGAACTAATATTAAGCTCATGTGACGAGCAATTTTTAAATGAGTTACTTGTGATCTGTCTTTTAAACAATCGAAGTATTTTCATCAGTAGGAGAGAAAATCTCAATTTTGATGACTTGGCAAACAAACAGTCATGATCAACTTTATCAAATGAGTTTTAAAAACCAGTATATATTACATCTAATTGCTTAAACCGGTCTAGTTCACATGATACAAACTCAATAAAATTAAACAATTTGTAACAATTGGTCTTTTTGGCTTGAATCCATGCTGCAACGGTGAATTCGCTAACTTGATATGATCGAATGGTCGTCTCCTTAGCGCGGTGGTAGCGCAGCTGCCTACCAAGCGGGAGACCTGGGTTCGATCCCCAGTACCGGCGTGGGGATTTTTCCCCCGCTGGGAGACCTGGACCGGGGTGCACTCAGCCTCGTGGGGTCCCTGGGGGGCCAATTGAGGAGCTACTTGATGAAGAAGTAGCGGCTCCAGGTCGTGAGGACCGCATTAACCGGCCGGGAGGGGCTCGAGGCGCTGACCACGTCTCACCCTCCAATACTGCACCCCATCCATGACGTCTGTAGTGGACCGAGATGGGGGACGCAGCGGCCGGGCGGTAGGCCAAGGCTCCCCGTGAGCTGTCGTGCCATGATCGAATATGTCTACATACATATAAATAATACTTTAAATAAATTTTGCTGGTGCAGATAGAATAGAAATATATCTAATCATAGGATTTCCAGATTTAGGAATGGGAATTACTTTTGTTTGTTTCCATACATCGGGAAAAATTCCTTTATGTAGTATTTGGTTATACATTAATGTTAAGGTGTATACGATGACAAACATCAATATCATGATCTTTTATCTTCACATATAGGGATTTTCCGATGATTTTTAACAATTCGATAGTGTTCTGTTGCAGCTGAGAAGTTACTACACGAATTTCCAGCATATCATGAGTACTGCTCAAGATTTTTCAGACGTTCCTTTCACTCCTTGTGTTCGTTTTACAAAAGTAAGTTTTCACTTTTGATTTTGTCCAGTCTTTTTAAGATTTCCTCTAGTTTTTTCGAATATTTTTCTTGATTTTGTAAGCTGGCATCCAGTTTTTCATGGCAAGAATTGATTGATTATCCGAGATCAGCTTCTGGTGTTATTTGAGAGGCCTTTATTGCAGTAATATGTTATTTTATTTCTTGTACCATTTCCGTTATTCCAAAACTTGAGCCCTCAGTAGTTAGCGCAGAAACAATTTGTTCTGT
Source organism: Hymenopus coronatus (assembly GCA_030762935.1). Taxonomy (NCBI): domain Eukaryota; kingdom Metazoa; phylum Arthropoda; class Insecta; order Mantodea; family Hymenopodidae; genus Hymenopus; species Hymenopus coronatus. Next base: position 350,613,061 of record CM060900.1, read on the forward strand.
GGCATCTTTCCTTCGAGTGCAGCTCATACACGTTGTTGCTGCGGGACTTTGTTTAGCGAATTCTAGACATTCTTTCCGAATATTTAAACATTTTAAATGTGCTGTTCGATTGCAATCGATACATTGCAATTTATAGTTTTCTCACCTGTTACTAGACACTTTATATTGCATTTGTAACATTAATCCATGTTTACAACTGACAATTGAGAGTTGCGATGGTGGAACAGTTGATTATGCGATGTTGAGGATATTCTGTTCAAGGATATGGTGCTGTATTGTGATTTTGTTGGACTGGCAGTTCTGAAGCATACCGACAGTGTTTTGTTACGTGGTGAATCAGCTGGGCGAGATTATTAAATTGAGATTATATTGTTCTATGTTGCTGCAGCTTAGTAATTTTTATGTTGAAGTATTCAAAATAATTTTGTGCCTAAGAAGTAAGATTGTATGTCAAGTTATCGATGATATTTTGGAGCTCCTCAATCAAATGTCTTTAGTGCACCATTGCCAGCCTATTATGTTATTTCCACAGTAACCAATGCTGTTGAGGGCTGAATTTAATTCTGCTGAATGTAATTCAATGGTCAGACCAACAGGACATAGAGCGGGAGATCCGTGTTCAAATCGCGGTTATGGCACTGAATTTTTCAGCTTTTTCTAACGAGGAAATCATGCTTGCAATGGTAACTTCACAGCTAAGCGTTTGTTCTTTGAAACGTTATAAATGAATTAAATCTGTCGCATAACAAATACTTATGTGGTAGTAACGTAAGCTGTTTATATTTTACTTTCTCTATCGGGTACGTAGCAGGAAACGAAGGTATTGAATTCCACCCAACAATGTGGTAACGAGATTCCACTGAAATATATTTGAGAGCCTCTGAACGAAAGCAAATGTTTAGATAAAGGTCCGCGCGCATGCGTGTGTATGTCTGCTTGGTTCCGTTTGTGCCTTTGAACAGCACAAATGAAAACCAAACTTGGTATTTATGTTCAGTATTTTTCAAAGTTGCGAGAAGAAGGTTTACAGGAACTCCCCCAAAGCCAAACTACCTTGTAAATGTTTTCAAGATTTTTGATTTTCCCAAAAATATCTTTAAAGATTCTGAATAGGCGTACACGACAAATAAAATATTTATCTTGAATTTACTGTGAATCTAATTCATTTAGAAGGAATTTTACACAATCTTGTATAACTAATAACGTAATGTGATAAACAAAACGCACTAAACTAAATATGTATATCTGTTTAAAACAAACCTTCTGTTTCAAATAATAACTTTTTTGTGGCATCAGACATTTCCATTATGAATGGTTGGATTTGTTCAGTGCTTTTCCATTCTTTTAAAACCCTTCAGCTTTCAGTTATTTCCTATGATTGCATGAAATCAATGGACTTTTTTAAACATTTAGCTACTACTATTCCCTACTTATCTATAACGAAATATGTAAGGCGAATATTTCTGAAAATGTTATCTCGACTAAAATGAAGTAGATAATAATATGAAGTTTCGTAAAAATAATTGGTACAGCCACTAATAAGTGATACATGGCAGAAAACGCCAAGTGAATGTACCACAGATCAAATTTTTATACCACACACATGGTTGGTAGAGAAAATATTCATTCCACAGAAAAGCCAATAGAGATGTTTCAGTAGAAGTTCACGTTTGAGGCCCATTGAATCCAAATACTGTATTTTAATGAAATGTTTATGTGTATGATTGTGTGGTGTACGTGTCCGTGTCTGTGAACAGCATACAAAAAACGGAAAGTCGAATGATACTCTATTTTTTGCATAAAGTATTATTGTAACTATTACAAATATAATGTGCGGTAATAATTTATATAATGTGCCACAGTAGCTGATTTTATTATCTATTGCTTACTTGTTTACTTAGTCAGTTAAACCTGTTGGTACCCCTTTAGGACGTACACAAGAATGTCTTGGGTTTGAAGGCTCTCGAGGAGTTTGTTCGCTCTTTAACTGCTGCGGTTCTCAGCGTCGCCTGACGAGCAGACAATGCAGTCAAAGAGATGACTCAGAACGAGGGATCCGCGCACTGCTAGTTATGAAAGTGAAGAAAAATATGATATTAAATGAAGGGAAGTGGATCAAAGGAAAGATTATAATCCAGCAATTTGTGGACGAATAGGGTGGTAAACCAAAGTTCGCGTAAGAAACCACCCAGACAGTGCTTTGTCCACCAAAAGTCCCACATGCAGCCCTCCTGGGATCGAACCCGAGCCACGTTATTGAGAGGCGAAGATTCTAACCACTGTACCACGGCACCTCCATACATATAATTCAAAAAGCAATTTTATAATAATAAACGTTCACTTATTTGAAATGCTTCAAACGCTGTATTATCCAGATTCAATTAAACTGTTTGTGAATATCACACATGAAGACTTGGGATACGTAGTGACAGAAGAAACCTTACCACCTTTCCCCTCTCCAAATACGCGGTGCGGTGAGGGATTTGTAATTCACTATTCTCTTGTTTACGCAGTATTAATCCTTCATAGTCCACGCATGGAATTTGGGAACAAAACTAGTGGCTTCCACTCTCTTCCGCTACTTCAATATTTCTGCTTTAATTGAGACAGCTACAGATTTGCAGTGAGAAATGTTTTGCTTTAATCATAATACAGACTATTCTCCATATAAACTTTGAGGACCTGTGGAGGGAAGTGAGTAAATAGTATTAAGAATAGGAATCTATGTCAGGAAACGTACCATTTCGGTGCTCCTAACATTTGAGAACATGTGTTTAACGCGACCACATTTACACAAATAATTTAGTTAGGTGTAACTGTGTTTTCTTTCATTGCACACAAACAAGGAACTTAAGTAGGCTTCACAAATACATTTGTTTAAATTAAGCTTTTGCGTTTGGATTACCAGAGAATGGCCAGAATGGTTTCAAAAACACCTTTGTGTGCAGTTAGCATGGATTAGATAGAACAATAACCTTCTTGTTTGCAGAATAGGTAGAGAAAGTCATGTGAAAGGAACATATATGTTTTATACTTGTCTCCTTATAGGAGACAACAATACTATCGAGCACCAAAAACATTATGAAAATTGCTAAGATTACTTGAAAAGAATACCTTATCTAAATGTAAATAATGCTATAAATTCAAAGCATGCGTAAAAGTATAAGAAACGCGACTTAGAAAATTAAATTACTAAAGAACACTTACTATATGAAGATATACATTAAAATATTAGGTTTACCTTGCATTATTTTTGAAAAATCAATACTGGAAATTGTACTGCTGAATACAAATCTCTGCTGATGTTTCATATCTCTCCTGCCGATCAACTAGCACTTTGCAGAAATGTGATCTGGCATATGCAGGGTTCACAACCTAGGTTATGTTTCCAAGATACTTTTAGCATTTTGTTTCAATAGACCTGAGGCATTTAAAAGAATCGCATAAATAAATAAAATATTTCAAGATCTTTTTCCGAAAATTCTCCAAATATTTCAGGGAAATAATATCATGTGCCCCCCAAAAAAAGACAAGGAGGTTATATCTGGTGTTTCCTGCGGACTCCATAGAATTCTATTGTTCTGATTAATTTTCTGCTTGAAGCATAATTATTTAGAGTCAAACTAGTCTTGACTATAACATGGAAATGGAAATAAACTACATTAAAAGCCTATTCTTTTTATGTTTGTTGTCGCTGATTCAGGAACTGGAGGGGAGTGTGGTAGCCAATTCGTACCTGGGCAAAGGTTTTACCACAATTCTTTCGTCCTGCCACTTCATTTCCAGCACTTGATTCCCGCCTGCGGTGCCAAAAATAGCTAAAGCGGGCGTTAAACACTACCGAAAAAAAAAAACACTTGATTCAACCGACGATAGCTTTCCCTCAATGCTGTACTGTATTGCATGTTACGAGTTATCCTTGCGCTTTTGGCACGCATCAAAGCTGGATCAGCCTGATCAAGAGGTAGGTGATCTCGTTCTTCGGGTGACGAAGATCTGAAATAATAAAGAGCGAATCCTATTTTGACCAATTAGCACCATTTGTCATATATTAGAAGGAAAAAAGACAAATGTTTAGTGCAGTAAATTCCAAAAATTGGTCAAATCGGCGGAACAAAGACAATATTCCCCTTTTCATTTTACAAGGGCTTCGCACTGTCAAATTTTAATCGCTATGGCTGAAAAGATTGTCCTAAATTACGAAACCGTTTCTCTTCACAGAATCTAGAGTATATATCTGACATTTGTAATCGTCGTACTATAGCTTGTCCCTTGGGACAACTCAGTGATAGTCACGTCACTGCAGGCAGCTATGTGTGTAACAGCTGATCCCATAGTTGCTGCCCAACACCCCGCGAACCCATTGCTTTTAACCTCCAACCTAACATTCTTTAGGGGATAAATTCATACTGCTGCCACGTGATGCCGGATCTATCTTTAGGGACAAGGCGAGTATAATCATTGTTACAGTTTTAATATACTGCAGAATATTATTTTGTGGTCTTCATATTTCAGCGAACAGGAAGTTACTAATGTACATGTTCGTCTTTTTTATTTTTTAGCTCCTTTTGTCTGTGTTGCATAATTTAGTTTAACTTTGAAAATGACAGTATTTAAATCACATTATCTGTTACGTAAAGCTAGGCATGGTGGAGCTCACTCTTTGAAAACAGATTATGATCGGGCCAGTAATTAATTATATGTGGGTCAGGTACTGCTTAACACATAATCTTCCAAAGCCATATGAAGTACAGAAGCGATTGAAATCAGCTCAACAGTCGATGCAGAGAATACATGATAAAGTAAATATGCTAGTGTATAGAACGATTTCAATCTTATAAACAGTGCTAAGGTAACAAGTAAGTGTAAGGTGCAGCATAATATTTAATGTTAGGAAATTACATTGTATCGTCAAAATATGCGACACGTTTAAAGTCTACGTACAAACAACCAGTATTAAGTTTAATATTTGTTTAATTCAGGCATAAAGTCTTAATTAACGATCGCATTAAGGACACGGAGTGAAATTTCAACTTTCTATATTTCTGCTGAGTTTTTCCTGAAAATTGTACTGTGATTGCATTGGTGTTATATTAATACCAAACTTCATTCAAATTATATAAATACCTTGCAATTGGTTTCGGAATAACTTAATACAATTTACTGTGTAAATTGAGAAAATGGGTTAAAGTTTTTGAATTGGAGCTACGAATCACGGTCTAAACCTTAAGCAATACCATGACCATAACTTTGCTGCTGAATTATTATATTTGTTTAAAGTTACAAATGTGAATCTCTAAACTTAATAATTTGTTATTAAATATTTGGTTTTGAAAAATTACTATTGATGTTAGGACAATTTTGTTTCCTGTAATACTAGAAATATACCTCTGCACTTTACATATAATTTTAGTTGCGTTTAAACAAAAACTGAGAGGCGTGAAACATTTTGAAGGTGTGAAAATGTAGTTTTGAGAAAAAGACTGTTTTAAAAAGTATCATGCTACGAAACCTGTATATTGCACCATCTTTAAATAACTGTAGAGCCCAAAGCAAGGGGGGTAGCTAAGTGTTGATTCTCTATGAATGCCAAAAGGATTCCAATAGCTAGTTGCTATAAGATAGTAAGTTCGAATTGTTTGGCCGTTTATACTCAAAAATTTAAGCTATCGCTCCGTTAATTTTGATTCCAGACAGCAATATGCCACAGAATTGCTTGTGTAAACATGGAATCCATATAACTGAGTGAAGAAAAAAGCTGAGTAAGAAACCGTTGCAATGTTAACGTTAATAAGACAAAGTTTACTCAAGGTATATTTTTATTTAAATGGACTCTAATTATTCCTTTCGCAAAATTAACAAAAGTAAGCCACTCGTCCCCGTATACAACATCACGTGGTAGGGTAGGAAAATGGTGTCTTCGAACGGCATACATACACTTTCTCAATGCATGAATATCGTTATAACCGCAGTCACCCTCAGTTCTATTTTCTTCTACAGCTTTTAAAATAATTTCTTCGATTTAACGTGGTTATACTGCTCATGGTTTTATTGCTGTTTTGTCAGTTCCTACTTTCGTTTGATTTCGTTTATGTGAATACTGTAGTTTACCTTGGATTTGTACATATGAAGCGAATAATAGACGGATCCTTTAAACCATTCTTTTTACTAAGCATACGGTAGCCTATTATTGAGCAAGGTTTTCTTCTTTTCGTTTGAAGTTTATTTGTTATGAGTCTTGGGCGTGTTCTGGCGGGCAACCTGCATACACCAAAATGACTGGGCGTGTTGTAGGGTTTCGTTTTGGCAAACTACGTATATCGACTGGACTAAACGGGTTACCATTACTGGTAAAAACATACTGTGGGTTTGAATAAAAGATTAACGAATCCAAACTAAAATTTTCTGCAGTGATAATAAACACACACAAACTTTGATGGGCTTGATCAAAGTTTAACTGACTTTTGAATGAATTTGTAGCTCAAAACACAGTGAAAATGTGACACCAACCTTTCTTTCAATACGATAGCTTCCGTCACATAATGAACTCACACGTTCCAATTATGACAGTTTTTCCTTTAAACTTCGAATTCACTTTCAATTGAGCACATACAAATGAGATACGTTGAAATTGAATCATTTTAAATAGAATTAGTCATAAAAATCTGAGCTTAGTTAAATATGGATAGTTTCCATAAATGACAATATATGTGACAAACAGGCGAAAACATCTTTGGATACATAAATAAAAAAGTAAAAATATTTGGAACGTGATTGTACAGCGTGTTGGCTACAGAAAAGACAGAGTACATTATAAATGTACTTGCTTTTTCAGAAAGCAAAACTATTCTTTACAATACATGTGGTTATGTTTGTGGGGGAAAAAAAATGAGCGACAAAATGAAACTGGTTGAGGGAATGAAACTTGAAATTTGTTGTGTTCATACCTCTTGCTGTTTGGCGTGCGATTTATTGCTTCTACATTTTATTGTTTAAGGATAAAGGGTAGGCCAGTTAGGCTCGATGGAAAATAACTCCCTGGGAGCACCGTAAATATTTTTGCAGCGCACGGTAGCAATGTAAATGCTTATTTGTTTCTCCTACAATACGCATCACTTGCAAGGGCCCGTTTCATTGTAGAGTCGTAAACTGTTCACAAAGAGAGACACAATTCGAGTGGAAAATCCGGCCATAAATATTTATATGTATCCTTCATTTTCTGTTTTTCAACGTATTCAAGAAGCGTGCTGTTTTTCCTATGGATCTGCATTAAAATGGCAACCCTGAAGCTTAGATGTGCAGCACCCCAATCCACACTTCCCACAGGATGACGCTTCACTTCAATGCATAATATATTAATGGCATATAAAAGCGCTGTCTCTTTTTAATGAACCCATATATTTTCTTTATTTTACCTTTAAAGTCTTCTGGCTATAATAGTGCAGAGTCGCCACTGCTATTTCTTTTTTAAAATCTAGTTGAAAGATACGTATAACGTACTTGAAAGTAATAAACGAAGCTATTAATCATCAAAAGATTTACAACTAGTAAAATCTGGTCCTATTTGTAGCAGTCTACTCATTAGCACCCGATCGCAAGAGTGAACCTGGAATTGTTTAATTAGGCGAATGTGTAATCCTTTAAGACTGGTGTTTTGTTTAGATATTAGTTTTATGCAAGTTCATCTATTGCACAATCTGCTTATTAGGCCTGTGTGATACCTCGCTCATGTTTTATGCATGTCTCTTAAACCAGGGGAATGGAACTGAAAAATGGTGTGTAAAGCTATATTACTTTATAACTAAATATATAAGCTGTTGCTACCGGTATTTAAGAGAGTGCACATGGTGATTACAATGGATTTTCCTCTTATTTTATAATAAATGTAGATATTAATTTAAGGCATTGAAACGTCTTTTCCCCTTTGATTATTTTTACTCGAAATTGTTTTGTTTTTATTACTATTTTTTATGTTGCAAATTGAATGTCGATGTTGAAATCCTCTCCCACTCTCTCTCTGTTACCTCTCTCTTCTTTTCTCTGACTTTCCATTCGCTCTAAACCTCTTTCTGTGGTAAGTAGATAATTATTGTATTCCAGAGCAATTGAATATGAAGATGTCATCGAAAATATGTCACTAAAACTCAATTGATTCCAAAGAGGTCCATGCATGCGCGTGTGGTGTGTGTGTGTTAGAGAGAGAGAGAGAGAAAGAGAGAAAACAGCATACTAAAGAAAGAAAGAGAAAAAAATTCGAGGGAATATCAAATTCCAATACCATTTAAGGGTGAGAAGCGAAAATATACAAAACAATCCCCTGTTTCTCCATAGGGGAGAGGTTCCGACCTCTTCAGCTGCCATGGTGCGGTCGCCGCGGATCCCTAGCGCCCTAGTACTTCTGACGCTACCGGAAGTGCGCAGGGCCGAACACCTGAGCCACACCCGAAGGGAGCATTTCGGATTGGGTTGGACTCTGAGGGATAGTGGTTCCTGAAACCCGTGGAAGATTGGGAGGGATTGTAAGATGCCTCATTTTCCTCCGGCACTAGCCCGGTTAGCTAGTAGACGGCCTCCTAGAAGGCTATCAACCCGACAGAATTTTTTCGGTAGTCTTCCTTTCGGGCTTGGTGTGAGTAAGTGGGTGTTTCCACTTCTGTCCTTGCGCAAGCAAGGTGGTCGGTTTAAAAAATATATGCCGAACCTAATGGAAAACCCGCAGCTCTGTTCCCTAGACGTTATGAGAGTTAATACCCTAAGTATCCTTTTACAAGGAACATTTTCGTTACCTATTATTTTCTTGAAAGTGGCCTCAAATTCTATTAAAAGGTCATTTGATTGAAATATTAACATGGGAAGTGAAATATAGTTTTTTGTGAAGATTCGGTAAAATTTTATTCGGTATATGATTAATCTATTATATCAGCTGAATAATTGCATTAGTTTGATTTGGATATCTATGAATGTAGGGAGAAAAAACTTGACCTGCTCCTCACAGTATGTTGCTTCCTTTGTCACTGTATTCCTCTATTTCAGGTGTTTATAGAAGCTCATATTTCTGTATGTGGTGTATCCCAAGTCTCTAAAGAGTCATTTAAGTGATTTTTGAATGACTACATTAGAGTTTATAACTGGTTTCTTCCTTTCCATTTTCAACGGTAACGTTTAAGGAATGAGAGAATGAGGCAAATTAGGATATTAGACTTTTTTACATTCTCTATTAAAGTAGTACGTACATACACAGCAGGTAGAGAAGATACTGTATTCCACCAATAAATACAATACCGATATTTCACCGTAGATAATATTTTAAGGACCCTGAATAAAAATTTTTTTTTAGAAAAAAGCTCCGTGTGTGGTGGTCAGTGAGAGTGTGTTGTGTGTGTCTGTGGACAGCTTAGACCATAAAAGAAAACCCTACTGTATATCAACGAAGATTTTAAGGAAAATCCTCCAACCAGACTACAGTTTACATGGAAATATTTTCGAAATTTTTAATTTTCTCAAAATAGCTTTAAGGGTTTTGATTAAAATACCGTATATTAAAGATATTTATCTGAAAAAGTTATATCTTGCATTTTATGGGAATAGTCTCTGAATATCTTTTCATTCTGGATAGCTTTTTCTAAGTGGTAAACTGTAAGCGTTACACAAAACTTGCTACACAAAGAAATCACCTCTTGTTAAAACACACAATTTATGTCACATATATTTTTGTGGAGTTAACCATTTGCGGGATACTCATTGTTAATGGTTTCAATTTTTAAGTACGTAACTTTTGTCAAACGGGAATTTTTCATTCATATTACTTTTGTTTTACTCCTGGTCATGCGAAGAGAATTGAATTGCAATAACGCAGCAACCAGCTTTTAAAATATTTGGTTTTTACTTTTGCCTGGTGTATTCCGTTACTTCCATTATACTTACAGGAAACTAAGTAATAAGGCTATTTTGCTATTGTTTGTCTCGGTTACCCCGAAATAGATAAAAGAATAAGATTTTTAAACAAATTTTGTTAGAAAATGGATAGAGAAAGTAATTTTACTGGAGCACATAAAATTCTTAAACCTTGCTCTGCTTCAGAGCTCTCCGGAACTTTATTTTTCTAGAGGCGATTATATGTTGCATCCACTGTAAGATAGTGTATTAACTCTACGCAACACCTGCACTGCATCTTATGTGATAACTGCTCAGGTCAGTAAGGTTATTGGTTTGTGTTTGCAAAATAACGTGATATATAGCATGTATAAAGGTAATCCTTAAACGTAACCGTTGGCGTATTTTACAAATAACTAACTGAAATACCCGGCTTTGCCCGTGAGTTGACGGTTTATCTTTCACACATTTAGCACTTGTCCGAATGCCATGTGTTGTTTGGGATATATTTAGAAAAGATTAAAAAACGCACTCAAATAAACAGTTAATTTAAAGTTAGCACTCTATAAAGAAGGAAAAGTAATTGAGAAAAGAATTTACAAAAGCACGGTTAAACAATCACAAATATATTGTAAGGATGGTTTATTGTGACTTCTTCGCTTTCACATTTAGGGTGCCTCGTCGCTATTTACAGCTAAGATTCATATTCACAAGAAGTAATAGCAGTTTAAGTAACGTCAATATATCCTAGTTTATTCTCAGTAACCAAGAAACATAAAACTACTAACAAAACACAAGAAAGAAAGAGAGAAAGAGAGAAAGGGAAAAAAGAAAGAAAGAAGGAAAAAAAATGAGCATACAAAGGAGAAGATGAAGTGGTATTTATGTTTGATCCTATTGCTGCAATACATGCCCATTTATTATTTTTATAGGTTATTAGTTTTTTTTCTGCTTATAGAACACCACAACTTCCCATGAAGAAATAAACCCGCTGTTTCACTAATTACAAGTAAATCCCCAGACATCGGAATATTATCACAGATGTGCAGATGTTAATAGCGATTTATTCATTGCTTTATGATAGTAGTATTTGAGCGCCACAGAAATCTGTAATCAAGCGGACTGAACCCTTATGTGCTATTTTCAATAAATGTATAATAAATATTCTCATGAAAATGAAGAAGTATTTAATCTAGTTTGACGTTTGTTATTGCACTCTAACGTAATGCAATTAGAAGTTTTGTTATTCTTTCAACCATTTGGTTATATTGACTTTACAAGCACAATAGCTGTTAGTTATTTGACTGTTCTATTACTCAATAGTCAATATCAGATAGTAGATTAACGAAGAATATGATCTCGCTGATACCTTGCTATTTTCTGAGGCCGTGAGGTCCTTAGTTCGGCGATGTTCCACCTTATTAATATCATTGTGAAATATATAGATGGTCTTGAGAGATTTGTAGGCACTGCATGAAATGAAATAAAGAATCCTATTAAAGAGGGCGGAATTTCAAATTCTAACTGTCGCCTTGTGTCAAAGGGTATTTGAGACAAGTTTGGTCGACACGGTACAACAGTGTAGAAGTATATAAGGAATATCCATCCGTGCATCCGTCCATCCATCCATCCACCCACCCACTCACCCACCCACCCAACCAACCTTCCCTACCTCCCTCCCTCCCGCCGTCCGTCCATCCCGTCCATGCACACGCGCGCACACACACAAATACATAAATACATACATAAATACATACATACACACACCTGCCTCTCTGCTTGCGCTTCCGCCTTAACTACCTACCTGCAAACCCACCCACACATCCATCGGCTTTTATATACCGGTTGTCCGGTTGAAAAATATCCAAAATAAAACTGTAACATCTCGCAAACTAATTTATATACACACGGTCAAGTTACATCACTACAAAGAGAAACTTTGGAAGTATTACTTTGGGTGTTAGGCAATATTCTTTGGTTTTGTTACCGGCAGTTAAAATGGCAACAGTGCAAGAGCAGGTTCAGTATGTTTTGTGGCTGGTAGAGTTGCAATCTGTTACGTGTATATTACGACGTCTTAGAACCCAATATGGACGTCAACCGCCCACGAGGAAAAGCATTCCATTCTGGGGCAATAAAATTAGAACCACAGGTAGTCTGTACCGAGCCAGGTGACTCAGGCGTTTCATCTGGGACTAGCACTCGAGAGTTACGGATTCGCTCTCCGTTGACAGCACACTCTGGCATTGGGCTTTTCCGTGGTATTCCTAGGGCCGCTTAGGCGAATGCTGGGGTGCTTTACATCTACCAAGGTTCCTTTCCCTTTCATTCTTTCATTTCATTTCCTTTTTTCATCTTTCAAGTCGGCTCAGGTGTACCTTGAGGCATTGAGAGCAGATGGTACGGTTGCTTGCTTGCTCCGGCTGAAACTCTCTTCCCCCTGGTTGCGCTGGTTGGGGCTAGGTACTGGTTTAGGGGCCTCCTTCCGCAGAGGCCTGTATAGCCTCTGTGGCACGCCAGGGCTGCCATCTAGTGAATCTATTAGGGACTTTCGAACGCTTCTGCCCTTAGCTCCTCGTTTCCTGTGTGCTGGTCTGTGGTTTTCCCTCCTCTCATCTCTTTCCCGGGGGTGGTAGACCGCAATAGATCAGTACTTGGCCGTAGTTGCGGAGGTGTCCCCCACCGTTAACTGCTCTACTCTCTACCGGTAATCTGTTACGTGTAAACTCTCCTGGAAAGCCACAGACCCCCGAAGAAAACGTCAATCGCTTTAGAGTAGCATTACAACGAAGTCCGCGTAAATCTGTTCGTGCTGCTAGTTTGCAGTTACAGATTCCACATTCAACAGTGTATGTTGCTCAAAAGACTCTGCCTAAGAGCATACAAGATCCAAATGCTTCAAGCAATAGAACCTTATGATAAAGCTTTACAATGAGCTTCGCATTATAAATGCTACAAATGAGTGATGAATCACCCGACTATCTTCAACATGTGTGTTTCTTTGACGAAACAACGTTGTATGTTAGTGGATCTATAGACAATAGAGTATGGGACAGTATAAATCCGCATATCATATGCAAATTGGAGAGAGACATCCCGTTAGTGAACGTGGAGGACGAGTTAATGCATAACGTGGTGGTCGGACCGTTCTTCTTAGAACCGACAGTGACTGGAACTTCGTGTCTGGTTATGCTGGAGGTAGTATGCTCTCCCACCATTACCACACGAAACTATATTCTAGCAAGATGAGTTCCACCACATTTCAACCTTATCGTCAGGGAATAGATAAATGCCAGGGAGGTGGATCGACAGGGATTGGCCAACTGCTGGGCCTGCTAGGTCTCCAGAATTAAACCATATAAGCGATGCTATGGCAACAAACATGCTCCGGGCTACATGGAAGGGGTGTAATTTCGTCTGGGTATTTGTCGTGCCATCAAATTGAAATCTTTTGAGGACGTGACAATCAGGAAAGAGGAAAAAAAAGTTTTACATGCTTTTGCACAGGTTATAAAAGTATAGATATAATTAATGTTTATTGATTTGGATATTTTACATTCGGATACATGTATTAAGATAACATAAAGAAAATGGGATCTATTTTGCGCTATTAGAATGCTTATTGTGATCATGGGCCAATGAGGGTATACCACTGCGGATACATTCTGTGGACGTATTCTTTTTTACCTCAAATGTGTTTCTAATTTCGGGAGGTGTGTAACCTTTCTCTGACTGCAGAGTGAAAAGCAACTACTAACTTCACTAAGTGAAATATTTTTAGAGTACTTAACTAATTATGCTTGGAAATGGAGAGATATTTTATTTTGTGATGAAGTACTATTGATGCGCTTCCACTTGTTTCTGGCAATCAGTTAGGCGAAAACACTCATAGGTACTGCCAAATTTGCATGACATTTATTATTCTGCCGTAGGCACTGTAAACCATATCCCGGGTCGTATATTGCTTGCGGAATATGTTTGAAATCCTAATTCTAAAGAGAGCTTGATGTTGCTTCAAGTCGGTTCGCGTTCTCTTAATCTTTACCCAAATATTATGAAACAATACCATGGTTATGCAGGTTACCAAACTCAGAAATAAATGGAAGGAATTCGAGTTTCGTGAGTGAATGAAATTCATTCTTTAATAGATTAAATTCCTTTGCGTATTTCTCTCTTGAGTACCAATGTGTCTCATATGTTCGTTAAGAAGCTTCCCATTTGGGAGATAAAGCAAATTTCTGGAAACGTGCCGATTGCTCTACCACAGTGCACTGTACATAATTGAGCCGGTAATGATGCAAGACACCCATCTGCCTTAATTATAATGATTATGCCCAAGGCACGTATATGGTTCAGCATGTTCTTTTGACCTTAGCAAATTTACGACAATGCACCATGCAATACTGTATGAACAGCGAAGGCTGTTTGATGTTCATTGAGAAGGTAAAATGCTACCTGGTTTCTTTTACATATAAGGGTGTGTTATTTCTTAGTGCCGTGGGTTAAAGAAAGATATATAAATTTATGTATGTATGTATTTATTCTCTGCAATTGGTACTGCCCGCTGGCAGAGTTAAATGTACAAAATTCATTTGCAATAATAATCTTAAGTTGAACTAAGAATAGTTATACAAATAACATATTATATATACATTTTTTAAATGCCTAACTACTTATTATTCAGTATAGCAATAATTATGTCAATTACGAGCTAGTTTATGAACAGTTATGAAGCCTCAACATTAATACTATACATTACTAATATATACATTAATAATATACACTAATACAGTTTTTGAAATCCTTCATTGCTTCACAATGTTTAGATATATTAACTAACATTTATTCTCTTTAAATTATTCCTAAACTTCTTTATGCTCAGAGGGCAGCCCTGAAAGGCTGCGAGAGACTATCATTCCATTCTTCAACGGTTCTATTAACAAAACAAAATTTTTATAAGTCGGTTCTATACCTTCTACCCTTACTTTTATACAAATGATCGTTTCGTCCGTAGTATGTTGGGTTTTCTAACCTCTTTCTAACGTCCACCCATTCATTTTAGTCAGTTGAGCTTTAAATAGTGCGACTAACCTATGTGTTTTACGCCTAACTTTTAGCGGCTGTTATTTATTCACTTCGCCTTTCGTAAGTCCAAAATCTTTACCTTTCTTTATGAATTTAACCGCCCATCTCTGTATCTTTTCCGGCGAATCAGTTTGATTAACTCTATATGCGTCCCGGCATGCCACTCCATATTCCATACCTGGTCGCACTAAAGACTTGTAGGCAATTTCCCTGCACTTGGCGCTCCCCTTCTTCAGTGTTCTCATTACGAAGTGCAATGTCTTCCACGCTTTCCTAGATGTAGAATTTATCTGATCCATCCATCCGGCATTAATTTACAAGCATACTCCCAAATATTTGCAGCTCTCCGCCTGTGAAATTTGTTCCCTGCCCATATGATACCTATGAAGAACTTTCCCCTTAGTACGACTAAAAGTAATTGACTTACTTTTCCTAGCATTAATTGTCATTTTGTTTGCGGTGGTCCACCTACTTATTTCATTTAGGTCATCTTGAAGAGCGGTCTCATGCATGGTATTTCGAATATTATTGTAAATAATACAATTGGCTGCGAACAATTCAATCTGACATTTAGTATTTAGAGTTATATCATTAACAAAGATAAGAAAAAGCAATGGACCCAGTACCGAGCCTTGGGGCCGTCCGAACTTACAAAACCCTCTTCACAGAGTTCTTTACATACTCTTACTCTCTGTGTCTTTCCTTTCAAAAATGTTCTATACACGATACCACGCGAATATCGATTCCGGTTTTTGCTAGCTTTTGGATGAGTAAATTATGTGGCACTACATCAAGAGCTTTAGAAAAGTCTATTACCACTGCATCAATCCTTACCCCTGCATCCACCTCATCTGCCAAATCTAGAAATAATAAGGTTAATTGACTTTCACATGAATACCCAGATCTAAACCCATGTTGTGTTTCTTTGAACCATTTCCTTTTTCTAAATCCTCCCGTATGTATGCTGTTATTAAATGTTCCATTACTTTACACAACAATGAAGCTAGGCTAACGGGTTGGTAATTGTTTATTTTTGTTTTATTACCCCCTTTATATAGTGGAACTACCTAGTTGATACCAGCACCAGATGATTTGAAGAGATGTATTCTAACAGGAGGATTGACGATAGTTGATGCAGAATTGATAGCTACAAGGAACCATCTAACTGAGCCTTGGGGAACACCCATGTTTATATGAAAGTTTTTCATTAAACACCGTCTGCACGGATTTAAAAGTGTGTGTGTGTGTATGTGTGTGTTATTAGAAGTTAAGAATGAGATACATTATATTTTGAGACATTTCTAGTTCCATTAGTAGGTATAAAAACCATGTCCTTAACCTTTTAAATAATAAGACTGACTAAAAAGCGATGTTGTCTGAGGTGAAATGCATCCTGTATGTCAGTTTCTAGTAATATGAGTGATAGTGTAGTGTGACAATATCGGAGCCTAGATTGGGCAGGTCTAAACAATGTATTGTTTCTTTGATGCCGAGTTTTTACATCTGTCTAGTAGCTTACACATTATCCAAAAAGGTATAGGTAGTCCGTAGTTTTGGGGAATGTGTTCTGTGTTTATAAATGGGTATAACAGTGGCTTTAAGGCATTGATCAGAAAAAGCATGCGCTTATCAGATAAGGTTATTGCAAGAAAATAATACATGGATCTGGGGGGAAAAACATGTGATATTCAGGTCCAGGAATACGGTTTTGCAAGTTTTTAGAGCTTCAACCATTAGCTTCAAAGTGATAGGATCATTGCAAGGGAGTGGTGAGTATGCGTTGTATCTTCAGGGCTGGCCTGATGTGCTTGAGATTTTATCGAAAGAAATTCTGGATTCACAGTTGTCTGGATCACTGGAACATCTGGCAACGTTTATCCAAGTATGTTCGCTATATCTTGGGCGTCAGTAATAAGACAAGTAGGATTGCATGCAGTTGAAGCTATAGATACGTTTCATTTTTCGCTATATTTCCTAGTATTGCTTTTCTTTTAACTATAGAGGAAACAAAGGCTACCCATGAACAGTTCTTCCTATTTTTATAATCCTTCTGCCATGTGCTCTTGATTCAAATAAAAAGTCCTGTTTGCCTCCGTGGAAGACTCTTTGTATACAGGAAGCACTTTATGTTTAGCAGTTACAACAATTTTTAGTCCTAATTCTACCTTGGAACAGTTTTCGTACGGAAGCCAGTATCTTCTTTGGAATACCACAGGGGTGAAAGTAAACCGATTAACAATTAGTTGGATGGTAAGACTGGAGAAGTCACAAGATGGTGGTAGGGACAAAGTGAGTTGTTTTATAGCATAAGTAAATCTAAACCAGTCGGTATAGTTTTAATTCTACCAATCATATATGTATCCTTGGACATTGGATATTGTTAGCCTTATAGGGGAGGATTCACTGCCGAACAGAGCATATTGTAGCTCACACTCAAATAGCGGAGAAATGTCCGCGGAACATATAACTAGATCAGTATTTCTAGATGAGTTGTGTGACATATCCTAGTGAGTAGGTTCAGTGATGTTAAGGAGAACAAGATGAAATTCAGCTTCTAAAGAGGTATTCATTCTACCGCTAGGAAGTAGTTGTTCAGCAGTACTATTTGCTTTTTATGGCTTTAAAATCACCTCCAGTAATAAATGGTTTATGTAGCTGCTTTATTAGCTATTCGAGCTCTTGAATACATCTTTCTTTACTGTTAGGCAGCTGTGTATGTATGTACAGGCTTCCCAGAATTTGACCGCACCAATTGGCTGGATTGTAGAAGGGTCCATGATAAACATTTTGAGATTGGGAACATATGGGCTATGGGATCTAGATTCTTAGCTACAGCATAAAATGTATTAAGGGTTACTGCGCCACTGATCAAAAAGCAGTGGACCGTGACGTGAATCTGCGGATTTCGGAAAGGGTAGACTTGGTGGCATTAGTTAGCGCTATGGTAAGCGCCTGGGCATTGGTTCAAGCCTCCATCGATGCATTTATTTTTATGTTGTTCCTTTTGTTTGTATTTTATAAATGTAATGCACAATTAGCGTGTAGATTCAACAGAGAACGTTTTAATAACAATTGTATTTAACACGTGAAGGGTGGTCTCACTTCTCCATACCCTCGAAAGTAATTCTAAAATACAGTATATTATATACTGATGTGCTATGTACATACACATTACAATTGTAGGCACAATTCACAATTTACGAAACAATATTTTCATTTTGTCAAAGGAACTTCAAGTGAAATAAACATGAACAACAATGTGCGAGGTTCATTTCTTCTTAGGTGCAAACTTTGTAGGTATGTTGTATGTTGTTACATTGAAAAGTTCCTCCGGTGACCTGTTGTATTTTGTGCTTCAGATTTTGTATTATTTCTTTGTATTTGCGTTTCATGCCGAGATGAAACGGTGGAATTCACTTTCCTGACTAGTAAGTAGTTCTTAGTTCGTTTAATGTAGATACTTATTTTATAACAGAGATAGTTGTTTATTTCTATTTCATTTGAAGCTCATTCGACACAAAGATAGTATTGTTTCGTTAATTTTAAACTGTGCCTAAAAGTGTAGTGTGCGCAACAGGTCAATGTGCAACTCATTATCTTTAGTAGCTCCTTCGGGGAGTACGGGGAAATGCGCCCTTCAGGTGATAAATACAAATGTTATTCAAAGGTTCTCTGTTGCGCCTACGTAGATGCTATGTTATTTGGTCTGTACGAATAAATCATATTGAGTAACAGCAAAACACGAACGGCTGACAGTATAAAAAATAAACCTATCTTTGAAGGCTTCAACCCTTAACATCTAAACCCGATGCCCACACGCTAGCTATTGCGCTAAAATTCCACTACATTCCTTAATACATTTTATGCTTTAGCAAAGAATTTTGAACGCATATCCAATATGTTCCTTTTCTGAGACTGTTCATTTTGAACCCCTCTACAATCCTGCCAATCTGTGCGGTCGAATTCTGGGACACTCTGTAATGTATATATATACACACACATTAATATAAACATAAGCATAAAGTATGAGGGCTGAAATAAAAATAAAAACAGCTTGAAGTCGTGTGTTTAATTGGATTCTTCTTTGAGGAAGTTTGATTTTATGTAAGGGCTACTCCTCCGCTAGCGTGGTTCATTTCAGCACGATTTATATTATAATCAGTCATTTTTGCAATTTACTGTTTCTAAATTTGTGTCCCGAATGCATAAAATATCCGGATTATATTTGTGCAGGAGATCTTGTGAATACTCACATTGTGTACGAAAGCCACCTGTATTCCATTGTAATATGGATGTTACCGTAAGTTAGGTCTTAATTGTAAAAAATAGAGAAAGTTTCTGTTTGACACTAAGTTACACTAAACTAATATGGTTATGTTAATGTGTAATAACTCACGACAAATTTAGTTTCCTTTAATCTCATTCTTGGATTTCCTCAAGCTGGCTAGGATAAAAATGTTATTCTGAGTTGTTAAGGGCCGCAATTAAAGCTGAACGTTGTTTGCAGAAATTCAAGGGTGTTTAGTAGTTATTTCTTCTATCACATTAGTGTTTGCAAGAAATGCATTCTCGCGCAATGAAAATCTAATATTACAAGATTGTAGAACTTTACTTGCTGCTAGTATGCATTCCTTGATAGTTAATTCGTCATGAGATTCAATGACGATTACTTGTTCTTTCTTTGGTGGTGCCTGAGCTGCATAACCCTGGCTAATTGTTTTTGTGGTTTGTATTGTAGTGGTAGGATATACGTACTCATTTGAATTGTGAAAGCAAACTAATTTTGTGTCATATTTTGTAGTTAACACCTCTGAAGGTAATATGAATTATTTTGCCATTTATTGTTCATATGCTTAGTACATTATAATTAAAATATGTACAGTTTGTGTGCACTAATATTCGATAATTTTGAAAAATTGCCTGGAGAAACTGAAAGTGTGGTTATGACAAAGTATAAGGCCTCATTCATACTTATTATTTTTATCACCGAAATTCTGGATTAAATTCCATGTAAAATCTGTATAAAATGTATTTTATACATACATTAATATTTTATTTTGATGATGGGTAATGGCAGAGGTAAACATTCAAAAATTTAATTTCTTGGTAATAATGCAGAGAAAGAATATTTTACCCTAATAGTAAGTGTAAAAAAAAAAATGGAAAATGCATCACCATGTCAATGGTCATTCATTTGCTCCAACACCCTCAAGCAATACACCTGTGAACAATGCTATGATGTGCATAGCTGTCGAACGAGCGCGTACTCGACAGAGCACATACCCATTTCCCAAATGAGCTCATACAAATTCGAGAGTCAATCTTAATCGATATTATCTTTGCTGTTTTTCTAGTGGATAGGCTCGTAGTAACAAGCGAATCTGATTATATAACGACTGAGTTAAATAGATATTATTGGTAGCCCTGAGTTGGACTCACTATTTAGCTGAAGTGAACTCTCTTCTTGCTGCTCCCCGCAAGCTACCAAGTTGCTATAGCAACATCCTCAGCAAGGATCCCAAGTCACCTTTTTTAGTTTCTTTTCTCCAATTCAAGTTAGTTCGTATGGAAGCGGATGTACTCAATATCTCTCTAATGTCGCGTATAACATTATCATCGAAATATGTCTGTTATTGGTCTATCCAGCTAAATCCTTTTGCTTTGATCACAGTTGAGGAAGAACTACTTTTATGTGTCACAAATGTGGAAAGACATGCTTGTGAGCCTTTAATGCTAAACGTCATCTGCTAATGTATAACACAAATTTCTGTACATCTGCCTCAAGATGCAGTAGTGTAGCAATGAACATGCAGATAACTCCCTGCATAATAATAATAATAATAATAATAATAATAATAATAATAATAATAATAATAATAATAGTAAACAATAATGACTACTACTACTACTACTACTACTACTACTACTACTACTACTACTACTACTACTACTACTACTACTACTACTACTACTACTACTACTACTACTACTACTACTACTACTACTGTTGCTGCTGCTGCTGCTGCTATTACTTCGTTATCTGTCAAATTACGAAACATTAGACCTGCTTACGTTTCTTTTATCCTATACTTGTTATTAAATTTATTTAGGTCAGTGTTTTTATATGGGTAAAATTGGACGAGTGCAAACAGAGGTGCACCACGTATCGGACCAACTTGGCTCGGCTTGAAGATTTTGCAGGAACTAGAAACAGCGGTAAAAATGAGGAAGGGGGAAAAGTGAGCGTAACAACCATAAGAAAAAAGCGATACAGCCCTATTGCTTAAAATTAAGTAGTACAGTAGCCTAGCAAGGCCGTCTGTTGCACCTTGCTCCGTGCAGTGCACCGGCGCATGCAGCCTGAGAGACCCTGATTAATTATTGCTATTTTCATGTCGTACAATAAACGTTGCTCGCTAACTTTTAATTTATAATAAAATTTGGATACTTTATACTCAAAATAATGGCGCATATGTGTACCTTAATAAAATCTTATCCTATAACGTTAATTATCATTTTTCTGATTTAGCATTAGTTATCTTGCTGTGCTCTTTTTATATGGAACTAATATTAGACGCATTTGTATGTTACAGGTAAGAACAGCATTTCATTGGATAACTAGGAAGTCAAAGATTCTGAGGTGAGTACACTAGACGAATGAGTACAAAGGGCAACCGAATAGGGCTAAATGTTTGAACTTATCTGATAACAGTGTGTGTTTCTAAATTTAAAAAGTGAAATATAGAGGTTCCTTTACATAGAAGCGTATTTTGTTGCCCTAATAAAGATGTTTCCAGCAATAATCTTTGGCTGGCAAAGGAACCTCAAGCATGATAAAGAGGCATCTGAGCAACATTAAGTACTTTTCACGCCCAATATAGAATGGGCGCTGAGAACCACTGACGTCAAAGATCGCTATAAATAAAATTCATTATAGTTTTAGATGCATTAGATATTCTACGCACATATTTTGTTACCTTATCTTTTATGCTGTTATATGAGCATTTGCCGCTCGCCTCTCAACTGGGTTGGATCCCAGGGAACCGCACGTACGATTTTTGGTGGACGAAGCGGCGTCTGGGCGGGTTTTCTCCTGGTTCTGCGGTTTCCCTCACTAATCATTCCACCAATTGCTCCTTAGTCATCTTTCCTGTCATCCATTTCACAGCCATTTCATAACATCCACATTCTCTTTTTCATACCAGGCATCGGGCTGATCCCTATTCTCTTCTGATCCAAAGCCTCTGTTCCTCAGCTAGGTCTGACCATAGTAAGTCTTAGGGATGGAAGTCCTACCTACCAGGAGAGTAAACAGAGAAATAAAGAAGAAAAATATATGCATTCAAATATATACACTATCGCCTGTTCTTTCGTAAGAATATCCCAGTAACAAAAACAGCGTCATTGTAAGTTGATTACCTATTAATTCGTGTATTACATATATTTTCACACCGATGGACAATTCCTTCGGATCCAGATCCAGGTATATACTACTGTCATTGAGATGAGTTCCATGCATTCTCGCCGAATGAATAAAAGGTAGGAAAATGTTCAGCCAGTTGCGAATGAAACCCCAGACTTAAAATTAACCTGTGAGTGCTCTGTTTTATAGGTAGAATGACGTTTAGTAGCTAATACCCATTTACAAAGTCGTGGCGATTATGCGATCTGAAACGAGTCATTGTTATAACAAATTTTCTTACCGACACTAACAGGTAACCGAGCATCTATTGAAATGAGGCTGACACCAGCTAAGGAGGTAACATTATTATAATGTTTTTCAAATGGGAAGAGTCCTACGCTGCAGCGAATGAGATGCGTTATCGTACTCTACGTTGCCAGGTCGTTACCTCCATCCTTTTCATATTTCCCTCTCGCACTCTAAGTATGTAAATCTGCCTGGTGACATAATGGTTATTCATCTGCATTATGAAAAATAGTTGAGCTAAAAATCTGTGGTTTTTACGGTTCTGCTGCGTACATTGCTCCCTATCTTCCTTGTGAATTATTTTTTGCGGAATTTGAATACCTTGTCTTAGCGCAATAGTATTTATGAGAGACGGAATCAGTTAGCGCGTTACTCCCCAGTTAAGCGTGAGTGCAGTATGTCAACACAGCAACACTCCGATTGGCTGCCGGCCTTGTGGCGCTAAGGACAAACCTCATCCCATTCGAAAGTCACTGTAGACATTAGAACCGTGAGTTAAAAAGCGTGTAAGAGCGGAAGTATCTATGCACACCTGTTGGTTGCAAAGAGTCGACAAATAATCAGTTTTATTAGGTCCGTTACGAAGCTTTTGCTAAGGTCACAAATTCGGTCGGTTACCAGTGATGTCTCCTGAGGTAGCCTAAATCAGTAGGAGTTTACTAGTGAATTGTCACTAAACATTGAGCCGTTTGCGCGGGCGTCCGCCAGGGAATTACATTTTTTTAATATGTTTTATTTGCCGCGGGTCTGGGTTTGGGGCGACTGAGGTCACTCAGAGTGTGTGTTTGGCTTCGCACGCTGAAGTGCCTTGGTAAGTCTTGGTGTGGCTCCACCATTTATTTAAAATTATATTATGTGGACTTATCTAACTTTCCTTGTACTCGTGAATGTGCTCTAGGGTGGTGTTAGTGAGAAAGATGAAGGCATTTCCGTATTAACAGAAATGGGCCAACCCGTTCAAAATTTAAATGAAAAGGGGTGCTATGTTCATACTATATGCACTAATGGGTTTTTTCACTGTTCTAACGTGTGTGTTATACTTTATAAAAGTTCAGAGTTTATAAAATTCCTTTGCGAAAGTTATATTTTTTGTTGCCCCCAGCTTTATTGCAAATTAAGTGTCATGACGTGTAATATTACAATTTTCACTTCTATGAGTTGATGTGAGACTCGTTTCATAACGAATTATAATTATCAAGTTCCTTCTATGTTACATGATTTTATTATCTTACATGGTTACAGTAATGTATCAATCTATAGCAGCCTAAAATTTCAGCACATGCTCTTATATTGAATAATATTGTTACGATAAATTCAAGTAATCGTCCCTCTTATTTTTCTGAAGAGAGACATTCCTCTTTAAATGTAGGTTTGTCGAGAACCACAGATTTCCGATCCACGCTCCTGTGTCAATGATAGTGGGAAAAACCAGTATTCAATTAAAAGCTTAGTCTTGCAAGTGAGTTGTATAAAATCAAAGGTTTTGCATGCTGCTTTAAGTATATTGCCTTCAATTGTGTCTCAATATTTGGACCGTCTGAACAGGCTGGTCCAGGTTAGTGGATGTTTCCATTCATATTTCGGAAAAAACAGGCTCACGTAATACCCGTCCCAAAGTCAAAGTGCTCCTATTTAGTAGCGGATAAATGTAACTAATAATTCTGCGTTTATTCATCGGTCTTGAACTACCAAAGAAGAGTTATTTTACTCTCAAAGTAGAAATACAACGAACTTAACCTGACTGTGCCGTTCTACCCAGACAGCTTCTGTGGCATACCTGTGTAGCGTATAGTAGTTGTTTAAGGGACTATATCTACCGTAGAATAGGAGGACTTGCACGACTTGTTGTTTACTACAGCTGCCACAATGGAACACTGGATTGATATAACATTTTATTTTAATCCTGGTAAGAGAGCATTACTGCCAAAATATTCATTCAATGCAATTTTGGTTAATAGGCTGCAAATATTTTGGCAAAAACTTTTGTAATCAATTATGTTCGATTCACTTTCATTGCATTATTGTTTTTTTACTTATTTTACTCCATGGCACGACAGCTCACGGGGAACCTTGGCCTACCGCCCGGCCGCTGCGTCCCCCATCTCGGTCCACTACAGACGTCATGGATGGGGTGCAGTATTGGAGGGTGAGACGTGGTCAGCGCCTCGAGTCCCCCCCGGCCGGTTAATGCGGTCCTCGCGACCTGGAGCCGCTACTTCTCCATCAAGTAGCTCCTCAATTGGCCCCCCAGGGACCTTACGAGGCTGAGTGCACCCCGGGCCAGGTCTCCCAGCGGGGGAAAAAATCCCCACGCCGGTACTGGGGATCGAACCCAGGTCTCCCGCTTGGTAAGCAGCAACGCTACCACCGCGCTAAGGAGACGACCTTTTTTACTTATAGCTGGCAGTTTTAAAAAACACCACACAGTATAACGTATTTGCTTCAGAGAAGAAACATATGTTTAATAACTCTTTCTTTAGAGAAAATATTTTTGTCCTTTCGTTCAAATAATTAAATAGGTGTTGCTCAACTATTTCATGATATAGTTTTAAATGGTAAATTAAGAGGGAAATCATAGCTTTTGACCTGCAGTAACAGCATTAGTTCTTCTTATTTAAAACAGGCACCATTATGTATTGATAGCCTCTCGAGAGAGCTCCAGTCCAGTCCAGTGTGATTGGCAGGCTGAGGGCAGCCCGAGGTGTGTTAGACGTGTCCCTGTTCTCAGAGAGAAC
This sequence comes from Hymenopus coronatus, assembly GCA_030762935.1. Lineage (NCBI taxonomy): Eukaryota > Metazoa > Arthropoda > Insecta > Mantodea > Hymenopodidae > Hymenopus > Hymenopus coronatus. Next base: position 350,638,462 of record CM060900.1, read on the forward strand.
TTAACCACGTTCTGACGGGATTGTGGGTTTTGTAGGATGGCGGGTGTGTATTGGGGTTGTGGAGTGACAGGAGGAGGCGAGTATTGCTCCTCGACGGTTGCCTTTGATGGTGCAACGGCCCCTGTGCACCGCTGGTGTGTTTTTATCAAAAAGTTTCTTGAGGTTAAATTTTGAATCCAAGCAACTCTTGAAGGATAATAAGGAGCTTAGCCGTAGCAGCTGTTGGTGGTGCTCCTTCGTTACCGGGGATGCCCGCAAGCCATGCGGGGAAGCCGGTATCGCCTGAAGCGGCGGTTTGTGGGATCGTAATCCCCAAGAGACCTAACGAGGGCGCTCCGATGGAATGGTAACCCTTCGTTGAATTTTGTTGCCCGACGCCTAATCTCGTCCTCCAGGTATGGTAGACCAGAGGCTTCGTGCAGGAGTCTCGTTGGAAAGCCTCGAGGCACAGAATAGATAGCCCGGAGACACCTATTCTGTACCCGCTGAAGCAACAGCAGACTGGAGTCTGCCGCCATGCCCCAGATCTCACAGGCGTAGATTAATAAGGGGATAATAAGAGCCCTCAAAAGGCGCAACTTAAGGGGAACCGTCATCGAGGACCTCAGCATCGGGTACAGTGAGGCCGCAGCCCCATTGCCCCGGCACCACAGCCCCCGGACATGCTCCCTAAAAGTGACGCCCTTGTCGAGCTTCACCCCCAAGTAGGTGATGGTGTTGGTCCATTGTATCCTTCGTCTGAGGTACGTGAATGTGGGGAAGTTTGCGGGAAAGCGGCGCTTGGTGAAAAGAATAGCGTGGCTTTTCTCCGGATTTATGGACAATCGCCAACGCTCGCACCACTCTTGGATGAGGCAGAGGTGTCTCTGGATGGGGTTGAAGGCTCTGCGTGGGTGTTTATTTGTACAGTATAACAGCACGTCATCAGCATACTGAGCTATGTTGACTTGCTGCACTGTTGGTAGGTCGGCCATGTAGACGCTAAAGAGCGTAGGGGAAAGTACAGAGCCTTCGGGGACTCCGCCTCTTACTGGCCTAGGTGTTGATTTGTGTCCCGCAACTGAAACTACAAAAAATCTGTGTTTGAGATATGAGTGTAGTAGGTGTATGATGTGTGTCGGGAGCTCCAGTCGGATGAATTTGAGGAGCAGACCCGCGTGCCAGGTCGTAGAGAAGGCTTTCTCCACGTCCAGCGACACTGCCGCAGTGTAGGCTCTGTCCTGGAAGCCCAGGGCAGCGGCCTCCACCACTCTCAGTAGTTGCTGGGGTGTAGAATGCCCAGGGCGAAAACCAAATTGGTGATCTGGGATGGCATGAATGTCGCCCAAGAGAGGGGACAAGCGGGCTAGTATTAGCCTCTCGAAAACCTTCGAGAGAACTGATAGGAGACTGATGGATCGGTAATTGGATGGGTGTAACGGGTCTTTCCCCGGCTTCAAGATGCATATCACCCGGGCCTCCCTCCACTCGCGTGGAAAGTGGCACAAGGTGAGGCACATGTTGAAAACCTTGGTTAGAAAGAGTACCGCCTTGATGGGAAGGCATCGGAGCATGGCGGGGGTTAGTCCGTCAGGACCCGCTGCCTTTTTGGGGTTGAGGCGCCGGAGTGCGCCCTGGAGTTCACTGGGTCGGATGACGGGAAGTCGGTCCGCCTCGTCGGGGGGGCGCCGAAGGTATCGACGCACCTCCCGCCGAGCACGGTCCGAGAAGTCTTCGTCCTGGGGGTCTTCTCGTGGCCTCATAGACCTTTCGAGGTAGTCAGCGAACACATCAGCTTTGGCTCGGGGTTCATAAGCCAGGCCTTGGGTGCCTTGGATTGGGGAGGTGATTTGACCTCCGCGGTGCCGGAGAGCTTTGGCAATCCTCCACACGTCGCCATCCTCGAGCCTCAAGCGGGTCATAGTCTCCTCCCACGCTCGCACCCTGTGCTCGCGTAGTCGGGTCCGGACCTCTCGGCGTAAACGCCTCAGGAGTGCTCGGTTATGTGGCGTGCGGTGACGCTGGTATAGTCTGCGGGCAGCCCAGGAACGGCGTACAAGCAGATGGAGTTCTAGGGGTAGGACTTCTGGGTGTAGAGGAGCTGGGGTGTGAACAGTTAGGTTATGAGCAGTTCGCACCACGATGGAGGTAAAGGATTGGACCGCAGCCTCTAGGGATGGGATGTCTGTGATCCTAGGGTTCGGCGGGATGGAGTCGTTGAGGCAAACCCTGACGCATTCCCAGTCAACGTCGCGGTTTTGAACCGAGACGTCGTGACTGGCAACCCGTGTGTTAACCTCAGCTAACACGGGATTATGATCGGAATGAAGTGCGTTGATCGATGTGAGAGATGTATGAAAAGGGAATTGTTTGATGATCGCGAAGTCAATAACGGATGCCCGTCCTTGACCTCGTGGATGGTGTGTGGGTTGCCAGGGGCCCTCTACTCTGAGTTGAGGGTCCGCATCTATCATGCGTATGATGTCATTGCCTCGGGCGTCCGCCCGGGGGCCGCAATGCCAACGCGGATGTTTGGCATTGAAGTCCCCGGCCAGGATGACATTAGGATGAAGGGCTAGGATGGAAAGGTAATCGTTAGCTCTTGCCTGTATTCCCCATTTATACACATGTAGAAGATAAGCTGCACTCCATGCATTGAACACGAAGGGAAACAGTTACAGAGCTAAAACCTTCAAACTCAAATGTACCTGCACGAGGTCTTGAAATGGTCGTAACTTGACAGTTTAGTCTGACCGTTTCATTTCTTCATAGCTTGGTCTCCAATAACGTGCTTCAAGAAGAGTTATAATCTCATTGAAGTAAAATTGCTGCACACCCATTTCATAAAGAAAGAAAAACAGAGGGAGTGGAGGGGCGGAGAGAAAATAACGTACCTTGTACGCAGCATGGCGGTTTTACTGCAGGAAGAATTGTAACTCATTTTTGTTATTGACATTATGTGCTTTCGATAGAGAATACCGCTCTAAGGCTATAAACACGAAGCCCTTGCGCGAAACTCATTAAATCCTCCGCGCGCATCAAGCACAGTTAGAACGTATATTTATTTTTTTTTTTTTTATTTTTGCTCCTCATAAGGACATTAAAACAGATATAAAATCTGTTGAATCAGGCAATATGACAGGTCATCTTCTGCGTCTCCTGAGTGCATACAGTGCTGGATCAATTATTGCCAAAAAATATAACCTTTGCGTCAGAAATATACAAATTAAACAGTTTTAAGGTACTAAGATGACTATATATTAGAGTATGCCGTGTTTCACTTCCAAAATATGATGACAACCATAGATTGTAGCTGAAATTTCATTTCTGCTTCGTATTAAAATAAGACATATAGTATAGAACCTAGGTAAGTGAATTTAAACTTTTAATTGGAAAATAAAAATCAATAAAGGATATACATTCATTTTCATTTCCAGCCTTGAGGCTGAAAAAATTATGTTCTAAATACTTCACCAAGCTAAAATTTAACAGAACGCTGGTGTGACTATAAATTTTAGTTTCTTATCAGAAAACGAATTTTTGTTTGTGCTGCTTAGTTTTGTGCACATTTCATCCATAAGCATGTGAGAAATCGACACATTCACGGCTTAGAATATATCTTTGCTACTCTACATATATGTATGTAAAATAGTGAAATTCTCTGGTTTTATTCATGTAATCTTTTTCATTTTGTAGTCGGCTTAGCCTCCCCGTATTTAGGACTGCCTTCCCCCTAGGACTTACAAGTGGATTCCTAGGGATCAGAAGCCTGTCGGCCAGCCAACGGCAGAAAACCACAGAATGGAGCACCTGGAACGAGTGACCGACTGCCATGAGCGAAAGGAAGTGGATTATATGAAATGCAAGCGAAATTGATGATAGAAAAGGTGGAGATGGGGTAGTAGGTGGGATGAGTTGGGGGGGGGGAACCGGAGGACCCGGAGAAAACCCGTCCAGACGCCGCTTCGTCAACCACAAATCCCACAGGCGCGGGCATGGGATCAAACCTGGGCCGCCTAAATGGGAGGCGAGCGGCCTTAACCACGGCGCCGCCCCCATATAACGCACGATGGTAATTATTACCATGAGTGCTCTGCCAAGGTAGTACTGGGAATGGCCACCCTAACAGCGTACAGGCCAAGTAACACAGCATTTGTTTGCCTTTATTTTCTCCAGTGCTGTACAGGTTGTATACTCAAACACGCTTGGTTTATTATATACTGTAAATTCAATTGCAGTGTAAAAAGAAATCTCCATCCTCTTCTGTATACAGTGCGGAAGTTTTCATTGGTACTTCCTGCGCTATTTACCATCTTGCACGTGTTGTGGTTACACTTACATCTCAGATTACAATTCTAAGATCATCACTGTGGAGAGGAAGAAGACAATTTCTCATCCAATCTCAAAGAAAACATTCACACTAGGTACACTCTTAAGACTATAAAGGAATACTTGTAGCGTATGTTACTAAAGGAATTAAGGTTAAGAAATTCCACAATATATTTTTTCTCAAAAAGAAAGAGACATATGTGGTAATTTAAATAATTTTAATGCAGGTGTATTTCAAAATAATTGTAGCGATTTTGTGACTATATGAGGTACTCACATGGTACACCAATAATATACAAAGAATATTATGTGTATTGTTCCTTTCTTGTGCTATATTTTAGATGTATTTTTTTCCTAATTAAAGGTAAACGGAACTTCATAATGTCATAAATTCCCACTTTACTAGTAGGGAAATACCACCTATATTGGAACACTTCACTTTCTAACATAATTATAATAAAGGTAACGGATTTCAGCATATAAAACAGCATGTACAATAGGTAGCACTACTATGAACTTATAGTTAGGTTAACTTTTCAAAATAAAACTTGCAATATTGGAGAATTAACGTATTGTACTGCATTGCAAATGTCCAACTTAAGAACGTTTAAGCTTACATTGAAACACCTATATCCTGCTCTAGAGCACATTAACTTAATACCACAAAGAAAATAAATATCTCATACAGTTGTTTTGGCTTAAACTTTACAGAAATATGTCTTTGTAGTTGGACGCTTTGGCACAAACCACTCATACTCATTAGTTGCATTTGATGCACCGTATGTCTCTGGGAGTACCCAGGTTTCACAGTTTGCAATGCGATATTGCTTCATTTGATTGATGTCTCTTGAGAGGAATATCTACCATGTTGTTTTCTCCTTTCTGCTACTTCTCCTCAAATGTTTTCTTGTATGGAGAACTCGTAAGAATAGCAACCAAAGTTGGAACACTTCTTCTCTTCTTTGCTCGTGTAGAAAAGGGTAAAGAGCTGCTGGTTTACTGCGGCGACATTTTTCTTGGGCGAAGCTGTTACAGCTGAAGTAGATATATTGGTAATTCTTGTTTTTATCACATCCTCCACAATTGCATTACATGGAATAGTGTACGCCCCACAGAATGCAAAGTCACATTCCTGGAAGACATCAGGGTCGACTGGCCTTGTTCCACTTTTTGTGGAGCTGTTCACAGCTTTTTCTTGTTTAATGAATGAACACTATTCTATAAAATATATGTACATTACATAATTTTTCTAATTAGACCACTGGTTCAAAATGTGCAAGTTCGTTATTTTTCGCAGTATTTCTTAAAACACGGGATTGTGTTTTGAATATAATGAACAACTTACTGTCACAAACTACGCAAAATGGACAATATATTAAATATAAGCACCTACCAATTACTTGTATTTACTCACGTATTACACTAAAAAATATAAGCACAACGTAACATGCAACAGACAATATACCACTTCCACTTTCACCAGCTACTTACGGCTTTGTCTCAAAACTGGATACCTTCAACAAGACAGCTAGGGCTATTCGTAGTATGTGTCCAGCCGATTACATAAAGCCAGACCACACTCATGTGCACATGATCACAACGATTCAATTTAAGAAGTAGTCCAACATAGTCGGTGTTCACTTATATTTCCGTGGAACCGTTTGTACAGTGAAATTCCGGTCACCAATGAAAGCATTTTACAAAGTGAAAGAAGGAGCGATAGAATCAGACTGAAAAATTCAATGCCATAGCCCGCAGTTAAACCACGGATCTCCTGGTTTCCGTCCAGTTGCTGTGACCGCTAAGCTACTATGACAACAAATAGGTAATGAAATAATTTGAGATGCACTTGTGGTTTACCAGGAAAAACGCGATTCAGTTGGAGAATCTAATGCCGTGCCGGCATTTTGCCATGATAGCTTAGAGCGACTGAAAGGAAGCCAGAATATCTGTGGTTCAAATCCTGTCTATGGCATTGAATTTTGCGGTCTGACCTCATCTCTTGGACTGTATCTGTAGTACTTCTCTCCTACACAGTCTGTTGTGAAAGAAACAATTAATTAAAACTGGAGGTAGTTCAAATCCTGAAATTGAAGGTCTGTGTATGCAAGAAACGTACTAAAGAAGAGACAGAGAAGTGACGGAGATACTGTGGGAAAGAAAGATAAAGGCAAAAATGAAATTTTGATGCTGAAGGCATAATAAAACCTGTAGCTGTGTATATAAAATGAAGAAACATGCCGCTTAAATTACATAAATAAATACAATTTTAATTCTTAGAGGTATAATGATTTGGGAAAAAAATAATTTCACATAAATATCTTGTTTCGTAATCGGGTATATAGCTTCTTGTTTCTCATGGTATATATGGCCAAACTCAGTAATCCGGACATAAAACATTTCTACATAAGAAATATTAACCGTCGAAACTCTACGCATTACCCCGCATATTCCAAAAGATCTGTTGGACTACATTCTTGATAGAAATTTACTGCGTTTCATGTGGGTAAATGGCTGCAACATTCCACAGACTATTTTGGCTAAATCAAAACATGAGAAACAAGGCCGAAGGAGTAGATGCACTCATGAAATATGCAGCATTAACTGAGTTGTGAATGAAACTGATTTAGCTGATGCACTAAATCTCGTTTTTGTATTAACCTAGCTTTATGACTCACTCACATCCATTTACTCTGGTAGCCAAAGTCTGTGAATCAGTAGAAACAAATCAAAATTTTGGACGTGAGACAGTTGAGTGCCTGGAAATACTGGTTATTTCCTCCTATCTGTTAATTTGTTCACGCAAGTCAAATTGGGTCACAAGCGTAGCTTACAAGTACACTGTGGACTAATTTCGACAACTACGAGTAGTTTGCTTCACTAATGTGCAACATTATTATTGAGTAAAACTTCAGTGAACTGTAGTTTTAGGCGGACCACCAGATGTTTGTTGCCAGCTTTACCTCTTGCTGCCGTAATGCAACACCTCAAAATCATCCGCTCTGTTCTAATTTTTAAACATATGTGAACTAAACGCTTATGACATACCATGGTTGTAGGTACAATTTCGTACAAGGCAAGTAGCGGTATAATAATAATAATAATAATAATAATAATAATAATAATATAGCAGCAGTAAGCAATCTGCGTTCACACTTGATACTCCAGACTAACAAGAAACCGATCACTTTAGTCATATCGAAACATACCGCCAAAATGATCCCTTGTCATTTAGACATCTGTTTTCTACTAAACTTACCTTAAAACGATTTTAAAATATCCTGAATATATTAAACACATTAGATAGTGCAGAGAAGGCACTGCACAATTCTGACGGACGATTGCTTTTCGTCCGCAATTGCCTAACTGTTAAACAGGACTGCACAGGCTCCTTTTGTGGCTCTACATATCGCGGAAATGTAACGATAGCCTACATTACATACCTTGCGACATAGATCCGTTTTAGAATTGCGCTAGAAGTCGTGTCGCATCATTTTCCAAACTTTATGTTTCCTTGGCGTAATGGTCTCAGAATAAATGGCAATTGGTCGACATATTGTTGTGAGTTAGAAACAAAGCCTATAGGTAAAATTTGCTTCAAAATAACTTTAGATGTAGAAGAAAATATTAATGACTGATGTTCATCTTCACTCTCCGTGAGCGAAATTTAACGTGCAAGCTTATAAATAGACGTATAACTAAACTGTGTTCTAGCCCCGTTTTGGAATTTAGTATAGCTAACAATAAAGACCAGTCTTGAATGAAGTCCGCAAGTTCTTTTCTTTGTTCAGAGTCTTTAGAGACATTGCAAAGGACAAAGGTACCCAAAGTGTCTGCTTTCTACTATATCAAAAGATTCTCACCAAAAATAGTTATGTTTGTAGTCCACGAAAGAGAGAGAAAGAGAGAGAGAAGGAATATAAGCAACGAATATAATATAAAACATCTATTCTTCTGGTTACACGAAAATGCGAAGGAGCAACTTTCATTTTTATGTTCCATTATACTCTATCTTTCACTGCATGTATATAGGTGGTCTTTTCCTTTGAACATATTCTCTATCGGTGATTGGGTTAACTCGTGTACTGTTGTCATTGGATTTCAGTTTTTCTTTAGATTTTATTCATTATATCACACACACATTCATCCCCTCATTCATACTTTCTCACTCTGGGTAACATAATAAACTTGTCTAGAGAAATATCCCCGTCACCAGCCGGGAATCAAACTCTGGCCCCTCCATAGCAAGCGAGTGCTTACCAGCCGCCTTCCACTGCCTAATGTTCGCAGCAGACTTCATTTGGTAGTGTCAGTAAGGCATAAAGATATATGGTTGATGAACGGTTTGCACCCTATGTAAAACAAAAAGGGGCAAAGTAAAACTTATAATAAGAAGTTTGGAAGCCCTGGACTTTGGCTATTTCAAAAGATCTATTTATTTGGAATATAAGGTTTTAGCGCATTCAAAGTCTGAGTCGCTCTTGTCAAAAAGATTAAAGGAAGATAAAAGAAAGAAAGTCAAAAATTTGTTTGGCGAACATTCGCTAAGGAAGACATGGATACAGACGAAGGAGTAGAAAGGTTTTTGGAAAACAGCTGTAGCTGACTAAAATGATACTCTTTCCCGTATTTATAATACCGATCAGAATGACTTAGACATTATAGGGTATGAATGGATAAATGTAATAATAGAATGTGCAACAGTTTGTAACATTTCTCCCGAATAAATATTTTTGCTCCTATTTTTAATTCTATTATGAGTGTGGTGGGTCTACTTTTCTTAAATGATTTGCAGTACTACAGGAAACTATAGGCAGTTTTGAGACTAATGTTTGAAGGTGGAAAATTCAATCGTAAAGTCAAAGGAATCGCTCAAAAAAAAAAAATAATAATAAAGTTAAGCTCTTCCATGAAAACACCAATGTTTCCTGCTGTGCAAATAACTGTGCTCAAGTTTTGGTTTCCTGCACAAGTCATGACACCACATGTCTTCTTCCCGGCAAACCCACTGAACTTCTGTAGATTCCTCCCGGCACCAGGGGAAAACTTCAATCTTTTGATAACTTTTCCTTGCAGCAGAGGAGAACTGTTCTTCGTCTAACTGAAATTTTGAAAGCTAATGAGATGATTTATTTCGAGGTTTCTCTGCGTGGCCGCATTCTAGAAATGCAGTCATATATCATAACCAGATTTCTTCACTGCTATTTTAGTACATGATTACATAGGTATTTATGGTTTGCAGTCAAATATCCTACATCGTCTACAAACAGGTGTGAGAGTATGTGAAGGAGAAAGTTAATATAAGGCAATTATTTGGTTCTAATGGTCCTAAAAGAAGCAAATTTCACACGCTAGTTGCCTTGTACGAAATTTAACAAAAGATTAAAGTATAACACGTTAATGTAATTAACATAGCTTTGAATAGGTAGCGGAGATAAATTCACCAGTTGACATTATTTTTAAAAACAGCTTATCGTTAAATTGTTGTGTGTTATGGTTTTCTATATCTGTAAGGCTATGGTTGTAATACATTGATTTTATGTAATACGAATGAGTGCGTCTTAAAATGCAAGAATATTTTTTTGTATTTGTCTCGTTTTATGTTTGTATTTATGTCTGTATCAAAATCGTTCTTATATTCTGCTGTAGAAATGCGCGATTGCTTTAGAGGAGACAAAAGTGCATTTTAAGCAATTTTGGTAAAAAGATTTAGACTTTTATCTAAAAATACATCATACTTTGGATTATATATGTTCAGTCTTTGTTTCTCTTAGGGCGGAAGTAACACTATTTTAAAGCGTTATATTGGTTAAATGATGTATGCTGTATTCTAAAGCCATTTTACTGAGGTTTAATTTTTTGTTATTTTCCTATTTTACTCCCACAAAATGGCAGCTCTTAGTCTGAAAATTTTCTCTACTAGCACTGAAGAATGTCTGTAGTAAAATGTGTGGTTGGATTTTCTATGTTAGTCATTGATTTTCTTTAAAAATTGATTAGTAAAATGATGAGCTGTTTTGCAGTTTTTTCACTTTATGATATAATATAATATTTATAAAATTATATACTATAGGAAAATTTCAACCACACAATTTATTACAAAGACAATAAGGAATAGAATTTAAAAAAGATGTTGATTGTAGCCCATTATCTGTTGGAGAAAATCGATCTTGTTGTTAGGTAATTAAATCGAAGAAATACATTAATATATGATGAATGAAAAGACAAACTTGAATGATAGTTGGTGTGAATACTTCTTTTGTTGCTAGTAATTTGTGTACAAAATATTAAAGCTATGGCTTTAGTAAATTAGAAAATCACTTTTATTACCCTTAATGAGAGCTATTCCCAAATGTAATTGCAATACTCTCCTGAATAACCTTAGTATAGAATATGCATGAGTTATGCGAAATCAAAGAGTGATATGTCACTAAGATGTTATATCCTTGTTAAGCTGAAGTATTTGTTTAGTGGTTCTTGGTTGAGATATGTGTGTGTTTGTGTGTATGTGTGTGTGCGCGTGTGTTATGTTACTCTTTCCCAAGAAGACAATATACCCTACAATCTAACATAAAAGCAAAAAGATTCATAAAAATTAATGAAAACAATAATTTGTTTCCAACCCAAAGAGGTCTGCTAAGGACCTGTACTGGTTAGAGGTGATTGCACCCTGACCTACAGACCAATGATAAAGACAATGTTGAAGAAAACAAATAAGGTTTTAGAGAAGAGTAATAAGAACAAACAATTCCCTCCGTTCCTTCTTCAGCTGTCTTTTTCGACTTACGCAAATGCCTCAGTCAATTCTTCCTCCTTGTGGCTCCTATCCTTAGCCATCTCTATCCCAATGGAGCCGGTCCCCATGGCCGCGCTCGCCAAGGCGCTTTGGTGCTTCGTAGCGCTGGGGATCGTGGGTTCGAGTCCCGCCTTGGACATGGGTGTTATATGTTTGTGTATATGTGTGTGTTGTAAAAGTAAGAAAACAGCAATAAACAGTAATAATACGGCAAAACAAAGTAAAAAAGGATAAAGGTAAATAAAAGTAGGGTATACAGTGCCGGAGTCCTGATCAGACTCCGGTACTGTAGTTTTAAAAAGAAAAAAGAAAAAAAAAATGGATAATTGTACCTCTAACGTAACAATTTCATCCAGCAACGAAATAAGTGGAATGAAACTGTAAGATAAAGGGAGCCGACCACGTTCTATTATTCACTAGAGTAGCAAAACAGAACAGGGCCGGAAAATTATTCATTGGAAACAAAGTTGCCTGTAACCTAAGTTTAGCTTTTAAAATATTTATGGTATTTGGTAATGTGCTCTAAAAGTATATTAGCCTGTTTTCAAATACTAATCAATGAATTTTAGAAAGGATTGAACACAACCCTTCTCTTGAGGCCCTTCGTGTGGTAATCTAGTTTGCGTGGAGATGTCAGGAAACCCTAATATGTAAATGTTTCTCTCAAAGAAGTTCTTGCTATTCAAGGAAATTAATCTTTGTGTTTCCTGGTTTCTAACTAAACTTCCGAAGTTTTTGTTTACGACTATCATGTCTGGTTGTCATACAGCTCCCATCTGTACGACCTACATAGTGCAGTAGCTTTCTATACTTGGAATCGTAATCAATTAACCATATAAATATCACAACAGCCTGTCTGCACAGTGAAAAATAACAAGTATTTGCTGTCAGCACTCTCTGCATGTATACTTATACATGTATATGTTCATATAAGTTACAATAGTACAAAACACGTATCAGGTCGCCCAACTGTCTCATATTTGACGTAAGTAGACATTCCTTCGTGCGTTAAAAGAGTTGCAGAGCCTAACGGAGCTGTTTGAAGTTATACCCGCTCAGTGTGGAACTGGCGAGAGCGAACTTTGTTTTACCTCTTAATGGTCGTGATTCACACACCGTCTCCGCTGATGAACAAGTGGAGTAAAATGAAGGTCGCTTAGCCTGTTCCCAACTTAATGGTTTTAACTGTAATTATAAATAGCCCCTTTGAGTACTGCAACTCTTTTAACACGAAGGGATATCTGCACACCGAAAATACGGGGCAATAGGTATACGACTAATGGACATAAAAAATATGGTTATGCCATCACCACCACCACCACCACTACCACTACCACCACCGCAATATATATTTATCATGCTTACACATATTTATGATCATAAAGTTTTATTGCTATTGTTCACGTCTTATTATTATTATTATTATTATTATTATTATTATTATTATTATTATTATTATTATATCTATTGGTGTTGTTATTATTTAAACTGGCGTTAGGTATGGAGACTACGGCATTTAAGAACAGGCTCCAGAAGGTTATTAATGTTCTCCATCTTATTTTTATGGAAATCTCTACCCTTGGGGTTATAAGGGGGCTAAAAGGTTTCACAGAGGTCATAGCGATTGGTTGTGCAAAGCTGTAATACCAATTTTGGAGAATATATATTCGTATTTCGCAAATTAGTGTTTATGAGCCCGTCGCAAATAGTCACAATAATTGAAGGAATATTTTTTTATTTATCTGGTAGTTAAAGATGGTTCTAAAGGTCCCTTCAGTTATATTTTCTTCTAATGTTGCTGTGTCGGAATCCACTGTTATTCTGCTGATGTAATTTATATCGTTAATAATGTTGCATTTTTTCGAGTTGCGCACGCATTATTCCAGTAATTATTTTCGTGTTTACCTATCCGTTACGTGCAACCTTCGGGAAAACAAAACAATAGAAGCTACACAAATAGCAAATTCGCAAAGAAACAAAAACAAAAACCTAAGATTTTCTAACTTTCGCGGAATTTTCTCACTGGTATGTCTGCGCACAGGCATTAGTTTCATTCTGGCATCAGTCGGAGCATTAGTTTTATTCTAATTCTGAACGCTACATGTCAATGTATATTCTCACATACATTTAATAAAAATACACATAATTTAATTTCCAATTGCAACATCTATTTTACTTTAAGACATTTAAGCTCACAGAAAGGCTGCATTATTCTTTGTTTTGATCATTAACGCTTGTGTTGTACTAAAGGAACTGTGGTTCTACTTCCCACAATTTTAAGTAAAATGAAAAATAAATGGCATATGTGTAGGATCCAAAGAATTCTATCAGGCATGTGCGTAGGACCAATTTGTGTTCAACGTGTATGACCAAATTGATGTGCATTTTTGTGCTTAGCATATATTTTGAAAATGAACGTTGAGAGCGCAATGTCAGGGAATGTCTGCGATATTTTCCGTATGTTACTCACTTTTTAGCTGTTGCTCTCTTTCCCACACACTCTTACCTTATTTTGTTTTCTTTCATTTTTGGGAATTACTACAGCTGTTCGTTTCTACAGGGGTTGCATTCAGCTGCATCAACTTCATTTAGACAGAAAACGCGTTTCTGCTGCCCGTCTGTTTTTCCTTACCTTACCCCGCATGCCAGTAGTATGATAGTCATTTGTTGCATGATATAGTCTTCTCTTATTGACGACTGGACTTATAGCTGCATACCGCACTAGAAACTAGTTCCTTAGTTAAAATAATAATTTATTTTCTACCTTCAGAGTATTTCAGTCAAATTACTTTTCTTTTAAGCAATAACGCATATGTAGATTATTATTCTAACAGTGATAAAGCTCTCTCATACATTTTCATAATGGAGTGTTAATAACATCAACACGCGCGTCATTACATTTTCATGATCAAGCTGAGTTGCAGCTTCACTTTATTTACGGTCCTTATTCACAGAGTGTGAAAAATTTGTCTGTGTGTGTTTTTTTGTTGTTATTTGAGCAAATCGTGTATAATGACAAGAAGAGAAAAAACCCGTACTCAGAAATTGTGACAAGTTGATTGAGCTAAGTGATGACTTGTGAAAACTGTTTTTTGGCAGCAAACAGTACAACTGTCAGATGTTACGGCGCTACTTAGCACAGCAGTGTCGCAGGTTAATGATATCAATTCGAAAGGAGTAACAGGCACACAAATGAATTTTTCAATAACAAAACTACATATTCAAATCTACAGGAAGTCTTGAATGAATGTAACAGTTCCAGCTCTGGACCTGAAAATATTTCATATGAACCAATAAACCAAATAATATTAGAAGGATTGAGTATTTTTTAGATATAGTTAATCAGAACGGAATAACCATAACCTTACCAATTAAATGACACGGCGCCATTGTTATAACCATGCCCAAACAAAACAAAAGTATTCAAGAGTACACATATATTATATTACTGTATTGTGCACAATGTGTAAACCAGTGGAAAAAATAACAAACGATATCAATATAATAGCTCCAGGCCTTTATCTAAAAATCCCATATGAACTAATAATGAGAGACTATCACTGCGTTTACGGAATTAGTGATTATTAAAATCTTCTGGTGATTGAGTTACGAAGATTATTGTTATACTTGTCATTTATAATGGGTATATACAACAAAGGGTATAAGTTGCATTGTCTCCACTACATGGATTATTGTAAACATAGCAGCAAAATCTTCTGTGTTCAAGTTTTCAAAGGATGAATATTAGAAGAAATAGAGTCAAACCCATTAAAATCCAGCCACGGAAATACAGAGGCAAGTCCACTAATATATGCTTTAATGTTACAACGTAGAGGTGCGTAGAAATATAAACTGATTCCCATCCCACTCAATCCAAGAGGCCGCTGCCGAGTGATTGAACCACACGCTTCTCACCTAGATCCCAAACTACTGCATATGAGATTTGTGTTGGACAAAGCGGCTCAGGGGCGGCTTTTCTCCGGATTCTCAATGTCATTGCCTGCAGTGCCACAAGTAATAAAAGTGGACGTTAAACACTATCCAAAAAATCTGATGTGTCCCATTCACATGACTTTCTCCATATCCCTGCAACAAATAATTCTTAAAAAGCTTATACTTCTATTTACTTTATGCTACAAATTAGCAGAAATAGTCTTATTACTCGCATCCTTGTAATTAGAAGCGAAATAAGGGACAACCGTAGGTTAAAGTGATAGTCAAAAGCTGGTTGCTATGTCAATGAAGTTCCTTTGTTTATATGGATAGGAGTTGACAAGTTCCAGTATGAGAAAAGTATACGTTTTTCATAGCAGAAACCAAAAATAAGGAATGTCACAAAAACGACGAACTCCACGAAAAAAATGTATATAACATAAATTGTGTGTTTTAATGTGCTCTACATTTTTTGTGTAGAAAGTTGTTTCCATCTCTTACGGTTTAGCAGTTATTCAAAATTTAGTAAAATTCATCCTGAATAATCTATTCTTCAGAGGCTATTCCCAGAAAATTCAAGATACACATTTCATTTGTCAGGTAAATATGTTTAATATCCGAAATTTTAATCAAAATCGCTAGAGCCATTTTTGAGAAAATCAAAATTTTCGAAAAAAGTTCCATGTAAAGGGTAGTTGGGGTGGGGGGATTTTTCTCAAAATCTTCGTGTCGCATCCCTGGAAGATACTAAACTTAAATACCAAGTTTGGTATTTTACCGACTTTTCGTTTTTGAGTTATCGTGTTCACAGACACACGGACACACGGACACACACACACACATACGCGCGCGCGCGGACCTTTTTGTGAAAATGCTTTTTTTGGATATTGGGGACCCTAAAACATATATTTCCGGTGAAATCTCGGTATCGAATTTTTGGTGGAGTGCAATACTTTCTCTATACACTATGCACATAGTGCGTATGGAGAAAGTAAAATTTCAATCCAATCCTATTCCATTCCACCCCATCCAATCAAACACATATGTACAAAAAAGCAGCAGTGCTGTAATAACCACAAACGTAAATCTATTAATCAAGAAGAATAACGCTATTGTGAACCAATTTATTGTAAATATTTCATTAAGATTTATGCAACTTTATCGCAATTAAACCAAGTTGTAATTCAAAGCATAGTTATGTTTCTGTTTTTCTATGTATTTAACAATAATTATTATTGTCATGGTCCTGGATATTTCATATCTATTGTAATAAGATTTCTGTAGACAAGCAAACTAAAAAGAATCCCCAAAAAATACAAGAAGAATTTAAACACGTGTCTTTCAATATTGTATATTAAGATATAAAATAATTTTGCATTATTGACCTTTCTGCAATAACATCTACAGTGACGGAAACACGATTGAGTTTAATGATCGTGTGCTTATGTGCGCAGTAAGGTAAGCAATTATTTTCCGTTACTATTAGTCCTCGATGTAATACTTGACATTGAACAGATCTTCTCCGTGTTTTTTTTTTTTCAATAACTCGCTATGGCAACATCCGGTAAATACAATTTTTCATTAGCAAAACTTTCACTGTCTTTATTATTTAGTGAACAAATGTTACTGTATTTTTCAATTCATTTCTTCCGAGACTCAACGTTTGAATTCATAATCTTCCTTATAAGACTTGCTAGTAGTTCTTTGCATGGATTTCCGTCTACCATGTAACTCCATTATTTTCTCATTCTTGGGTTTGTTCGTTAGTTTAATGTTTTGTTTTTATTTTTTTTAATGTCCTTTTTCTGTGTTTTATTCTCAAAGGAAGAATCACATCTGTACTACAACAGGCTTTCATTACTGAATAGTAATTATGCTTTCAGTGTTAACAATTTCTTCTGTTGAACGAATCTCCATTTTGTTGTAATTAACCTGAACAGGCACATTTTTTTTATTAAATTTAAGGTAATTGCGTAAAAATGTCGTAACCCTCAATATCAAAAAGTCTCTGATTATCGTTGTCATCTACTGTTTGAGACAAATACTAATAACCTAAAAATATTCTAACACCAACAAGCTTAATTGTAAAAAAATTGAATTTTATTTTAACCTTTGCGATCCGTGTCCTTACCTCATAAGAACGAAACTCTAAAGCCGACAGCTCCGCTGAAACTCAAAGATGTATTTGAAAAAGTTCAGTTATGCACCTCCAATTTTTCATTAATATTGTGTCTGTGTCTGGTGAGATAATCTTGCTCATGAGAGCCACTCTTTGGTTTACCTGATTATAAATGGTGTCTGAAATAGGCTAAATAGACCCATAAATTTTCAAGGACAGTTTTTATAAATAATTTTTACTAAGCACCAATGTAATAAATATTAATTTAACTTGCAGAAATGCTTTTGTTAATAAGAATTAAAATATATGTGGCCTAATTTATATTTTATTTAGAAAAAAATACATTGTTTTTTATGATTTCTTGTATATATGCAATAAAGCTAAATTAAAATACTTTGGACTATACATAAGATAAGTTTTAAGTGAGTGATTTAATTCTAATTCTAATAAAGTACACCACAATGTGAGCTATCTTTTCCTTTTTGGTGTCTACAAAACTCTATTGGAGATGAAAGTAGAGGCCGCGAAACTCATAATTTATTCTTTGTGTCTGTCACAACATTATTATTTAAGCTGCTATCAAAATTGAAGAATGGACTTGGTTTTTATTCTTCCACTTATTATTTTTCGACTATTACGAATTTTCGTCATGGAGTGTAGTGTAATGTCCTTTAACCTGGTAGGACATGTCAAACCTTGAATGAAATCGGAGAAAGATGTTTATTGAACCCGGGATCCATGAAGCTTAAAGCTAACTTGTCATTTATCTTCTCATTTTAAGGGACAAACACGGAAGCAACATTATCCGAGTAAGTTACCTTAACCGAGATTGGAAGGGGCATTTTGAATAGTGGTAGAAACGCACAGGCGGGTTGCTAGTCAATTGATTTTTTTAACGGAATCTGAATTTTACTTTCTCGAACATATATGTACAATGTACATAGTAGGTAGAAAAGTTGTAGTATTCCATCTGAAAAATTCGATAAGGAGATTTGACTGGAAACACATGTTTTAAAGACACCTGAATAAATATAATCATTTTATAAAAACGTTCGTTTGTATGTGTGTGTGTACGTAAGCACGCGAGTGCGTGTGTGTTTGTATCTATGGACACTATAACTGAAAAACAAAAATCTTGCTATTTAAGTCTTGTATCTTCCAAGAATGTGACACGAAAACTTACAGGAAAATTCCTGCACGTCAAACTACCCCTTATTTGGAATATTTTTAGAAACTGTCGACTTTCTAAGACATGGCTTTAAGGATTTTGATAAATGTTATTACATGTCAAATAAAACGTATGTCCTGAATATCTTGGGCATATCCCTTGGATGGTCCTCATTCTGAATGGCTTTTGTATGGTAAACTGTTAGAGATAAACAAAAACTTTCTACACAAAAAGGTATATTTCGTTAAAACACAATTTATGTCGTATACAGTTTTTTGTGAAGCTAAATTTCCGATGTATTCCAAGTTGTTGATTTCAATTTTAAAACACTTAAACTTTTCTCAAACGGGTAGTCCTCCATTTCATATTTATTTTGTTTTACTCCTGGCCATGGGAAGTGAACCAAATTTCATATAGTTGGAAAGATTAAACAATTTGGACTGTCGCTTTAGCCTAGTGTATGCCCTTATTCCCCTTCTCCTTATAGGGAACTAAGTAACAGGAACATTTTTGGTAACGTTGATGTGATTAACGGGATGTAAATAAAAGAGCAATTTTTAAGAATGGTTTGTTTACAGAACAAATAGAGAAAGTTATTAGCATGGAAAACACATTTTGAAATAGAATCTCTCATATTCAATTCATAATGTTGCAGCAGCTATATAAATAAGAGAAAGGACAACTAAGTTTGGAAAAGCATGCTTACAAGCATAGTCTATAAAAGAGACATCAAATAAATTGATATTAATGCTTTTTCAGAGTCACTTGATTAAAAAATAATGCAGAATTTTGGGCATACACTGAATTGTTTCAGCGTACGATCTGGCAACCTAATGTAATCCTGACATAAAGGCAGGCACAGTCCAAGCATGCATCTCCATTAGCAGGAAATCCTCAGCAAGGAACAGCAGACAAACTCAAATGGACCAAAACTCCAGTTGTCTGATCTCATGTGAATCTCTTGTCTGAATGGATCAAATTGCAAACTAGGGTAAAAAATAAAAACAACACCCAGATGTTCTTCTCAAGATGTTTAGTATGATAACCTAGATAGGAGATGACAATTATATTGGGAAAACAACGAAACTGATATTTAGATAAACGGAAGGAAAGTGGTGGCGATTAGTAAAGTAAGCCTCAAACTAAGGGTTAAGAGGGCAGAACTATAATTCCATTTTTAACAAATATAGGCCCTTTTCACTTTGTGTGTGATCATTGAGACTGAATTAAGCAATAATACCATTTCCTACAGACATCTAAACATGATCAAGATCAATTGATTCCAGCTATCAAACATTTTATTGCACATGAATGTATACTTATGATAAATGTGTTTAATCTACTGTAAAGTGCCTTGTTGTGTCTAAAATGAGGGTTTACAACAAACTTGTTAAATAAAACTATTTTTAAAGTGCTCATCAATTTGTGTAAACAGCCTTATGCCCTTGAGTGAACATGCTTCTACCATTCAAGTGTAAGGTGTGTTGCTGACGTCTATGTTTTACTTAAAATAAACATATAAAGTAATTGTTTACAAAATCCTGCAGGAAAAGCTAAATTGACTGACCGTTTGATTATAAGATAATTTAAGAAAAATCTACCCAGCAATTACAGAAAACAATTCAACTTAATTTTATGGATTTTACTTAATGTAGCTTAAAATATAGCACAGTAAAACAGAATATGTCTTAATATCCAATACTTTGCAACATCGATTTCGCTCCTTGTAATGTTTATCGAAATTTGTAGAAAACACAAAAAAAACACAGAATGTGACATTTTGTGTGCTTCAGTACCATAAATTTTGCTGGTCCTATAAGCATAAAGCTCCTAATATATTTCTTTCCGAGTGATCAGTTTAGATCTGTACCTAGGAACTAAAACTGTATAGTGTCTAATTGTTAAGAGTTCCAGCTCGCTAAAAATTACTAAGGCCTACACGTATTTATCACGGTTTTGTCAAGACGTGCTGAGATTTTTAAGAGACCCATAGGTGAAATTTCTAAATTCTATGTTATTGAACATACATTTTGGATACTTACACTACAATTAATAAACTAAGTCATAAGCATGTATTCAACTTTTCTTTGCGGTATCTCCAGTGCTTTTTAAATTATTATTGGATAGTTCATTGTTCTAATGGCAAACAAAATATGTCCCACACGATGAAAAATTAAACATTCACTGATATGAATATCTATGTTGAGTCTACAAAATATTTGGCAACAAATGTTGAAAATGTATTTTTATTGATCTTTTGATTTTGAGAAAATGTAAACCCATGAGAAACAATATTTCTCACTAACGTAAGTTCATTATTTAGATATTCTAGTTTATATTCCTGCGATGATAACCGATGAAACAAAATTCATCACAACATTTAATGCCTATAGCTGTGCCTCTGAACAATTTGATTAAAGCAGAACAAAAATTGCACCCTGTGGAACACCTTGCACGTGTTAAAATGTATAGAAATGGAAAATGAGAAAAACAGCTATCTGAACTTGTGCTCAGGATCATTTGAAACTCATGTAAAATTATTTCTAAGGACCAGTAATAGATACTAAATACAAATTATAAAACTAGATGATTCATTCTTAATAATATACCAATAAACAAAATATTGAATTTTACAAGGATTTCACTCAATTTTCACCTGTGGGTACACTTAAATAAGAAATTCAGAGTTTGTAACGTACTTTAAAAGCCCTTCGAATTCTTCAATATTCAGCCTGTGCCTAGTTGTTAGTCTCTCAATATCTGTAAAATAGGTTAGACTTCCAATTAAATGATTGTAAATAAAGATATAACATGGTTCAACTGTTTCAGAGTAAGGTCTCTCCAAAATATGTGAAAGATTCAAACAATATTAATGGTATATGATAAGTAATGACAATATGCAGGAGGTTGAAATAGGGGAGGTTTGCACTTGAAAGTTTTATATCTCATTTAATTTTTACCAGGCTCTAAATATGAGTGTCTGAAACTTTAAAGTTGATTCAATGCAGAAGTTATACATAAGAGGATTGAGAAAAATGATTAGAGATAGTTTTAGTGCAGATAGGTGTGTATGGTTTTAGTTATGTAGGTGAAACAGGCAAACTCTAAAATAAGGTATGAAAATATGGAT
The DNA here is from genome assembly GCA_030762935.1 of Hymenopus coronatus. Taxonomy (NCBI): domain Eukaryota; kingdom Metazoa; phylum Arthropoda; class Insecta; order Mantodea; family Hymenopodidae; genus Hymenopus; species Hymenopus coronatus. The sequence goes on from CM060900.1 coordinate 350,659,916, forward strand.
AAGGATAGCAATTAAAGCTTTTAGTGGCCTACAATATTCTGGAACCTAAAGAGTAATAGTAATATAATATATCGATTTTCTTTTAAGATTAACATAAATAGATGTGTGTTTATTGCCAATTAATTGGGATTTTACTATCGATCATTTAATTACAGTAAGAGATTAAAATGTGTGGAACCTGAGGGTTTTCCCAAATAAAACTGAAAACTGATAAGTTACATTATTATATAGGGGAATTGAATTAAAATTATGTATGGAATGTTGTTTATTTTATTTCAATACCAGAATAATATTTTACATTTGACATTCTCAGGTTTGAAAGGTTTTTTTTTTTTTTTTCCAAGCTGAGGTATATTCTTTCAATACATCAATGACTTGCTTTTGTCTTACAGCCCATGATAATCTTCGTAGTAATTAAAGTCTAAGAAACCTGAGACTGTGAAGAACTATTTTTTTCTTCTTGATAATTTTGCATTCCTTGTCCTGATTAAAAACGTGTTTCTTATCCTGCCACTCTCACCATGTGATCTTGGTTTTACATAATTTTCTTTCAAGGTTACATATTCCTTATTCTTGAGACTGGCGTCTTTTATCCTTTCGCGTTTGTATATAACACTCTATCCCATTCTTTGGACGCCGCACATTCACTTGCGTTCATTGCAGTAATACTATATCTGATTATAGTAAGGTAATAATGATTAACAATAAGGAACTAGGATCAAAGATACGTGTACCAACATGTTACAAAGGCTGCCAATCTCTAACTACAAGGTAATAACTTTTTTTAAATTTCTCTATTTGAGGAAGCCCTGGTTTTTGTCGTTGGAATGGCTGTATCAGTTTGTCGCCACAGGTGGATATTTTGGGGTTCGCCAACATGTGAAGTTTATACCTATTTAGCGATTTTTTCACGGCCAGGTTATCATATATCCAGCTGTACTGAAATATAGGATTTTTTTTAGATTAGTGAGTAATATTGATCAGTTTCTATTTATCTCCCCAAGAGCAGACCCTTCTTCTCTTCTTTAGCCTCACCAGATGGCCTATCTGCCCCGTATTTGACGTAAGCAGATATTTCTTTATGCGTTAAAATTTTTGCAGAACTAAACGGGGTTATTTCAAGTTAAACCCATCAGTGAAGATCTGGCGAGAGCGTCCTTCACTTTCCACGTCTTGCTTATCAGCGGAGACAGAGAGCGTGTCGCGCTCGTAACGAGGGGTATAAAGGGCCAGTTCTCGCCTTTACAAGAACAAATTTGCCTTAGTATTTTCTCAAAATATCTCTAAGGATTTAATTAAGATGCAATATATTTAAGGAGAGTAAATATCTTGAGGAGGGTTGCAATTTATTTTATTTATTTAAGTTTAGTCATTCTGATGCATTAACATTTTAAGAGGAAGATTCTGAAATGTCAACCCTGAACTATCACTGGAAGTGCCATAAAAACAAATCTGAAAGCTACTGTAACGGTTTTCTTGTCTTATTGGTCTTATTTTGAGATTGATTTACTCGGTTTTATATTTTTAGAACTTAAAGTACGCTCAATGTAAAAACGGTCAACAAAGCTACTTTATTTCAATGACAATTAATGACTATGTGAAAAATTTAGCTTTAAAAATATTAACTTTAAAAACTTATATAAATTATTTTACATTTATAAGAAAACATGAGAAAGGTACACCTAACCGATAATAGGAACTTAAAAATACTTAATAGAGACAAAAAGAACAGTGAATATGATGGTCAAATATCTTCTCCTTAGATTAAATAGTTCAGAGGCTGAGCGTACCAAAACTATACATTTTTAAATTTGTGTGGGCTCCCTTTTGTGGGGGACAAACAATGCCGTTCAATTTTGCTTCTATCAAGTTTGAGTTTCTTTCACGTGCCGTAAATCTACAACACAGGAACATCGGCTTTATTTCCCTTCTAAAGAAAGACATGTTGAGGACTTTTACGACCGAAATAAATCCATCACCTGCCGCCGGGTTTGAACCCGCAACGTTAGGAAGCAGCAGTTAACGTATTACCCATAGACAACTCTTAAAATACTTACATGACAGATCAAAACGTTTATTTTAACAAACGTCTCTCTAGTATTTCAAAATTTATTACAATAGTCGTTATTGCGCTACTTTCACAACAATTCTGCAGTACAGTTTTTCTCTTCACGTTAAGCTGTGGCTACGACTGCACTCTCCGAAATTTCCGTCGAAAGGTCTCTTGGCTTGTCGTTCTCCCTTTTATAGCTGTCGATGACGTGGCATTCTAGTACGTGTCCATTGCGCACAGGTGTGGCATTCCAAAGGTTTGAGGTACTACCACGCTCGCTAACCCGCTAAATTCTTGAAAACGTGTGACAATGGCAGAGGAAATATGAAAAGAAGCCTACCATGCATGTGACAATTGTTATACGCTCGAAGATCGAGCCGCTCTCACACATGCAGCAATTACGGGCTGGCAAGTTATATTCACACTGTAATAGACTGTAAAGTCATCCTCATTTGTAAAAAATAATTTTATTATTTTGTATAACTGATAATCAATAACAGAAGGACAAGAACATTTCACATAGAGAAAGTAAATTTCTCTAAAACATTCAATATATTTCGAATAAATTAGATAGAAGAAATATAGCACTTGATCCAAAACTTCGATGCTAAGATTTCACAGGAAATACATATTTCATGCAATCTGAATTCCACCACCCACAATGTATTGTTAGATGAAATTTGTGTGTGAGTGTGTGTGTTCGCGTGCGTGCGCGTGCGTCTGCGCGTTTTTCACCTGTAAATATCATAACTCAAAAACCTCAAGTCGCATAAATGCCAAAGTTTGTATTAATTTCAGTATTTTCCAAAACATTCCTTTAAGAAAATCCCCTACCCCAAGCTACCATTCAGTAAATTATTTTCGATATTTTTGTTTTTCTGAAAATTGCCTCTAACAAGTTGCATATGCAACATATTTAGGATATGTACATTCCGGTGCAAGGAAGCTTGGCGGTATGAGGAACAGCCGTTTATGTTGGTAAGTGAATGGCACCACTCCTCTGCCACATCCCTAGTTCAAACCCCTATCAGATATACCAAGGATTAATTCGTGACATGCGCTTGCCCTTTGTTTTGCGATGGCGGAGGCGAACCAGAGGCCACCAACACTTTTAGGTGCATTGAAACAACTACTCTTTTGGCCACGCCCTTTCTTCATCGGTCATTCCTTGTGTCGGCCTTAAATACAAACCAATAGAATATTGGTAAACCCAGAACCAGTGTGTGTGTGTATATACACACACACACATGCACAGGCTGTTTCAAAACGACACCAAACGAAGATAGCAGTCGATTAGCTTACTTGTTCGAAACTTGATGTCGCAGCATTCAAAACTTTCTATTTAAAGTTTTATGTGTGTTTAAAATTCGCACACATTTGGGCAGCGAAGGAACAACGGTTGCCATACGCCGCGTAAACAACCTCAGAACGTGTTACACAAAATACATAACAAAACCCACGTGCTACGTTTTTCATTACTAAGGTAACCTGTGCCGCACCGGCGTGTCTATCAAAACACCGCTACACTACGCGACTGGGACCTTCCCTGCCAACTGGCATCTCTCTTGGAGTGGGCCAGGCACGTGCCATGTGGTTAGGTATGACTGTCTAATCCATGGTAATTTTATGGCAGTTTTGGTATGTGCCGAATTTAGAACTGAAAATTATATTCACGTATCACGTACGGTACGACCAACAAGGTCCACAACTTCGTTTGATGTCGTTTTTAAACCCTGTGTGTGTGTATATATATGTGTATATATAAATAATGTGTGTGTGTGTTTGCAATGGGTTAACCATAACACAATAAGAGATGCATAAACCTTATTATTTATTTTTAAAAACATAATATTTTCTTTTAGTCTTTGTTACATCGGACATTTCTGAGATATTCTTTATTATTGATTTTCATTTCTCAATATGTGGTCATTTGTTTCAACAAGTGTGGCAGCTCAATTGTTTTTCGCAACTCATGGAAAGAGCATGTAACTTCAAGGCCAGCATCTAGTGAGCCGCTTTAAAACATTTGACTATTGAATCGGTTACTTCTATGCTGCTTGCACCTACAATGAGTTGTATAATGGAAGTACTTCTGGAAATGCCTATCTTGATAAATAGAAAATTACACTTGCGTTAGAATTATTTATAGAATTTATATAAACTACAGCATTAACACACATTTGAGAGCAACATCACATATTATTTCAAGGGCTGAATTTTATTTATTGTTTTTTTTTTTTCGTCACGTAGAGAACTTAAACTTTCAAAACCGTCTTATAGAAACTCAATGTTTGTTTTGTCTCTCATATGCCTTGATAGGTAGTAAAAATATTACATTTCACCAAAATATTTGATATTAAATTGCACCAGAAATATATGTTTTTGTTTTTTGGGACCCTGAATAAAAAAATCTTCGTCCATGTGTGTGTGTGTGTGTGTGTGTGTTTGTGTGTCTGTGCCCGCTTGTGTGTGTGTGTGCTTGCGTGTCCGTGTATGTATGTATGTATGTATGTATGTGTGTGTGTGAGAGAGAGAGAGAGAGAGAGAGAGAGAGAGAGAGAGAGAGAGAGAGAGATCAGCTTAAGTCAAAAACGAACAGTTGGATAAAAACCGAACATAGCATTTAAGTTTATATCTTCCAATGGTGCAACATGAACATTTGTAAGAATATTTTCGTACCCCAAACTACGTATAGATAGTACTTTTTTTTTCTCTGTATCTGAAATATGTTTGCTATAGTTTTGATTAAAATGCAACACATGTAAAGTAATTGTATGACAAATAAAATAATATGGTAGGACAAACAAAATGTTCTGTTAATAGCTCTAAAATTATTTGGAGTCGTAAGCAATTTACTGTGATTTAGTATAACTGATGAACCATAAAATACAGATAAACACTTATACACAAAAAGAAACAAATAAATGAAATTATAAGAAAATAATTGGGAGTTTACAATATAAATAAAATTATAACTAAAGGAACAACATTAAGGTGCAGATCTTTTTCATAAATAAAGGTATATGTGTGCATTATGGGACATAAAATGAAGAAAAATAAGCATAATTTGTTGAAACTTTTTGTGAGATTAGTACAGTTTGCCTCTTTTTCTTTCTAATTCCGCTTGAGTAGTGTCCTCCCCCACCGCACTTTTATCTACGGTTTTAAAGCAATACACAACATATTTTTCTCTTCTTGCACAGATTTAAACTTTTTTAATCAGAAGTCAACAATAGGTAATAAACATTACAATATAATTTATCAAAGCCAGCAATTATTCATATACCAGTACAAATGGTCCCTCTGCAGCTGTGAAATGAAACCAAAATTTAAGCAATGATATTACAATAGTTTAAATTAGTTTATAATTAGTATTGGCAGGAATTTAACAGTTCCTGTATATCACTGTATATTCTTTTGTTGCTCGTGTTAGTGTTTTATCAGTCAGTCTGGACCAGAATGTATTCTTTAAAAAAATCAACGGAAAAGGTTAAACAGCTGAAGCTGTATTGCATTATGGATCATTTTAGATAAATTCAAGATATAATACGTGGAACCTGATAACATTTTTCGACTTAGTGTCAAAACTACGAAATGTATGTTTATAATCTAATATACAGGGCTATTAACTATTAGAATCCAATAAATTGATAAAGACAGTTCACGGGACTGATTTAAGAGCAATAAAGTAATTTCATTAACACTTTTTTACCTTTTTGTAAGCATTTTCACATTTTCCCCTGCTTTCTGACCATAATTTCCACCTGAAAACCCTTACACTTATTATAGCCTATTATTATAATTGGAGAAAACTCGATGTTCATGTCAGAAGAGAAATAGACAAAATAATGAGATAGAGCCGAAAAAGTAAGGGTTGTAAGACCTATGAAAAGATGACTGAAGCAGGATTTTTAAAGGAACAACCCAAGTGACTTTTTGCGCTAATTTAATGGCCCTTGTTATCATAAGTTCTAACTTTCCCAGTAGCGTGTTAAACCAAGGAAACTTTTATGTAATGAGAATTTATTAATGTGCTTTTTGCTGATATAAACATCTGAATATTTTGAATGTAAGAGAAGCACGAAACTTTAATGATTCTTAAAAGCTTGCAAGCTACTACAGAATTAACGTCGGCGGCAAGGCAAAAAGCATTTTTAATACCATGCTTTTTCGCATCCTTTCGTCGGCAACCCAACCAAACCTATTCCCTTTAACTTTGCAAACGTTAACCATAACCAACCACGTAATGGGAGTTTTGAGACGCTGCCACTTGAAACTCGCTGTGGAAGGATAATTCTGAAGCAATTAGGAGATGGGACGATGATGCATGTCGGTAGCTTTGGTTAAAACCTGTTAAATAGAATGCTGAATGTGGCTCGCTCGCGGGAAATTAGCGCACTTTCCTCTTGCACTCGAAACACACCCTCAAATTTCCAGCACCTCTTCAAAATTAGCTTGCATTGCTTGAATGCTAAGTAACTCCCGCACTTTAATGAGGATGAAGCTAGAAACTGTTCTTCATCTGTTAATATCGTGGCATACAGCTTCACTTAAGCATTATTTCCCCTTCCAAACCCTCGAATATAAGAACTAGAAGCAGTCCATCAACTTCAGTAAGCTCCGTGAAGAGGCAATCTTGTCAGAAGATACATGTGGAAAATGTTAATGGGCGTAGCTTTTTAACTAAAAATGATTTATTTTTGTATCCATGAGCAGTGTGTGATTAGCAAATGCTTAGCAGAAATTCCGCTCCTAAATCTACAATTTTCCAGATGAAGTATTTTATTTTATTTCAAATTTATGCTTCATAATGAAACTTCTTGCGTAATTTTGCAATAACATAGCTTCGGTCGTTTTGCAAGATAGAAGTGATAATTGAAAAAAAGCATCACGCATGGGTTTTTACTTTTCTTGCTAAGTAATTACATAAAATGTATGACGTATTGTATTCTACCCAATACGTTTCACCGGATGATGTTGATGTTTCACCGGAAATACACATACTCCTAAACAGAAGAAGATAATTATTATAAAACATTCCTGTGAATGTCGGTGTGTGCGTGTGCGAAAATATAGTATGGGGTACATTTGTTATTTAAAATCAATATCTTCCAAAAATCCTTAAAATATTTCCTCAACCGCAAATTACCCTTTTCATAGAAATATCTTCTTAACTTTTTACTTTGAAAATTGTTTTAATGATTGTCAGTAAAAGATTGTAATTTTAGGATTTTGTGATGAAGAATGAAATGCATACTTCTGTTGAAAGTTTTAGGAAAAACTACTGAAACTGTTTTCATTCAGATGAAATTTTGTATACATTTTATAACGGGTAAAGAATAAGTAGTACACAAAAGTTGAAGACCTTTGTAAGACACAACTGATTTAAAATAACTTGTTTTGAGAAATTAGAAATTTTTGAAGTACATTATTATTATTGGTTTGAATCCTTCAGCCGTGGTGGATTTTGGAATGCGGTTACTATCAGTTTTCTATCCAAGCAACGCAATTCTATCCAAGCATTTAGCCTTTAAAAATCTGTCTGCAGTTGGGTTTTCCCTATCTCCATTTTTCTTAAACAGTATGTCTCAATGAACGTAGACGGAATAACTGCTACATGTTGATCTGTGGGTCTGTTGCGACTAATCCCGGTCTTGCGTGCCGCCAGCGCTTAATAAAAATAATGCATTACCGACTTCCTCTCTCACTTCATCTACTGCCAGTCGAACTCAATTAATCTGAAATTATTCCTTGGAGCAAATTATGCATTTACACTTTTCGTACTATAGTATTTTCTATATTCATAATGTGAGCTGTGCACAGGTCAAAACTGTATTAAGAAATGAGCGTTCAAGTGAAAAAAAAACTAGACGAAAACTTAGACTTAAATTTAGTGACAGACCACTTACGTGTAGAAATACAACATTAAACTAGTGAATAGGTTTAACAGAACAGGTTCTATGAAAACATAAGAAAAGACAACGTCGCATCAAGAAACGTGAGAAAATCGGTACTGCCTTGGAATGTAGTTTTATAAGATTTTTGAGTCGTTTAGGACTGTAGATAGAAAGTTTGAGAGAATCAGCTCACAGAACAAGGAAATTACTCGTATTTGCAGTATTTTTATTTTTATTTTCATTTTTGGGAAACACTGAAAAATAAAGTGTATGCCACTAATCCTCACACGCCTGAGGAACTTAAACAGAACATTCTAACACAGGTTAGATCCATTATTTAAAAGAATTGATTTGTGTGAAATACAGTTACAAGAAAAAATGTGAAATATGTACAAGACAACGTTCACTGAGAACCATTTTACAACGAACATGTCGCACGTTGTAAGTTTCCAACTTGTGATATAAACATTTTTAAGAAAATCCCTCACTCCAAACTCCCTTTACTTGGAAAAGTTTTACCAGTGCTTGATGATTCAAACATTTCCCATTATTTCGTTAAAAATCACATACCTTTATTTAAGATATTTTTCTGGCAGTAGGTCTTGAATTCTGAAGGAATAGCCTGTGAAATATTATTTATTCCGAAGGAATATTCTAATAAATTTTAATTCTAAACGTTGGGGGATAGGCAAAATCTTGCCAGGCAAAAGGTAAGCCTGATTAACAACACAACCTTTTTAGAATACATTTGTTGTGGCATTAACTTTTCCAATGCATACGTTATTTTTTATGTTATTTCTTCTGTACTTTGAAATTTTTTTAAAGTTCTGAGCCATTCGGGTATTTCTCGAATGCTATAAAATGTATGGCAGTTCAGAAACCAGCATATACTGAGTAGCTTTTAAATATCTGTCTACCGGTTTCAATTTCCTCCACACCCCTTTTAACTGCACCAAAATTTGGAATGGAAATATTTCTGCTCTTTAAACCGGTTTAAAAAGAAATAAAGTATTTGTTTGCTAACTACTCTGTGAATAGCCAGGATCATATCAGCACCACCAGTGTGCCGCAAATTCGTTCCGCATGAGTTCCTTAGCATGCCAGTAAATCTACTGACATGGGGCTGTCGCTCTTAAGCACACTTAAAAACAATAGTCTAGGGTGTGTTGAAACCCGCAACCTTAGGATCAGCAAACTAACCAAATGAGCCACCTACACCAAATATATGTACCGATAAAGATACAGTGGATAGGAAAATATGATGTTATAATAATAGTTTGTAGAAGCTATATAAATGATCAGTGCTAGAGAAAGTCATGTGAATCTAACACATAGTTTTCGGCGACAGAAGCAGAAAACAAGTGTTTGTTTATCACATACCGAGAGGAATGGCCAAGGCGGCTTCGTCTGTGTCCCTCATTCGGGAAGTATGGGGTTCTAACCCATTGCTGGTCTACCTGACCCTTGGGCTTTTATCAGGGTTTCGCCACATTGCCAGGTCACTTGGTAGGTTTGTCGCGTCTCCAAATTTCCTGTCGTTTCCTTTGTCATCTCATTCATCCTTTGCTCGTTGGTTTCTTTGAGGGTTGGAAGTGTCGGTAATGGTGCTTGGTGCAGCGTGGCAGGGAAAACGTATGTTCATAGTTACTCTCTTTGTCCACCAATTTTGGCTGGCTCTCGGGATGACGACCACCCCTGATGGCAGCGTTGACCCTGGGTGGCGCGGGGAACCCGGTGTGCCAGTCTGGCTTTGGGATACTTCTATCTGGAAATTGTAGGGACTCTATCATTGCTGTACAAAACCTTGCTACACGTAAAAAATACACACACTTTATGTAATATACATTTTTGTAGAGTTAACCGTTTTCGAGATATTCTGGATTAGCTTCAATTTCATGCCACTTAAACTTTTCCCAAACGGGAAGAAATCTTTCTTCTCCTTTCTCGTTTATTCATTCCTGGCAAGTAAAAATATTGGATTTCCAGTTGTTTCACATAGCGACCGGCTTTTAAACCACATTACTCTTGTTTTAGCCTGTATATTTTCTTTTTTCCCTTCTACCTACAAGGAAAAAGTCTAATTCTGCTTATGTTTATCTTGATTAGCATGATGTAGATAACATATTAATGTTTTGAACAAAAGGTTTGTTTACCAAACAGCTAGAGGACATCATGTGAATGGAGCATATTAAATTTTTTCCTTTCTATTTATAATGAACCATGTAACAAGGACAATTTCTGCTAATGTTTATCTCGATTATCATGAAGTAGATAGAAGTACTTAACTGTTCACTTAAATAGTGCAGATGTCGTTAGAGCTTCAGTTTCTAAGAGAATAGGGGCTATAAAATATTTTATTTCAAGGATTTCTTATGGTAACCCTGAACTAGCAAAACATCGGTAGTAATTGTCTGAGTGCGGTATACACAAGAATATATGAGATAACTTTACTCCAAGGCACGACAGCTCACAAGGAGCCTTGGCCTACCACCCGGCCGCTGCGTCCCCCATCTCGGTCCATGACAGACGTCATGGATGGGGTGCATTATTGGAGGGTGAGACGTGGTCAGCACCTCGAATCCCTCCCGGCCGGTTAATGCGGTCCTTATAACCTGCAGCCGCTACTTCATCAAGTAGCTCCTCAATTGGCCCCCCAGAACCTCACAAGGCTGAGTACACCCCGGTCCAGGTCTCCCAGTGGGGGAAAAATCCCCACACCGGCACTGGGAATTGAACCCAGATCTCCCGCTTGGCAAGCAGCTGCGCTACCACCGCGCTGAGGAGACGACCAATATATGAGTTACTGCATATTAATTTATAAACATACGTTCTAATTTCAATCTGAAAACTTTCCACTTCTATTTTCAACTTATCGTGAACATTTAAACCTTAAATGGAGCATATCCTCAGTCCATTGGACTCTTCTGTCTGTGGCCACTTGTTTAATGTAAATAGTAGGTAGATAAAGTATTCCACCCAACATTTCGATACCGAATTTTCAGCGAAAATGTATGTCTTGAGGACACCGAATCCAAGAAAAGTATTTTTCGAAAAAAGGTCCGTATGTGTCTGCAGTGTATGTATGTGTCTGTGGACAGCATAACTCAAAAACGAAAACTCAGTTAAATATCTAAGTTTAGCATCTTCTAGGAACAGGATACGAAGATTTATAGGAAAATCCCTCCACCCCAAACTACCGTTTACTTAGAAGATTTTTTTGAATTTTTCGAATTTCTAAAATTTGGCTCTAGCAATTATGATTAAAATGTCGTATATTAAATGTGTTTATGTAACAAAAAAAAGTCACATCCTGGATTTCTTGGGAATAGTCGCTGAAGTCCTCTTTCATCCTGAGTGACTTTCGCATGACTCATAAATCGTAAGATATAGTAAAAACTTACTAAACACAAGATTTATGTCACTGTTTTCTTGAGCTACCTTTTCAGAGATATTTTCTGTATTTGGTTTCAATTTCAAAATACTTTAACTTTACTCAACTGGAAAGTCCTCGCCTGCTTCACATTTAGTTTGCTTTCTCCTGGCCATAACAGTCACATAGCGACAGCTTTTAAACGATTTGACTATCGCTTGTAAGAGGCCAAATGATAAGACCATTTCTGGAAATGCTTATCTTGATTATCGTTATCAAGATAAAAATAATGTTTTGTAAAAATTGTTGGTTTGCAAAACAGCTAGAGAAAGTTATATGGTTGGAACGCATGAGATTATTTCACCCTTTTGCCTCGCCACGCTAAACCATAAAGGCTCTGGCAGCTACAGCTCCATTACGTATATCAATGTGATGATCAATTTATAGCATCTTAAATACATAGAACAGCACACAAATATTATTTTAACTCTTTTAAACTAATTTAAATACTCTGTTAAATCACCCATATTTAAATTCAAATTATGTGATGGCGGCACTGGTGGTGACGGCAGCATATAGCTGGTACTTATACATATAATAGTAGCATAATCTTCATGGACACACATAATTTTCCATTTGTTTTAATATTATGGAATTCTGCATAAGATTGACATTGAAATATTTCGCCGACACGCTTGGGGCTTTTCATATGGCCAGTAGGCGCCATGGCACGAGGTATAATTTGAACATTCTGTTAGATCACGTAATTTGAATTCAAATCACGTGGTTGTAACACCAGCGACGGTGGAGGTGATAGTGGTAGTATGTACAGATTATGCTTATAGAGACATACATATGTTTCGCATACACATACGGTTTCCTAGTTGGCATTATGGAGCTTTACATAATGCTCCAGTTGAAGTAATTCACAAATGTGATGTGCGTCTTTATATAGCCAATAGGCAACGAAAGTAGGAGCTGTGAAAATCAGGATAACATCAGCGCTGCCGGAGTGCCGGAATTTCGTCCCGCAGGAATTCTTTTATATCCCAGTAAATCTGTCGCTTTTAAGCATACATAAATCCATCGGTCTGGGTTGGGTTTAAGCCTGTGATCCGAAGGCCAGCACCAGACCATCTGAGCCCAACCATGGCACGAAACCGGTATACTTAGGAATTTCTCTCTATGTTTTCCTATTGAAGGGTATGTCTTTAGTAAGCGTGACATTAGGGCTATTCACAGTGTGTCGTTACTGATGTGAAATGTTTCGGAGTGGCCGCACTAACATCAAAACAGAAAGAAAACTTCTTATAAGCTCATCAAAACTTCATTTATTGCTGAGTTACAAGACAAAACTGTAGGTTACAAAAGTTGCTCGAAGTAGCTTTATCCTGCTACAATTCATGCTGTAAGACTGCGTTCCATGCTATTACATACTCTGTTGAAAGTTCTTGGAGCGTTTTGTATTTGGTCAAATCCAGTTTGAATATCTCTCTCAGACTGGCAATATCTGGTACAGGAATCGCATACCCCAGAGACTTTAAATGCTCTCTGACGAAGAAAACCATTAAATTCAAACCAGAAATTCGAGCAGGTCATATTGTGCATTTCCCTCGACCAACCTATTAATGCGGAAATGAAACATTAAAGAAATAACGTATTATGATGTATGTTAAATGTACGTCAACATTATCAATTAAACGATGCAGCTCATTTCTCAGAAGTAATAGATGCCTCTGCATTCAGACGCGTAGGCAAGGATTAAAGACCAATAAATTGGTTGTAAATCGATCCATCCCGTACATTTAAGAAGAACCTTATGCGGTGGGCTTATACGTTAGGTGCCATATGCGGTGGCCTTATTGTTGTGGCGTATTCTCCTAATCACCACGTTCTCAGCACCAGATGCTGCGTTCTCGGCTTCGTGCCCGGATAGGTGACATAGGCGGTGCTTTAAGACTCACTCCACAACCAATGAGTAGACCCACGTACCTGTTGTGAATCCACTACCGGTGAAATGCCTCGGGGTTGGTCAGCCTGCACGATAGTTGACTCTCTGAGTGGGTGTTACAACTAATGGGGGTAGTTCAGGGAGCAATCTTATAAGAATGTAGACATACGTAACTTTCCTTGCGTTTATTTTAACTAGGAGGTGTGAGACAAGCATTTTGCTTCACAATTCTGCTAACTTAAACACTTGCTAGGAACTTGAGTACTTGGTTAATCACACGTAATTATATATACTTCTTCTTCTTTGATCTTGCTTTACACAATATAATTTAATGCACTGATCTTTGATTTTAAATACACTTGACTTAGAGCGCTGTAAACTACTAAGTATCGTTATAATTTACAATGTTTTACTTTGTGCGAAGAAGTGACGTTAAACCAGACAACCGACAGCATGACTGCAGCATCAGACGAGGAACATACAGCTGCAAACTGTGGCTAAACAGCCCCGATGTGCCTTCCTCTGTTCCTTATATACTAAATATACCGTAATGGCGGCTTCTTTCTGATTGGACAGAAAGGCCGTGCAATTGACGTAAATATTACCCCAAATCCACTGTTCTCAACCCAAGGTGCACCGCAACACCCATGTGACACGTATTGTATAATGGAAAATTACTCTTTTCCGAATTTAAAGGTTTACCCCCAGCGTGAGCCGTTCGTACGTGACTGGACAAAATAAACCTTGTTAACAAAGGAGCTTCCCACAACACACTTCTAGCTCGGCGTCAGCTTTCTGCTTTTGCTTTGCTCCAAGCTGAATTTATTCTGCTAAATACATAAGCTAATAAGCATTTGTTCTCTGTAACTATACACTGCTACATAATTAATACACTAGCAATAGTTTTTGTATTGAAGCTAATTAACGGTCTCACTGTGTTGATGCTGTACTATCGTACTTCTTGCTAATTTTTATAAGTATACGAGTATTGTGCAATTTGAAGATACCCTTGCAAGTATTCTCGGTCTCGCCACTGAATAAGTTTTATGCTGCAAAATACGTGAAGATAGCACAGTTTTGTAGCATGTGATGACTGAAAGAACTTCTTGGTCACATTTCACCATATTTAATCCTTATGCCCGCAAGAGGTGATACGGATACAGAAAATTCTCATGCAGACTTCTCTAGATAGTCATGTGAATAACAAGTTTCCTTACTGCAGAACGTCTTGTAGAATTTGATAGTTTATGTCCACATCACGAAGAGCTCTTTCTTGAGGATCTCTGCTTCGTACCTCTCTTTGTCTAACAACATCCGAAACACTCCTTTCAGATGAGTCAAGCTCTTTCTTTCCTTCTGCCCCCGCCCTCTCTCTCTCTCTCTCTCTCTCAAGTGTTAGTAAATACGTGAGAATGCTCGTGAACAAGATAACTGCCTATAGAATATCTTAGGCTATTTTCAGGGCCGGTGTCATTATATTTAAAACTTGTATTTTCTGGGCTGTTGTGCCGTGGTCGTAGGTTAAAATGCGAACCATATGCTTCGCCGGCTTCTACGGTCAGCAGCTTCAGTGGCAGTCACTGTAGGAGGTAAATACCTAAATAAATATAAGATAACTGCCTGTCAAGCTATCTTTCTGTATAAAGCTCATCTGCCTGTGATGCATTCCTATCAGCAAGGCCATGCATGTAAAGAGTATCGGTCTGTTCACTTACGGAAAACATTTTCTTCTGAATTTCTTGCTCTATAAGAAACAAACAACCAACATAAAACACATTAAATAATCAGCGGACAACAAAATAATTCAAATAACCTTACATTTTTACTGTACCACAACCAACCAAACAAGAACAATCAAACTTTCAACGGAAATTATTTAATTCAAGTAGATTACAAGGGACGTTGCATAATGAATTACCCTTTATTTTTTCATTATTTTTAGTCCGCTATTTGGCTCATCATGACAGTTACAAGTTACTAGTGCTTAGGTCTGCCCACATGTGATAGGACGTTCCAGAGAAGTGACATCACCGCACAATGCAGCGCATTTATGCAACTGCTGTCTTTATATGAGCGGACACCATGGAGTTTGATCATTACGGGCAGCACTGGACGACATGGTTTCTATGGAAAGAGCTTATAGTCACTGCGGAGATTCATAGTCAATTGCTGGCAGTGTGTGAGGAGTCTGTACTGTCTTGAACAGCTGTTTAATATTGGGTGGATGGATGGGAAAAGTGGCCGCACATCAATTGAGAAAGAAACCAGGCCTGGGAGGTTTGTGACAACACCGTCAACATTTCAAAAAGTGGAGCGGCTTATTCAGGAGAACAAGTGCATAGCATTCACTGAAATGGAGGTGGCCACCGTTCTTTCTAGAAACGCTCAGTAACGCATAGTGTACGAACACCTGAATTTGTGGATGGTTTCTGCTTCCTTGAATGCAGCACTAAAGCAACAGCGCAAGGACTTGTGCTGTGATATTCTCCAACGCCACAACCAGGATCCGGAAGGCTTCATGTCCAAACTTTTGACTGGCGAAGAGACCTGACTCCACTACCATGAGCCAGAAACTTAATCTCAACCAATGCAGTGGAAGCCTAAAGGCAACCCCCCACCAAAGAAATTCTGTACAGCGCCCTCAGAAGGCAAACGCATGGCTACCGAGTTTTGGAACACAGATGGAACCATCCTGATTGATTGGATAGAACCGAACACCACCATTAACAGTATGGCGAATGTGGCGACTCTTCGTAAGTTGCGCTGAGCAATTCAAAAAAACGGCTAGGAAAATTGGCAGAAAGTGTGCTCTTTCAACAGAATTACGCTCTTCCTCATACAAGTTGGAAAATCACGACTGCCATCGCTGAGATGCTGCCACCCCCACCGTATTTGCCTGACTTGGCGACTTCTGAAGAGCCCTTCGGGACTATGAAGAGACTTTTGCGCGGACATCATTTCGCCAACTTAGAGGAGTTGCAAGCAGCTGTCCTGTTGTGGGTGCGACGGACTCCAAAATAAGTGATTCTTGGAGGGCCTGCAGAAGTTACCACGCCTGTGGCGTAAGTGTTTACATCTCAATGAAGACTGTATTGAGAAAGTAGATATAACTACTGAGGCAAAAAGGTTTTTATTGCAAAATAACAATAACGTGTAATTCATTATGGAATGCCCCTTGTAGTATTGTTCTCAACAAAGAAACAATCTTTTAATAGCTCTTTAACAACATATTTTAAAATAGTTATTCATATGAACTATTTCACTCTTTTGATGTTAGGGGTTCGTCTCAAAAATATTTGACAGCAATACGGATACACCCTGTATACATGAAATGCTCTCGATATTTGCTTGTAAAGGTTATCTATCGTATTTGCGTAACTATCCCCATTTACGCTTTTGGAATTATCACCATGTAGCATCATCATTAGTGCGGTTATACAAAAGAAAGCCGAAAATGAAAAAAGAGGTTATTTTTCAAAGGCAACTGCACTTGTTAAGGTAAGGTTAACAATATCAACTCAGAAAAACGCTTTCCCTTAATGAGATCCTTTCTTTGACTGATATCTTTCTCCTTTATGAGGAACTGCCTGGGCTGACAGAGTTGTTTATGTGACTGTCAACCTCAGCGACAATGCGAGTTTTGCGTGTGTGAGAGAAACCTTTAAAGCGAGTTGGGTTCCTATTGTGATGTATATAAATCAAATACAGGAAATCTGTGCTATTATGGCAACATGAATAGCCGCTCAGCGTTCTTCACTTGTAAGCAATTCAAAGCATATTGGCAGAATGTTCATAGAAATACTATTTAATCCATAATGTTCAACAATACATAGCTGCCTCTAAACAGTTTCAGTTTAATAATTTTGCAATAAGATACATATCGGAGCAAAAGAAGGCTGAATAAAATCTCCAGTACAATATGTAAGTACATATACCTGGTGTAAAAAGAATTGAGTCACAACTAACATCCTTTCTAATGTCTTATTATATTTTTAAATTACTAGGTCTTACTGTCATAGCCAATTTTCATCATTCGTACCCTTGAGCGTATTTGAAGCCCTTGCACTCGCAATGAAGTCAAAGTAGATTCAAAATTGCCTGCGCTGACTATGGAAAAGGGTTAAATCTACAAGACCATGATTATCTAACTGTAAGTTATCCGTAATCTTCCCCTGCTATTACAATTATTACCCGAGGCACTAGATTATCCTATTATGCATGGGGTTACGAAATCATTGGCTTGGAGCTCTCCCCAGACAAAATTTCAAGAAAAGTTATATTACGACACTGGGAAGCCCATAGCACACAATAAACACCAACCCATTTTCCTGGATATGGTGTTTCAAAATCTCGCGCTAAAACAATCTACCGGCGCCTCTTCATGTTAGAACCACATAGATCCCCTACTAGCAAATGACCCATCGTTCTCCAGCAGCTCTGACAATGCTGTCTCAGTCATTTCAATTGAAAACTACATGCATAATCTGGCAGTTTAATAAAATCTTAGGGAGTATGTCACTAGAAAAAAGGACATACTGTTTTTGGAAATATCATTGCATTATGTTTTAGTTGCAAGGGTTTTCTAGCTTAAAGGAATAATTTGTAAATTAATTTGAGTTAGCTACATTCTCCCTTCATTTTTTCCATTTTTCAGGTGTCCTTTCAAAATGTATTATTTATTCCTCAACGCATCTAGCCGATTAGATGGATCGCTAAAACCTTTACTCTCCAATGATAGTTTTCTTCTGAGATCCTCCTGCCATATTGATAGACAGCATGATAAAAGCAGGGTACGTCTTTTTTTTTTTTTTTTTTTGAGGTTCCATTAAGAACAAATCATATGCCTTCTTTTGAACCGTTCGTTTTTATTTTTCTGCAGCTATAGGTACCAATCCCTTTTAATCATTAGTACGTTTGACACATTGTTTCTTATCAACTCATTTCTGTGGAACAACGGCCGCAGCAGTTACCTCGTACAGATTTTCCAGAACCAAGGTACTCACATAGTCTTTCTGCTTCAACCGGACATTATTCCATAACTTGAGAGATTCCGAAAATGCTCAGTGCAAAAATTTTAAAGTGAATTTTAAAATAAATTTCAAAAACATATTCAAAACTAAGCAAATTGAAACTCAGTTATTTGCTCTACAGGTACCAACGGCTCATTATAAAATGCATCAAGAATCACAAAATGTCTATCTCTATTGTGTCTCTTAACTTTTATTTCTTTTTGTGGCCTGTACGATGGAATATCTCAAGCTGCAATTACTTTTTTGAGCGCAGTTACTTCAAATTGCAAATTTAGTACGTTTTCCGCCAGATCTAACGAATGTGGAATATTTATTGGATATAAAATTTAAAAATAGTTCACTCTGAATAATACCTTTTATTGATTCCTAATATTATTATAGCAGAAAAAATATACTCAGTTGCACTAATTAGATACAAATTTAGGGAGCTTCTATTTATGTGTAGCACTTTCCTATGAAATTGTTTTAGTAACATTGGCTGTTAGATTCTTACTGTATTCGTGACAGTTTAATAATGTCACAATATAGGTAAATTGTTCGTGAAATTTATTAACATTGTTCCTAAATCAAGACTATTGTGCACACTGTTGGATATGTATACAAAAGAAATGTGCATAATTGTTTATTCCTGCTCATTAGTAGTCTACCTGTTACATTAGATTAGTGCATTCACTATTACCGTACTGACATCTATTTTCTAGAGCTTAGAAAAATTCCTTTAATGACATTAAGATACAATTGAACTATACGCTACCGGTCTTGAACTGTCCTACTTATTGACAAACCGAGCAGGTAAAAGGGTGAACGATTAAGAAAACTTACTAAATGAAGCACCAAAAATAGATTCCTATCTCATGTCTACTTCTGTCTCTGTGCCACAAACTCAACAAAAACTAAAATAAACAGAACGACTAATACGCAAGTAAACAAGAACTGTCTGCTATCCTCAAAATATACAAGTGCGAAGAGACCACCTCATATAAAGGTAACAAGAAAAGCCTTCTAAACTAGAAACACTGATAAACAGAACAGACAAGCAAGAACAGTCTTATTTAGTGTGTTAAGACCCACTCATATCCAGGTAAACAAGAAGAGTTTTCTAAGTGACACAACAATAGGTATGAAGAGACCAACTCACATCCAGGTAAACAAAAAGGGTCTTCTGACCGAAAAACCAACAAGTGTGAAGACACGAACTCACATTAAGATGAACAACAGCCATCTCCTAAACTGACACCAAAAGTATGAATGGGCTGGTTCATATACATATAAACAAGAAGTATTTTGTTACCTAAGAGCCAATAAGGTATATCTACTTCCAAATACGTATTCGTTTGAGGATTCTACAGTTGGGTTGAGGTTAAAATTGACAAGTTGTTTCAAAGTAGTCCAAAACAAAAGTTACAACCAAATCATGAATATTCTGAAAACATTTAAAATGATCCGAAGACTGTTTACCCTCGAAAATATTCAAGGGGCACTATCTGATGTATATGCTTTTATAGGAGAACAACACGAGCAGACACCTGATCACAGAAGTAACATCCTTAATTTTATAGTTAGGCACAAAATACAATGCACATCAATGCTAGCCAATAACAGTGTACGAAGAAGAGGTTATGTACCTGCGAGGTGTCCTATTAAGAAGCTGCAGTTTTCTTTCAATTAGAGGTTTATTTTTCCATGGGAATAGTGTTCCGAAAGAATTTTCCTCCAATACAGGAATAACATCCAATATTGGATGCCTAGAACTCATAAATAGATCTTTCGTCCTTGCACAATATATTACATTTGGCATTAAGGTAGCGGCCCAGTACCATGTATATCCGCTGAAACTTGGGAATGTTTTTTAATTATGGGAACTGTATTCTATAATAAAGTCCATAAAAAGTTAAATATACGTGGTATTAATCAATTGTTCTTGATTACACTACTGACAATACTCAACAGGGAATTTTACTATAGTTCTGCGATACCTATGTAGGTCTCTGATATGAGGCAATTCTAAAACTTATTTTCAAGAAATCCTCTGGAAATTCACGCTCATCTTATTCTTGAAAGACCTTGGGTTGAATTGCCTTGTAGGATTAGTTTAATATAAAACACTTTGCAAGAAAGAAATCTGTGGTACTGCGTCTAATATATCAGATCATTCTTTAAACTGGAATTAAGAACCACTATTTCCTAGTTGACTGTGTTTCCCAGCAGAAACAGCTGCGATTGAATATTGTACTGAAATAGTAGTGTTTTGCCCTTGTTCCGTCGCTATTATGCTTTGTTCAGTATTAATCCATAGATGGGATACTCCGAAGCTGTACTATGATGAAACTAAACCCCTGTATTGTAACACTATTATAGTATTGTTGATCTGGTAGTGCTGATCACTCATAAATTTTATCAAAATTAAAACACTTCAAATGCCTTTAAAGCAATACACTTAACTGTCGATACTTCCTCGAATCCTAGTACATATTTGGAAGTTGGAGGTCTTGATCTCAAGTCTCACAATTCTCAAATTGCATTTGCTTCCGTCTTCGAAAATTATATCAGAACTCTCAGTTCTCGTAGTGATTAGAAAGTCTCTTCAGACATTAAAAATGCACTCCAGTGAGAGAAAGAAATGAATACAAATATTAGGAAGTAATGTGATGTGAACATTTGTGGCTCTGAAACATCTAGTTACAGAAAGCTAAGGAACAGATTTCACAATTTACAGCGAAAGAACAAAACTCAGGACTATGTGTGTCTTTTTAAAATAATTCTCTCATTAATAGCTAAATTGTGAAAGAGGGGAAGAGTATATGAAGTACCGATAAATCACTTTGAATTATCTTTTTTCCTGAAATTATGTACCAGATCAGAGTGTTATTCAAACTGCACTGAAATTAATACAATTATCTCAGCGATTTTGTAAAATATAGCGGTTATTTCAAGATAACGTCAAGCTAGAGACATTGAAATGATTCCAGGACTGTATTCGTAAATTGAATTTAAGAGATTCCTAAGTAGTTTCTCTAATTTGTAAATTGTATTAAGGAACTTTGTCACTCTACCATCTAATAACTGCTCGGCATAATGATGAGAGCTTCTGTCATAAGCAGAGCAAATGTTATCAGTATCTCGACGACAGTAAAATGCATTTCCTTTTGGGAATGTGCTCTGAGAAGGATGCAGCACTGCAAAAGAGCTGTAAGGTCATTAACAGATCAATAAATCAACAAATAAGAGTTTGGTATAATTTTAGCGAAGTTCATGTACGTTTTCTTTACTTTTAGTTAAGATAATATAGCGTCATATTACCCTCAATAAAAATGTTATACTAATCAACTAGTCGGTTATGTTATGTAAATTGCACTGGAAAGCTTATAGGGAGGGAGTACCAAACTTTCCTTATCCAGGATTCCAAACACTAAAACCTAGGGATTGCTGTAAATGCGTGCCAAAACCTTAAGTAAGGAAGAAAATGCTTCACTGGTTCATTTCCATGTTTTTAAACTTACCCGTTTCATTTTCAAACTACTCGTTGATCCAGTAATCCAAAATATTTCTCAATACATGTTTTATGCGGTTTCCGGAAATTTGTTTTCAAAGAAACTTCTGTAGGATTTTTCCACCCAGGAAGCTGGCCATATACGCTTGCTTATCCAGCAGTATTAGAAAGAAGAAAATACTGGCGCTGCCCACAAAGAAGAGCTCTTTATGGCGAAATCTGCGAGATTCATTTTGCTTTCTCTTGTTTGTCATGCCAACACTACGAATAGCATTCAACACAGCATTCTTCAGTGTTGCTCATTTCCGCAATGCTCTAAGTGCCTCTCTGACTACAGGTACTTAGTGCATTTGGAGGCTTAAATTCCGTTAAGTTTCCCATACAAAACTAGCTCGTGTAGCGTGAATATACGAGGATACAATTGAAGGGGCCTACAAAGGGAAAGCAGAGGTGATTTTACGCATTTCGATTTACGCTACTGCGGATAAAATTTACACTTTTTCCAACACCGCTGTTGCAGATAAATTCATGTGCTACAATACACCTATAGCTCCTTCAATTTAGTTGACAAGTTTATTTCAAATTTGAACTCTTAATACTCAACTTCTTTTGTGACCCACACACAGTAGCGTAAGGAATCGTATTTAGAAGTTAATCTTTCCCTAGTATCTGCAAGGAAAGAAATTCCAGGCTCTTCGTTCGCCAGAAACTTGGATTTTCACATAAGCAATTAGAGTAGTATTTAATTATATGTATATAAAATGACTACGCCAATGGCTCACGGGCTTACAAGGGCGTCGCCGTTGTATATAATCTTTATACCCCAGCTGATATGGGCTGTCTAATAAAAGCATCATCCTGAGTTGAAATCAAACGCGCAACCGTAAGGACAGGAGTAGGTAATTGGATCACTCATGCCGACAATCTGGATCTTCAGTAGCGAAACTGTTTAAGTGTTTCAACTTTAATTCATCACTATTCCGCAATGTAGGTTGAGACACCATTACTTTTGTCGCTAAAGAAACGCTATTCTGAATTCGCTCTAGCAGCACACTCCTTGTATTACTCCGCGTCCACGTGCATAAGTGTATGTGGCAGACGACAGTGTCACCTTCGTCCATGTGTTATCCATATCACATTTAAAACAAGTTATATCAGCGAGAATTGCTCACTAGTATCTTTTTCTTAAATAAATATGATTTTCCTATTAAATGATGTTGAGAAATACATCAAAAACAGGATATGAAAATGAATACATTCAAACCAAGACGTGAGTTTGAAGCACCTTTGTACTTTAGTTGGTCAGATTCAGAGCCGTCATTGCTAGCAGGTTATAATGCAACTACCAGGTCGGAATCTCAGGATAATCCTGGACCGTCATCTCCTAAGTTTAGCTGTAAACTATCACAACCATATCAGTGAGAAATTCCAGTGGACGCAGCTGTTCTTCCTTGTTCACGTGAGTGATGTCAGCGTGCTGAAAGCTGACGCAACTCTTTCAGTTTGAAAATTTTATTGTCTGCAAAGTGAAAAACTACCCCTATCTAAAATTGTGTTGACATTATTTCGCTTCGCAAACCAAAACCCCATTGCTAAAAGTAAAGTACAGAAGGTTGTATGTTTAAAATCTGGCATATCAAGATCACTGTTGACAGCACTTAATATGTTGTTTATTGTAGGCGGCTCATTGTCAAAAAAAAAAAAAAAATATTATTCACTTTGGAACGAACTGTTCACTTAGCAAACTCGTGCACTTGTCCTAAAACTGCTTTAGCTCTCTTCAGTTTGTTTAAATTATTTGTAAACGTAAACAACCTTCGCTTCGGATACCCACTGTAATCTGCCGTTATTTTCAAAAGTTCGTTCACTAAAATATACAGATTGTGCTCCTTTAACTTATAAAACACATTTAAAACAACCTGCTTCTCACTGCTCTTAAACAGTTTACCATTAAGGTCCTTTTTATATTGGTACTAACGAATTCACACCAGTTGCAGGCCGCGCCGTGGCCGAGTGGTTAGATCTCTCGGCTCTGACTCATGCGGCCCGGATTCGTGAATTTGTGGTGGACAAAGCGGCGACAGGGAGTCTTCTCCGGATTATCGCATTCCACCGGTGCTCCATTTTCTTTCCATGTATCATCAGTGCCATAACCTGATATGCCTATGTAGTAAAAGCGGGCGTTAGACACAATAAAACAAAAGAACACCAATCGCAAGCTTGCCGCCATATTCCTCACTGACATTTTGATTGCTTTTCTCCTGCCAATGTATCCGCTTATTTCTTGTGAAAACATATATCTATTTGTATTTTCAAATAGTTGAAAAAAATACAGCGCATTATAATGCTACAGTTAAACTTATCGATTACCGTATTTTACAAAAATAATATTAAGTAAAATGGATATGTTGAGTGCTTCGTTCTCAAACCAATGTGAGCATTCACAGCGGTCACGTGCATGCAGCTGCTCTCGGAATTATTCATTGCCGTACATTGGCTGCTTCGTAAACATTCATTCGTTATTTGGAACCTTCGTTACAAAGCGGACCTTATATAAACACGTTTCTGTAAAAACGGAGTTTTCAAGGCAATGGAGACATATGCCATAGTGGTTGATTTTGCTCTTAAGTAAATTTACGTTTTCGCGGTGAGAGCATCCTGCCTGCTGAGTGTCACCTTCAGTGCAGTTGTGGTTGTTACTGCTGTCGAGAAATTAAAAATGCACATTCCCAGATATCTTCTGAAAACACAGTGTTTTTTCCTGCATCGTAGGACGGCAGTATACCGAGTTAAATAAATGTTTGCTGTCTTGCCTTAAGCGAGAGACGAGATTAACGTCCATGCCTGGTTAAAGCATTGATCCTTTCGTGATCCGAGTAAATACGTTAATTTATTCTACAGAGGTGGAGTAAAATTGTATATACTCCAGCTGATCGAGGGGCTGCACATTCTACTGTCTACTCCTATCCAAGCAAATTAGACTTATTCTACAGCCTATAAGTAGGAATTGGTAGTGGCTGACCTAAAACATCCGTTTATCCATCATGGATATATTTACGTTTACTAAGTTTCGGCAAATAATTCCGAGATATTGTTTCGAGTCAGATATTGTTTAAAAAAATCTGACGTGTTCCATTCACATGACTTTCTCTGTTCTACAAACAAGCTTTCCTTACACAAAATTATTCTCTCACCTACGTCATGTTAGTTGAGATAAACATCAGCAAAAATGCTCTTAGAACTTGCTTCCTTGTAGGTAGAACGGAATTAAGGGAATATACTAGGCTAAGGTGTTAATCAAATCTTTTAAAATATATTGTTATGCGAAACAAATGAAATTCGGTTCTCTTTGCATTCCCGGGAGTAAACCATTGGAGATGATACGAAAGGTGAATTTCCACTTAAGAAAATTTTAGATAGTTTAAAACTGAAACAAAAAACGTGCATCTCGGAAACAGTTAACTATACAAAAACGCATAGGCATAAATTGTGTGTTTTAATGAGATTTAAATTCTTTTGCAGTAATTTTTTTGTTTATCTTTTACTATTTAGGAATTAAATAAAACTTATCTAGAATGAAGAGGTGTTCCCAGAAAGTTTAAGATGTATATTTCTTTTATCATAAAATACACTTAAACATATTGCATTGTAGTAAAAATCGTTAAACCTATTTTTGAGAAAATAAGAATTTTCGAAAAATATTCCTTACAAAGGGTAATTGGTGTTCGGGTTATATTTTTAAGTTCTTCGTGTTTCATCCTTGGAAGATATTCAGCTTAAATATCGAGTTTCGTTTCTGAGCTATGCTGTACACCAGCCACACATACACACATACGGACATTGTACATGCATGCCAGAGTAAGTGTAAAGTGTAAGGATATACTTTTGGGGAGTTTAGCTATCATTCTTTTAGTAGTGCTTAATGCACCTTCTTACTACAATGGCACCACAGGCGGTGGACGTCAATGATACCCGAAATAAAATGATAGTTGGGAAAGAAAATTTTGGAGACTTCTGATACGTGAAGGAACCTGGAAAATCTCAGTCAGGAAGGTACAGTCATGGCGAGATTTGAACCGTGGACCACTCTTTCATTACTTCCAACCTTAACGACCTGGACGATTCATGATGATCATGCAGTTATTATTCAACTCTCTGTTTTCTGTAGTGAAACACTTTTTCCTACCTGGTTTCAACAGTTCCCTCAATCAACCATTCGTCAAAAGAAGTGATAGTAATCCTTCCAGTGAGCGGCTTACGTTTTCATTTTTTCAAAAATGTTAAACACAACATGAAATATACCCTTTTAAAAACTGTGTAAAATTATGTAAAACATATCCATAAGTGAAGGCTTAAAAATAGGGTTTTTCATAGGTGCGCCACAAATTTACTTGACTGTACCGCAAAAAATATATTGGGAAAAGTTGTACACGAATATACAGGCTTATGCACTACAGTAGTGCCGTTTATTATTCCTACGTAACTGATAATGCATAAATACTAAACGAAATATACAAAGTCAAATATTAGGAGTTCTTGCTAATAATATTACACTGATAAATAACTCGATCGCCGATCTCTGCCATGTGGACGTGGGCGTGAGGCCGGCAATTGAATTGGCAGAATCACAATGTTTTACGTAAATGTCGATCCTATACAAAAGATCACAGTTAACATTCCATTGATAGTACTTAAACAGCCTACAACTTCACTGAGCATTATTCTCTAATTTCACCATTAAATTGTAAGCTATAACTTGAAGCACTCAATACGACTTTACATTTGTGCATTATTAAACATTTTCACAACGGGAATATTTAGAACCGCATAATCACAATTACTGCGAACAAAAACTACGCATGTTGCTCACTCTTGGCTAACACAAACAACAAGGGAACTGAGTTATAGTATAAGTATGAACTGATATATTTCTGACAATGAAGAAGACATACGGCACTGACGAAATACAATTCCAACCCCATCGTCCGATATGACCAACCTGGTTAAAGGACGTTAAGCTGCAAAAAAAAAAAAATCCAACTTGCAACAATACCTCATTATGTTAAATACCTAAAAACATGCAACGAATAAAATTTGAATCTAAATAAAGCATTTAAAATATCAAAATACGAGCCAATACTCCTACTCGATTTATTCATGAAAACGCTGTGACACTTAAAGAGAGTCATAAAGAAGACGGAAAGGGGCAGATAGACTGATACTCTTAAAAAATCTGGGAGCGGATGTTTGCGAAATCACTCACATTTCCGAAGCTCCGAGATAGAGTTGAGAATACTTAACCAGTTGATAAAATCCTGAACAGCATACGAGGTTCAATTGCATTTACTGCTGATACTTCAATAGCTCAGGTTCGACTCAAGGGCAATGCATTGGTCGTTATTCTTGCCTATGCTAATTTAGATAAATACTTCGAATAAACCTTAATCAATATAGGGACTTAAGTATATTGATCTACATGTGTGTAATAATTGAAGTGAAATAAATACATATCTATATCTATCTATATACATATGTACCTCAAGTTCAGCGGTTGGATAAAAATTGTAAATGATATATCAGGAACAGGAAATTCGGACGAGATGGGGCAAGTGTTTGACCACAGCTATTGGAACACGAGAACAATTATGAGGATACTCTATGATTGCAGGGCTTTGGTGCCCGCCTGAGGTGCCAAAAGTAGTTAAAGCGGGCGTTAAACACTACCAAAAAAGGGCTTTGGTGCGAAGCTATGTACCATATTCGAGGTCATTTTAAGATAATTATAGGTGGTATTCAACAAATTAATAACTTTATAAGAAAAGAACAGAGGCTTGATCCCGTTCTTTCATGTGGAGACTTTTAAGGAATTCTCATACACTGTAACTTTAAAAAGGAACATTTGCTCGCCTGCGGTACCATGCTAGTAAAAACGGCCATAAAGGCTATCAGAAAAGGAACATTTGGAATGGGTATATAAATAATGCAACAAATAGACCTCACACGCAAAGAAATATAGCGGCGGTATGATTCAATTGACACACACATTTCAGATTCTACGTACGTCTTAGCTTAGAGACCCCTCTTCTATCCCCGACGCGATTACTATCCATTCACGTGAATTTCTATTCCTATTCCACAAACAACATATTATTGTAAGAGGGGCATAGGGCTGAAATCTTGCTGATGTGGTATTCACGAGCATTGAATCTGGACGCGTTGCTCCTTTGAAATGCCTACCGCCCGAAGCATTCACTATCATAGAACTCTCTCATGCAATACGAATATTATTAATATTATTGTTGCTGTTATTATTTTAATAATAGTTAGTTAATTAATATATAACGATATATAATAAGAGGAAAATAATAATAATAATAATAATAATAATAATAATAATAATAATAATATGCTTGTTTTCCCACTTTTTGGCCTTAAGTAGTTAATTAACCGGCTGTTTTTACGTATGTAAACGTCTGTGTACACGTGTATGCATGTGTCTGAAAGAGGCGGCATTGCCTTGTGGATCAGTTATCTCCTTTTAAAAATACTTATGTAATACAGCAGATGCTCTAAGTGATTCTATCAAGCAAGTAAAGTTGAAGAGTTCACTACAAATTTCAGTGCAACTATGAAGAGTATGTTCTACATAATCCTGGTAAGCAACTAAATTTAGAGATGATAAACTACTTATATGTTCTAGTTAGTAATATAAAAAAAGGAAAGTCTCTAACAATCAGCTAAACATGGATAATATTTCAAGGTACAAAGCTAGCCACAAAAAGATACACAAGAGCAGCTGAATCAATTAGAACTAGATGTAATGATGATGATGAATTACCACAAATCATATTAACCGAATTTTAATCATAGAAGATTAAACAAAAACGAATTCTTTATAATACCTTGTCCTTAGTTGTGTCTACAAAACTCCAACAAAGATGCAAAGGATGTATTGAGTGAGGCTATGTATACGCTGAGAATTCAAATTGAGGGCAAGTTATAATTTCAGACTAAATGGTTAGGAGATATATTTCAAAAGCATACGTCTTATGGAATGTTTAGTTAAATGCCAATGATGTGGAAGGTCATAAATTAATAATCCAGGTAGATATAAGTGACGTTCTTCAGTCAGTAACGAAATTTCGTCATCATATACTAAACTTTATAAAAGTAAATCTATTCCCCTAGAGGGTAGAAGCATATAAAAATGTCTACTTACTCGTTGGATGGAGTATATGGCTTACAGAATTAAGTTGGAAGCTACAGAATAGTTAATCAGTGATTCATCTTAATTATACTTTTATAAATAAGGAAGAAGCATAGCTTTATATCCAGTTTGAATGAACTCAGATATAAGCACATTTCTGAAATGCTTAATGTACACCGAACGATTCTCATTCTTATAGCAATAATCATCATAGCATTAATCAAATTATCATTATTTCATCGGGACTACAGTAGTCAAGGTTGTTAGAATTCCAGAAGTAAAAAGTATAATATAGCCATTATTGACAAAGCCTTTATA
Organism: Hymenopus coronatus; assembly: GCA_030762935.1. Taxonomy (NCBI): domain Eukaryota; kingdom Metazoa; phylum Arthropoda; class Insecta; order Mantodea; family Hymenopodidae; genus Hymenopus; species Hymenopus coronatus. The sequence continues at coordinate 350,689,232 of CM060900.1, forward strand.
TCTAAGTGCAAAGTTAAAGGAACATCATCATGACAAGATTGGATTATATCTACAAGAGACACCATTTATACGAGGGCTGTAAATAAAGTAGTGGCAACATTAATAGAACACAATCTTTATTGAACTCACAAGTACAATTGCATTACATTCCTTCAATGTAGTCACCCGCAAAGTCCCTGAATTTTGCCAAATGTAGGGCAGCCGTAGGGGACCGTTGGCAAGGCTATCTCTGTAGATGACTACGACGGAGTGCCCTACTGCGCGGACTACAGATGCCACGTCAGGAAATGGGCGGCCTCGGCGGGATTCCTTCAACTTCGCAAACAGGTTGAAGTCACAAAGACTCATATCTGGTGAGTACGGAGGATGTTTCAAAACCTCTCAATGCCACCGTTGCAATAAGAGCTGGACTATGTTTGCGACATGACAACATGTGTTGTCATGCAACACTATGGAATGATCGTTTTGCAATAAACGTGGACTTTGCGTCGCATAGCCGGACGAAGATGTAGCTCCAGAATTCGGTAATATTAGTCACTGTTAACAGTTTGTTCCTCAGGCACAGAATGCGCAAGAATAACACCCTCGTAATCGTATGCTACAATCAGCATCAGCTTCACTCAACTGGGTTCCTGTCGAACTTTCTGTGGACGCGGTGAACCTGGGTCATGCCATTCATTCGACTGACGCTTCAATTCCAGCTCATAGGCTCGTGTCCACGTCTCATCAATGGCGACAATACGCTGCAGAAATGCGTCTCCTTCGTTGCGGTATCTGTCCAGGTGGATGCCAGCCAGTGCATACCGGTGCCATTTCTGTACCTCAGTGAGTCGATGTGGAACCCAACGGGACGAAATTTTGCTCAGGTGAAGACATTTCGTCAGGATATGCCACACAGTTTGATGACTGAGACCAACCTCTGCGGATAACTCCCGGACAGTCCATCGATGATCCATGGCAACGAGACCACTAATGATGTCAATCTGATCTTGCGGAATGGACGGCCGACCTGTGCGGTGCAAATCCGCAGTCTCAGACCGACCTACACGAAACACCTTGACCCATCGTGCAACCGTACTGTATGGCAATGCATTCCCGCCACAGGCTTCACGTAATCCTCGATATCTTGCTGATGCATTTTTTCCACGGGCAACCTCGATTTTAATCCACGAACTCTGATCGTCTTTGGTAAACATGCTTTAGAGCGGTGTATTTGACACTGTTCACTTCAACGCTACACAGAAACAACACACTCTCAACTGACAGCCTGACTAATGCACACCATACATCGACACTAGTAACCTAATCACTCTCATATCCTATTGGCTCATACCCGCTCTCCTGTGAATGTGGGGACCATGTTGCCACTACTTCTTTTACAGCCTTTTTATTTTGAGCCTAATAATAAACCAATAGCAATTTACCTTTGCAAATGACTCTATCCTCTCCCGACATATTCTCCTATATGATCAATACACGACTGCATGCGTTCGAACCATTTGGCATAGCATTTTTTCCAATCTGCTATATCACCTGCAAAACATGGTTTTTTAATGCATCTATGACGTTTTTTACCGTCGAAAATCGTTCTGCATGCATTTTATTCTTCATATTTTAGAACAAAAAGTTTAATTAGGTGCCAAATCAGGAAAACACTCCGGATGATTCATGAATTAGAGTTTTTGAATGTTCAATAGTCGGCTAATAGAGGAGATATGTGAGCGCTTGTCTTGATGAAGAATGATCCGATAGCATTTGTCTGTTTTTCAACAAAAACTTCCAGCAAACAGAGGGTTGTATGGCATTAAGAATTGGCTGTTTTAAATTCATTTAAGGTGCTGTTGCCACATAATCAGTTTTTCTAAAAACACAGGTGACCATTTGTTTCGAAGTTCTTCGAGTGCGAACACCTTTGTAGGATTTTTTTCATCTTAAAGGACCCATACCGTCGACTGCTGTTAACTTCCAGCTTATATGAATAGATCCATGTTTCGTCACCTATTGTAATTTTATATACAATTTTTGAAGTCTCGCTGTTGAATTTATTGAGTTTTTATGTGCACAAATTGATACTACTATCCTTTTGAGATTGAGTCAAGTTATGTGACATAGAACGAGAGTAAACCAATAACAAGGCTAAATGGTCATGCAATATTTTATATATGCTGGTAAAACTAATGCTTAGAGTACCTCTATATCACAGTATGTGACATTACAATTCTGCAATATAAATTCTTGAACAGCATTAATGTTCTGGCAAAACTGATTTTGGACGCCCTTGATGAATTTTTATCAGTAAGTAAACGGTGGCCCTGATTAAAATTCGTTATTCCAGCATTTCACAGTGGCAAAGGATGGAACTTCATCGCCAAATGTAATAGTAAGATGAATAGTGTATCAATGCACTCTTGTTTTGATAATCCACGTCGAAAATCATAATAAATCATCGCACGAACATTTTCAGTCGTTAATTCTAACTTTTCGCTGACACAGTTTTGAAGTCACTGTAAGTAACTCAAATAGCATTCTATTCACAAAATATCTGAGGTAGTTTAAAGTCAACAATGTCAAACTTTCTAGCGGAAACACCAGATGGAACCTAGAGCAATAGGTGTTTCCAAAGCTTAAAATACTAATAGCGACCGTCGTACTGGAACGATTCCAAGAATTTGGTGAGTTGTCTACGATGACTCACTCCATTCAGTGAGCGAGAAATAAGTCATAAAATAGTTTTAAGGGCTTATTAAAAAAATTACGCCTTTTAGTGTTATAGCACGGTGATTACACCAAATATTGCTAAAGTGATTCATGATGCTGCACTAAGAAAGTTCATGAGAAATAAAATACCAGTAAAGGACTCGATCATTTTATGTAAATTTATTTGTTTGAAATGCTGCTACATACCAAAGTTTAACACACTCTAATTGTGGTTAATTTATACTCAAAGCGATGTGTGCATGACCATTAAGAGTCAAAACCGATGTTAATGTTGCAATTGCAATGCAAGAAATTCTGCAAGAACTGCAAACGTCACTCAGTACCATCGAGTGCAATAAGATCAATGATTTTATATAAAAATCTTTAAACGTTTAGTATAAAATTCATTTACACAACGGTGCACATAGTAACCTTAAGGTTGCTGCTGTTAAGTGTTTAATACGAAGATTAAAATATGGCATCAAAGAGAGCTACTACCTCCACGATCGTTTCACTGGCTATATGTTTTAGTAAGAATCATTACATGAAAACGTTCATTAAACAGTCCAAATTAAGCCAAATGAAGAATAAAGTTTATCTCAATGTACATGGTCTAAATCCATGAGGACAAAGAAAGAAGAGTAGCAGAGACAAGTTTATTCTTGCTGATTATCGGATGATATCTAAGAAGGAAGCGCACCCATAGTTATCGCTGACTTTGGATCGAAACAAGTTTATTTATGTTTAAGAACATACGACAAAACATTTGGAGCAATTTGACGTGCTATGCACAATTGGAAGGCTAGGAGGGGATGGGCGTATGAAGCGCAACATGTCGCGACTGGAAACCAAGCTGCCAGTTATGTATGTATTGTATACATAGGCTGTTACAAAATGAAACCAGCTGTGGTCGTGAAGTCAGTGGATGTCTTCGGTATTTCGGAGGAAAATCCAACTAGGGTAGATCGCATAGCTATATGACGAAGATGTTGATGATGAGTATAGAACTCCTATGGTAGATGAAGAAGTCACCGATGAAGATGATACTAAAAGTGATTTTGGGGATGATCCAGCGACACAGCTAGAAAGTGACAATCAACAGACTTCACAAGCCAGAGATCCAGCATTACTTGTCATTGTCAGTGGCTAGAGCAGCGGTTCCTCTTATTATCCGTCTCCACCAAAAAAGGCTATTTGGTTGATGCTTACCAAATCTGGACGAAGCACCCAAAAGGAAGTAATCCTTCAGAATGGGTTCTCCGGTTTCTCCCGCCATCTCATTCCACCGGAGCTCCATCTTCATATATCATCAGTGTCATCGCCTGCGGTGCCAGAGCTGTAAAATCGGGCGTTAAACACTACCAAAAAATTGTGCCATTCTGGACATGCCCCCTAGGGTCAAATTCACTACGGTAGTGACACAAAAAGGAACAAATATAAAACAAGACAAGTTTGTAAAACTTCGAAAAGAGGCTCAAATGACCTAGCAGAAACAGGAAGGTGCTACAAGAAAGGATGAATAACGAGGTACGTGATCGCTTCATTTAAATTCGAAAAAAAAAAAACAACATTGAATTATACATGACCAAACGCTACAAATTTGGGCTATGTTTTTTAAAGCACAAATTGATTCGAGCAACATCTTAGCAATCAAAGTTTGCAAAACGTGGCTGCAGTGGCTCAAGAGAAAGAATAGCATTGTTTATCTCATGGTCACACATAAAGTTGGCAGCAGATTTGTTACTGACGCTGCTGATATAGAAAAGAATGCTGGTCAGTTTGTTAAGGAAGTAAGGCGTTTCATTAAAGAGAATAATTTTACACCAGAGCATATAATTGGCGCAGATCAGTCAAGATTTGCCAAGGAGTTAATTTCTGGGTGAACTTTTGCCGTCCAGGGAGCAAAGACGATTTATGGTGCCTTGGGTTCATTTGCAGCAACCACTCATTCATACATGATAATGCTTGTTATGGTATCCTTCTTCCACAAATGGCCTTCTTCTTGTCTCAGAACACAGTGGTAAATTTCCAACAAGCATGACACTTCAATTGCTCATTGTGAAAGCACATGTTAGCATATCACCAAACATGATCAAAATGGCTTTGAAAGTGTTTCTGGGTCAGAGGTTATGGCCGAATTTTCTTGGAAGAGATCGTATTCTTCTTTTGGTTGATTCGTGGAAAGCAAATATAGATGATGCTGTATATAATGAGACAGTTCCAGAATATTTTGAGGTTCACAAGAAGTTGATCCCTGGAAAATGTACTGCATTGATGCAACCAGCGGACATCCATCCATTCAACAGTATGGTAACATTCACCACAAATATGAAAATCTTATCCTCCACAGTTGAATTGTGGCAAATAGAACAATTTATTTGAATTTAATCGTTTGTACACTTCCAATTTACGGCAAATAGATTCAACAATTGATCCGATTCGCTTTCTTGAAATCTAGTTACACCGATGAACGTCCAGGACCATATCAAGCATCATCCGAATACTGGTTTAGAAAGAAAAATGTTTCAAAGATGACCTTGTGCAGCTCGCTTTCGTTCAATGTGCTCACTGTGAACGATGTATATTTCAACACCATGAATTACGCATTGACTTTCATGTCTACTGCACTAGAACTGCCGTGGTGTATTTTATTTGCATTACATATTTACAGGTTCTTGAATGCATTAGCTTGACCATCTACAGTACTCAGCCTCGTATGTACTAATAATCTGCACGAGTATTCTTGTGTTTATCTATACATTCACCAAACTCGTAGCTCCTACATTTCTTGACCAAAGCAACTTCAATTTGCTTTTGATATTGGCTGTTCAACGCACTGTATAGATTCAAAATATGCGTCACAACATTTGAGTACCCTCCCTTGTAAGCCGAATTTTTTTTTTTTGAATAAGTATTTTAGGCAACCTAAACTCCTGAAACTTTACAAATTGATTTTACTAACCTACATTTCCCATTATTTACTCATTAATGAATAAGAATGCCGAAGAGACCAAGAGCGATGGCCATAAACTTCGAGTAGTATGAGTATTAACTTAGTTGATGAGATATTACATGAACGAGAAAAGAATAGTGTTGGGAAGTGATATAGATTCTCTCACAGATAATTAACGAATAGCAACGTTTTATTGAAGAATAAGGGTATGTTTAAAATATGCAGTCATTGCTTCTTTCAATGTAAAACCAAGAGCTTGTATTTCTTTATAATTGTCTTGCGTCATTATTTACTTACAAACCAGTGTTTTTAACGTCATTTCACAAAACACCACAAACACAGATTTAGCAAGTAAAAGACATTTACAAATATGTGAACATGTGCTGTTCCCTACATGGAACATCGAAGGCTTCAAAAAAAGGTTGGGTAGCGAGAATTTCTTGTATTTTCTTAGTGATTTTGACGTTGTATAATTAACAGAAACTTGGTTGAAAAACGGAGAAAATGTAACACTTGCTAATTTCCATAGTTTTAGTAGGAGAAGGGAGACACGGGAAGGAGGGGTATCAGTTTCATTCAGGTCTGAGCTGGAGGCTGAGATAACTAAATTAGAAATCAGTTTGCAAGGGGTGATTGCTGTATCTTTGGCACAGGGGGGAGTACAAATAATAGTTATAGGATTAAACAACCAGCCAGCAACGTCCAAGTATGCAAACAGGAATTTCTTCAGTAACTTAACCGAAACGTTAGTGTAGTTACAGGAAAAGTTTCCAGGAACTGAATTAATTCTCTTAGGAGATTTTAATGCGAGGTTATGAGGGGAGAATATTTCTCTAACGGGAGGTCATCAATGGGGGGGGGGAGGAATTCCGCGAAGGTCAGCGAAAGAGCAAGGATAGTTTTATTAATGGGGAGGGCAGACAATTACTTGCTTTCTGCGATGCCTTCTCTTTAGAAATAATGAATGACAAGTACTGTGAGGACCGAGAGGGAGAACTCACTTTCATAAATGAAAATGAGGGAAGTGTAATAGATTTTATTTTAATAAGTCAGGGTTTAATTGGCAGAATTAGAAATTTTTGGGTGGGGGATTTTATCGAGTCACATCACTGTCCGGTTGTCCTGGAACTGAATATAGAGACGGCCATTGTGGCGCATGCACCTGAAGAGGGGCAGGGGGACGAAGGGAGATTCATTAGTAAATTTATATGGAAACCGTCGGAAAAAGAAGTATTTGTTGATAAATTAGAAAGAAGATTAGGGGAAAGCAACGTAGGCACAGCGGAGGAACTAACGCATATAATAGCAACGGCTGCGGGGACAATGAAAGTCCAAATGCATGGTAAGGTAAAACGATTCAATGGTTGGTATGACCAGCAATGCAGAGCTGTAAAGAAACAAGCAGAGGAGGCTCTGTCAAAATTCAGAAGGGAGGGGGGAGATGACATTAGGAAAATGTTTACAAAAAAGCGAAGGGAGTATAAACAGCTCTTACGGGAAAAGAGAACTACGTGGCAAGACAAAATTACTCAGAAAATTAGTAATATGTTAACACGGGGGGATAACGCTGAGATGTGGCAAGTAGTAAAACATTTAAGAGGCAACCGTCAGGCGCCCAACGAAATTTCTCCCAGAAAATGGGCAATGCATTTTATGGGAGTATTCGGGAAAGGTGAAAGGGAAGGAATTGTTATAAAGGAAGTGCAAATTTTGGGAAATCTTGAGATCCCAATACTGGACGAAGAAATATCAGCATGAAAAATAGCACAGGCGCTGAGGAGTCTGAAGGAAGGCAAAGCTCCAGGGTTGGATGGGCTGCCCCCGGAAGTTTTTAAAGCCGCAGCCAATGTTAATGAGTTTGGTAGGAGTATGCTCCAGATATGTAACGATTGTTTATTGAGGGGAATTACCCTGCCTGTTGGGGAAAGGGCATTATTCATCCCATTTATAAAGGGAAGGGAACTATTGGAAATCCGGATAACTATAGGGGGGTAACTCTTTTGCCAATTATGTAGAAAATTTATTGTAGAGTGTTATATAACTGAATAAAGGACTGGGAATCTAAATTTGGCAAACTTTCAAAATTTCAAATGGGTTTCAGAGAAGGACACAGTACCATAGATGCCGCTTTTATATTAGACACTTTAAGGACGAAGCAACTTTTAATTAAGCGGGGAAAGCTTCATTGTGCTTTTGTGGACTTTAAGAAGGCATTTGACTCTATCAATCGAATAGCATTATGGTACAAACTAGGCAGAAAGGGGTTATCAAGTAAAATGGTTAGAGCATTGCAGGCAATGTATGAAAACGTCGAATTCCGTGTGAAGTACGACAGAAACAGGGTGTCCGAGAGCTGCCGAAGCTATAGGGGAGTGAGGCAGGGTTGTATTTTATCTCCCTTGCTATTTAATCTCTTTGTGGATGATATTACTGATACAATGATAACAGAGAATATTCAAGCGCCAGTAGTAGCGGGTTTGCAGATCCCAACACTTTTATACTCAGACGATTTAGTATTGTGCTCTACGACAGTAAACGGATTGCAACGAGGACTGGACAAATTTAAGAACTATTGCGATGAATGGCTACTTACAGTTAATGTGAATAAGACTAACGCAATGACTTTCAAAAAGGGTTGTGTTTATAGCAGGGAGGAGACTTGGACATATGCAGGACAGATACTGGACAACGTTAAATCTTTTGTGTACTTAGGACTCACATTTACAATGAACGGAAAATGGACAAAACACATTGACATTGCGAAACACAAGGCAAGGGTGAAAGCGGCGGAAGCCCTCCGGATACGCTGCAGAATTCCGAATATCTCCATAACCTTAATGGAAACTGTATACGGAGCGACAGTTAGATCCACGATGACATACGGAGGAGAAATAGGGGGGTGGGAACAAACAGGGAATTTGGATCAAGTGAGGATAGAAACGATAGAGTGCAAAATCAGAGCAGTTAAATATTGGATGAGAATTGTTCACGGAAACCAATCTCTAATTAGGGCAGTCTGCTACCGTGAACAGTTGCGAATGGAAGGTAATTTGACGTGGGCATCAAAATTAAAGAAAGGGTTGGAAACCATTGGGATGGGAGACATTTGGATGGCGGGGCAGGAAAACAGGCGAAGTATTTGGAGAAAAATTAAGAAACGTCTCTGTGATATTGACAGACAGCAAATGATTGCGCAATGCACAGATAAGGTGTCATTAGAAGTACAGTCTGTACTGAAATTGGAGTGGGGTATGGAGCAATACATCAAAACAGGTACCAAACTAATTAGAGAGGGGGTCGCGTGGATTAGACTAGGAGCATGGAGGAGCACGAAAATTTCTGACGAGAATGGTACGAGAATCTATCCCATTTGCGAGGAGGAAGAGTCGTGGACTCACATCTTGCTAAGATGTAGGGGTACGGAGGAATGGCGGGAAAAATATTTGCCGCGATTTTTTACCACTGCGAATGTAGGGATAGAAGCATGTTGGACGCTACTGGGGCACGGAAAACATGGACGGGCTAGGTAAATTTATACTTAAGGCAAGACAGCTGAGATCTGTGGAGGCTGCCAATAGAGAAGGGGGGGGGGATAAGATCAACTAAGCAAAAGTGACTACAATGTTCTACATACATATATATTATGTCATACTTAGGTCATTGTTGTGCTAGGGTTGTATATATTATGTGTATATATGTCTTTTAAGTGTAAGTGTAATTATATATTATAAGAGGGTGCATTTATGAAGGTGTACTCTGTGCTGTAAATTTAAATTGCTATATTTGAATATCTTTGTATCTTTATTTTCGGATTCACTCTTAATTTTATTGTTGTTTAATATTGCTTTTGACTGTGTATTTCCTTTGTCTTTTTATTTTCGTGTTTACTCTTTTAATTCTTTGTTGTGGTTGTTGTTTTAATATTGCTTGTAATGTGTATTACAAAAGCACGTACGGTCTGTGGACCCGTGCGACTGTTGAAATTCTATGTATGATATTGCTATGTTAATAAATACACTTATTCATTCATTATTTAGGCGGCATGGTGGTGAAGCAAACACAACACCTGTAAGCCGAATGAGGAGTGTGTTAAGGGAGGCAAATCAGCTTAGGGTTATTGTTTAATCCCCACAAAATAATGTTGTAACAAATATGATCAAGGTAGTCTAGCTCCTTTTACAGAACATATCAGATTGTACTGCTTTCTAAAATGGTGAGGATGTCAAAGGAATCAATTTCGCTTCTTTCAGCCATCTACTGTTGCTGCCTTGCATGAGCATGGAATGTTTTCATAAACAAATTTTTAATGTTCCAGTTGATACTAGATTTCATGTTTCATCATAAGTATATTCGGACATGCATTCGTGAGTAGCTTACAAGTATTGTTTTAATAGTTCATGCAACCCTCCGCTAATATACCATTCTAAAATACTAAACCATATCTAGATAATTAAAGCTGTACCTCAGCAGCTTTGAGAATACTTTGAAAATAAGTTCAGGGAGCATATAGTGCTAGCAGAACTCTGAATTTCTTGAAGGAACTAAAAGAATAGTATCAATATTACATAGATATTATTATATAATCCGATGCCTTATTTCAAATCTTTCCATGTTCATATTCCTATTCGGTGTAGGACACACTGCATAGGCGGCAATTATCTCCATGCAACTTTTCAGGCTCATCAAGTTACATATACGGAATTATTCTGCTCCTCTGCATCAGCTCCTGCATTAGTAGTGTAAGTGATCGTCAAGGCTAATTGTTCAACATATCTACCCAGTTGGATAATTTTTTATTGCGAAAGTTTTAGGTTTCTAGGAACTTTATACGTTTATACGTTGGCCGAATGTTATATAACGTTTATAGGATTGAGCAATGTATAGTATATATTTAGGCTTGCCTTCATTGGTGAAATGGTGTACCAAAAAGTGGTTGTCATGATTAGACATGCAATAGGAGAATAATGGAATGAGATTTGTCAGCTTACAACTATGATTGCAGATATTATGATCAATTCTAAGGTAGTGGCCTCATACACAGCAATTACCCTCACCCAAATATCGTCTAAACCAAAATCATTTTCGTATATGGTAGTTGATCAAAACTTAAAACACCCATCTGGTTTAGAACAAAATACAAATTTCAATCGAAATATAATATTTCGCAACTACTTAATTAGCAATGGCATGCAATTTACTGAAGAAATGATTAACTGAAATTCTTTTTTAAAAGACTCGGATATTGAGCATATTTAGAGATGTCTACGCAAAGATTTTAAGGCCAGAGATGTAGTCTAGTGTTGTTGTACAGCTCCAGTCGATTTTTTTATGTCTGAGGGTTCTCAAGAGTGGTATTTAGACAAAACGGGCTGGATATTTACATGTAAAAGATACAAGAATACACTTTGAAGAACCACTAAATTCAAGCATACCATTGGATTTTACTATACCTGAAGTTATAAGGTGTCCTTACTAGGGCACCTTACCATGTATGCCTCACTCAGCCACATTCTCCTTTTAACCTCATTTCTAATCAATATGCTTATATTTCTTATCAATTAGTACTTACTTTCGATCACGAAAATACCTCCAGATAGTTTTTATAGTGTTTAACACAAGAAGTGTTAAATACAAGGAATGAAGAAGTAGCACTGGGGGAATGCGATGGGAGGGGAAACCGGAGAACCCGGAGTAAACCCGCCCTGCGCCGCTTTGCCCCCACACATCCGACATACGGTCACTTGGGATCGAACCCGTGCAGCCTAGGTGTTCTAATCACTCGGCCACGACGCGGTCTCCAAGTAGCTTACCATCAGCGTTATTACTTCATGTTCATTTAAAGCTAATACACGGGTAATACACCAGGAATTTGTCTTTTAAAGAGCTCATTCTGATCAACATATACACAGAATGCCACCACTTTTACAGTCCAACTCTTTGAGAAACAAATCCGCTGCGTATAAACTAGGGTATATTGGCAGAGTATGTATGATTTTTCTATGCAAACATACATCTGCCGCAGTAGCAGCCGACTGGATTAGTGAACTTAATAAAGGAGGTAGTTAAACTTACTCTGAATCATTAAAATTATTGAAGTTGTAGGAACTTCTGACCAGACTATAGATTGCAAATAGTGATTTTTAGCCCTTTAGGCCCAAAAGAATGCTAAATTTCACGGATTATTACATGGAAGACAGCGCCGAGGTTTGCTGACATCTGTTTGGCCTTCGAGTTAAAGTGTATCATATCCGCTTATTCGTCTTCTGTTGTTTCGATGATGAAATTTTGAACAAGTAATTACCTATTACTTCACGCAGACTTTAGTAAAGGGGATACCGTCATCTTACTTTCTAAAGCTTAATGATCAGTATGATTTACTATCTTTGTTAGAAATGGTGAGCAATGGTCTTGATGCATACTGGATGCTAGGTTCTGTTTAATAGTACTACTACTACTGGTGCTGCTGCGGCGGCGGCGGCGGCGACGACTACTACTATGACGATTACAACGACTACTGCTGCTGCTGCTGCTAAATACGTTGTAGAATCTATATATCGACGAAGAACAAATAATTGCTGCATAATAATAATAATAATAATAATAATAATAATAATAATAATAATAATAATAATAATAATAATAACAATAGACTTCAGCATAATACAGTTGTGCAATCAGGAAGAAGAATGACGACTGTATGTTTTAAACCTTAGAGTGTTTGTTATATGGTAATGAAATTATTATGCTTAAAATTACCAGCTGTTGCATGAAGCATTTGTTGCTGCTTCTTCACCCTAAATCCATCCGCTGGGAGTCTTGACGGCGGTGGTGGGGATTGGAACGACGACGGTGTATTTAGAAATGAAAACAAATGTTAGAGATAAGTCTTTAGATTTATTGTTGAGTAATTTTAACACAAAAGTTCAGTCTTTCCGTTAATATTTACGTGTATCAATCATATCGGATCTGGCATGCAACATAATGTGCTCAGTTAGCACACTCTCAGTTAGTCTGTAACAACAAAAGGACGCACATAAGAATGTGCACAATTATATGTTTTACACAGCCTTTACGGATAAGGAATTTATCTTTATGTACACCTCCACACCAATAAGATATACATTTTCTTTGCTATTTCCGTGCCCTCTAAACCCCCATGGTTATAATGCTGCACTTCAATGTAATCACGTTAGCTTTTCTTGTTTTTTTTCTGTTTTTTTTTTTTTTTTTGGTACTGTTTAACGCCCGCTTTTACTGATCTGGCACCGCAGGCAATGACACTGATAATACATGAAGATGGAGCCCCGGTGGAATGAAATGGCGTGGGAAACCGGAGAACCCTGAGAAAAGCCGCCCCTGCGCCGCTTTGTCCACCACAAATCTCACATGCGGTCGCTTAGGATCGAACCCGGGCCGTCTAGGTTAGAGGCGAATGGTCTGACCACTCGGCCACGGCGCGGTCATTATTGTATTAGTTTACTGAATCTGACAGAAGAGCTTGTAATCCTTAAGGGTGACTGGCACTTTATCACCGTACTTCATTTTCATCTGATTTATTTCTATTTTGTCCTGAAGTGCTCATTTCTGTAGCTCGTTCAACTTTTTGGTTTTAAATAATCTTGTTCCCTCATTCAACTGTGTTAGGTTTGGTGTTACGATAAACTCCCGTTTCTTGTAAAGAAAGGAAATATTGGTACTATATCAAAAGAGTTTGTGAAATGGAGTTTGTTTTTCGAAAATCTTCAGATACCTAAAAGTATTTTATTTTCAAAATCATGTATTTTAAAATCTCTTGCTGTTATTAAATGTGCTGTTTTGACAGATTGTTGAAAATAGCAATATGTCGAATTAGAGATAAATCTTAAGCACTCAACGAAACAAGTTCCAGCAAATTGAAGTATATTAGTGTTGAATACTGATTTCAATACAATTAGATTCCGAAAGTAATGTAAAGCTCAGCAGGGCTATGTTCATTGAATTAATTCACAAACAAAAACACAACCTGTAATTCAAAAGAATGCAAAGTGTTTCAGTATTTCGCAGAACACAAACAGAATACTAATGTGCATTTTTGTTTGAGCTGTTGAAAAACATACAAAGTAAGGCATTTCCTTAATTATACATAACCGATAAAACAAGGGAATCGGTAATTTTATTTTAGGGGTTTAGAAACCACATAACTGGTGTTACCTTCATCTCGTTAATTGAAACTAAATGGATTTTAATAAATAAATTCGTTTTTTTGATCTTGTGTAGCTGGTAAACATCACCTGAGTGGTGAAATTAAGTTTCTGAAATTAAACCCATTTTACTAGCAAATATAGATCGTACGAGTTACACATGAATAATATTAAAATGCAATGGCCATGTTTTAGAATAAAAATGCATATATACACCAAGCACAAATGCCTGATTCTGAGCCTGAATTATTTGCCATTGTCAGTTTTGTGAAATATTCATGAATTCCGAAAAACATCAATTTGATTCATTTGTGGCCACATATTATTTTATGGGTCTTAAGGGGTTTACTCGAGCTTTCTTCTTGCAGACAAAAGTGCAGTCTTTAACAGAATGCTTTTAGCGAATTGGTTAGTGAAAGATGTCCAGATATTTCTCATAAGGGAATTTTAGTCAAACATTTTATAATAGGGCCTGGGCTGTCTGCAATCAAGTAGGTTTGAATATTAGCTGTACATATCATAAAGGTTTGCTCTCATTATTTTTCTATCCGTGTCACCCTCCGTGGTGTAATGGTTACCATGCTGACTTCATGTACCCACGGTCGCGGGTTCAAACCCGGCGAAGGAGGATGGATTTTTTCGGGTGTAAAATCCTTACCATGGCTTCTTACAGAAGGGAAGTAAAGCCATTGGTCTCGTGTGGTAGATTTACGGCAGGTAAAAGAACCTCAAGCCTGCTAGAGAGGCCTCTGAGCAAAATTAAGCGGTCTTTCACGCCCAATTTAGAATGGGACGCTGGGAAGCACAGCAGTTAAAGAGCGTCCATAAATAACATGACATTTACTATTTCTATCCGTTTCTATTCAACAAGCAACAAGTCAGTGATACTTTACAAGCTCAAACATATTTGCGTTGAGCGATAGGTAAGAAACGCAGATATCCACTACTTTGTGTGTTTATTACATTCGCTGCGGTTAATAGATTTATTTGACTTTCAAATACTTCACAGGTTAAATAGGGCTAACGAAATCATTGGAACCTATATTGTGACGTGAAAGTATAATATGCACATTTTACTTCACATATCCATCGATTTTACCATATTAGGTCAAATAGTGGACAATTTGAACCACTGATATCATATTTATGATATTTCCACTAACGCCACCAACTGATATTACACAAAAAAAACAAACAAACAAAAAACCAACATCTTATGCATATATACATGTTACGTAATGCAATTTTACAGAATCTGCTTTCTCTAATAGCAGTAGTGTAACTCAATGTTTAGTATAATCATTACGTATATATATATATAACGTTCTAGGCAACGAATCTGCCCATCACTCAGATATATTTGAACAGCAGTTATTGCGACTGAACTGTGAAGCAGTTTCCATACTATGCATGTACATCTGTGTTAATGAAAGCATAGTGTTACAACAATAGCACCTTGTGAGTGAATATTATTTACTGATATTATCAGTACCTAATAATGCTTAATAAACATGGGTCTTAAACCCGAAAAAAGCTTTGAGTTAAACAAAATGAGCCAATATATTCAAGAACCTTATGTTGAAGTGAACATAAACATTGTTCAAAATATTTGTTATAGAACTAGATGGCTCAGTTTGAAGTGTGAAGGTATATAGTTATTTCCATGTACATTTAAGATGAAAGAGCTGTTCATTTTGGGTAACGTTCTCAGTTCTTTTGAACACATAAATACAAATTTGTTTTAAGAATAAAAGACTACGCATTCTTATTCTTTCCTTAACTGAAGAGATGGCGAAAACTGTACCCGTAAGTTATTTGGACTTGGCAGGCTCCCTCTGGCTGCCCACATGCTGATGAGCAAGGAGAGGCAATTCCTGACCTGCCTGTTCAAGTGTGGTGCACCGGGCCGTGGCCCACGAGACGACGACGAGCAGTAAGAATGTAAACAATGTGACCTCTTGCGCACTCGGTCGAATAACGTACGGTCTGTACAAACTATATGTTAAGCTGCTGATGAGCATCTAATTAAACATTATAGTAAGGATTCAGGATGGACATTAAATTATACATTTAGATGCCTAAAAGGGACAACATAATACAAACTTAAACTATATGTGACACATTGAATCTTTTATGTTATTCATAATATTCTATACAGAAACGATATTTCTTAATCTATTGCAATGTATGACCATATACATTTTTAATATTTCAAAAACAAGTATTCTTCGGTTAGGGGTGAAACCCGATTTATACTCCGAAAATGTTCTTTCCGCGTCACAAGGTGTAGTGAGAGCAAACTTAAACTTTAGATCACTTGTGTGTAATTAACTGTTCTTTTATCACTCTAATGATGTCACACAATAATGAGTACTCTGGGGTTTTACTCAGGCACATTATTGAGTTTGTTTCTCACTGATAGATTCGCTCTAGTGGTAACTTGAGAAACATTTGTCGAAAATTCTTTTACATGACGAATGCCGTCCGACAATTCTAGTTTCCTATATTCCAAAGCAGTAATAGTTGCAGGTATACATTTATAATGATTCTGAATGGTTGTTCGGTCTTGAAGTAGCTGTTCTGGAACAAGTCTCTTTACCTGCCTAATCCACATATACTCTTCATTGTTGAGCACATTTATCATTTCCACAATGTTACTATAATGTGTGACATAGTACAATGCAACTTCGAGACATGTTCCCCAGAATGTCACGATCGGTCTTGGAGGTTAAGGTATATCTGGAGTCATCTCTTGGAATTTAATTAACCTTGAAGAGAATTTAAGGAATATCTTCTTAATTCCGCTTTTGAAATCATCTACACCAGCCATATATGTAACATGTATCCTATTTGGTTAATGTTTTTGTGTTTCTTTAATAGTCTTTAACATATATGTAGCACCATCAGTTAATAAAACACAAATATTTTCACGTTTAATTCCATTAGGTCACAAAATCAATACTGAGATTTCAAATAATTTACCCTTGTAAGCTCCTCACCCGTTAACAGCAATGTTTCCTCTGGTCCATTAGGAGAGATTACACCAACTACAACATTCGTGACAGACCTACCATGTGTTTCGTCCATGGAAATCCATATTTAATTATCTGCCATGGTTTCCGTACATCAGCTAACACTACCTCATAGCACGTACGTACATATCTACTTAGTGTTCCTTCGGAAGGTAGTTTACGTCCTGTATATTTCTCCATAAATGCAACGAATACGTGATTTTGCAGCTTTTGTAAAGGTATGTAAGCGAATGTCATCATTTTACACAATTCTTTACAAAAAGTAAAGAAGTAAAGTTTTCTGGTAGTGTGTTTGAACGGAAAAGCAGATCAGCATTCGCTTTAGTTTCCGCTAACTGAATATTTGGTTTTAGATTTTGGTATTGCAGTGTTTATTCATAGAACATCGCCTTCTTTCATTTACTGTTGTGTGACACGCTTACATGTAATTTTGTTTACATCGGTAGAGAAATAAATTGAATCTAATTCCTCCCTAACCCTATACACAACTTTATAATCGGAATCTGGAACTTGTGGCATACTCACAGATTTATTTAAATTACACAATTAATACAGAATTACGTTCGTACTGGCAAACAACTGTACTATGCATCCTGGGGCGGCTGTGACCGCGCGGCAGGACCTTGTCCTCGCAACTTACAGTGCTCTGGTGGGACTGGTAAGGTCAGGAAATGCCTCTCTCTGCTGATGAGCGAAGTAACGTGTGCTGCATAGTTGAGTCGCGGAAGGAAAGAATTTATGGCAACTTTGATTTTCTGTTTGCATATTTATAGTCAACATTAAAAAAAAAACGTTGTGCAGAAAATTATAACGTAGCTGTTTTCAGTGTTCTTATCTTGTACGGTTTTAAAGCTTTAACCATATTAAAGGAAATCCGTGTTATTTACAAAAATACTATAAATTCTTAAGCGTTACAACGTTATAAGTGTAACTTTACCTCTGCTAAAGATTATGTCTTTAAGTAAATAGTCAAATCTCACGTGTAGGATTTCAGTTTATGATGAAATCACTTAATCGCAACTTTAAAATAATCTGATTGTTCCGTTCACATGGCTTTCTCTATCTGTTCTGCAAACAAACTATTCTTACAAAAGATTATTATTTTATCTACATAGTGGTAATCAAGATAAACCTTAACAGAAAATGTCTTATTACATGGTTCTTTATAAATAGAAGGGAAATAATGGAATATACTAGACTAAAGCGACAGCCAGATATTTCAAACACTATCGCTATGCGATTGCCAATGAAATTCAGTTCTTCCATATCAGGAGTAAAACAAAATATATGTGAAACGGATGAGGACTTCCCCTTTTAGAAAAGTTTAAAGTGAAATCTATAACAGGGAATATCACGGAAGTTAACGCTATATATATATTTGTTTAGTAAGTATTTATATATGTCTTACGGTTTATCAGTTATGTAACATTCATTCAGATAGAAGTAGTATTCGGGTACTATTCCCAGAAATACTGGATATATGTTTTATTTGCCATATAAATATTTTTAAGTAATTGAAACCAGAACCTTATCTTATTGCTCATTTTACTCATGATTTATTATTCTTGTGGAATCCCTGAAGAGTTCCGAAAGCTGGTTTTTAAACTGTAGTGGAAAGGAATCAGCGATATGTAACTATTATTATCGTTTGCCTTTTGCAGAGCTAAGAACAGCAAATTTCCCTTCTTTACGACCACATAAACCTTCTGACATATCCATATCGCGTATTGTACCATATGCAAAGTTTCCAGTGCTATTCCGTTCTCCATATCAAAGGGTAGTTCGTAAACCGTTGTACCAGATCTGTGAGCCTATAATTCTGATGCAATATAAATCCCACTCCTTCTCCCTCCATTTGTCTCGAAAACACACAAACATATACACACACACGCATAAATGATGTGTGCATAAAGATCATGGATGCTTACGTGCATCTACAAATATAAAGCGGGTTTTCTTTGTTTGCAGTTTCATCAGTGAAAATGCAATGTTGCGGTCAAATGCTGGGTATTTATTTTATTTAAAGTTTTAGGAACAACAAATTAAAATATGTTTTCATATGCATTGGTTAACGAAGCTACATATAAAACTTCAGACAGCTATGAATACTCATTGAAAGAATTGGACATCTTTTGAGACCATTTCTTCCTAAGTTTCTAATATCTTCAGTTTGATTGCCAGTAACATATGCATGCCTTAATAGTGTTTAAATGATAGTACTCTATTTATAATAACGGTTTAATTGAATGGCATTGATGCTAGCCTAAATAGGCAACTCAAAGCTGCAAGTACATACAAGTGGTATATATGTTTTATGATTTTATTAGAGTTCAAATTTATTCTGCCTTTGCCACCAGTCGTTTGCCCGCGCATACCTCCAGTACTAGGCAGCGAGTTTATCACGCATTACTTCTTGTAGAAAACTAGCGAACGATGCGTAGATAAGTAACTCAAATAATTGGATGGTTATGGTCATATAGAGGGTTTTAATGACGGTACTTCCCGACTACAATAAATGCTTTGCGTACACTTGATAGCAATAAATGTACACTGGCCTACACAGAATAAATTAAGAAAATACATAACTTCTGTGATCGGTGGTCACTTCCATCTCAAGTACAGAGAACGCACTAAATGTCATGGTGAAAAACAGTTCTGCACCACCCAATATATCAACCTGTTTATGAAGTCGGCAATTCATGCAGTCCAAGTTTCAATTCCGCACCCCCCCATTTGAGGCAAGGGAATCGCTGAACCAATAACAAACAACCCACTGGCGCTAAAGACCGAATAATCTGAAGATCCAGTATGAACTAATAAAAGGCTTCAATAATTAAAAGTTATGTAATCCTAGCAACTATAAAAGCAGTTATATGCAAGTAAATATATAATTTATCGATGTCTAAAATGACCAGAAATTCAGAGTTTCACTGTAAACAGAATATCGGCAAATGCACCCTGCCACGCAGGACGGAGGTATTGTCTTAATAAATATTTTGTCCAGAGTCAGGCAATGTGTTTTGTTGTCAAGTTGGCACCTTAAAACAGCCTAAGATTCACAGCAAATACCTCCAGAGGACGAGCATCATACATTTCTTTTATTTGGATTATTCTGGATTCGTTTTGATTTGCTTTTAAAAGCCTCTCCAGCTGTCGTCACATAACTAAAAGTTATTCAGTCTTGATCTCAGGATAATGAGTACGTAGTTCTTTTATGTAACTTTGTGTTTAAATAAATCATTCCAGATAGCCTCTATCGTTTTCCAAGACTGTCTTGACACACTACGTCTTGCGTTGTCCATATCATAAAACGTGCGCTGTACTTCGGCACAAATCCTTTTCTTTGTTGAAATTTGAGCTGCTAGTAAGGCAAGAGCGTCTGAGACATCTTGATACATTTAAATCACTTTTGGATTAAGCGAGATATATCGATAATGGTTATATTATATATCTAAACTAAAAATATTAGTTTAGGATTATCTAACACACATTAAGTTATGTAGTTTGAACTAATTCACCTAATTTGATATAGGTATAAAATCAACAAACAAAACATTATTTTGGGTATTAGGACTTCTGGTGCTGTGACTAATTAAACAGTGGCATTAGTCCATAGGAAAATGGTAGATTAACACTTAATGTAACCGAATGGGGTGCATCATGCGGTTTCGTCTGTGGCCCGGAATCGGAAGGTTCGATCTCCTTGGTCGGCCTACCTGTCACATAGGTTTTCCCAGACGCATGTTGGGTAGGTTTCTTTCAGCCCCCAAATTTCCTGTCCTTCCATGTTGTTTCCATTATCATTCATTCATCCTTCATCCCGTGGGATTCTTTGGATTGGAAATGTCTGTGATAGTGCTCGGTGCAGCGTGGCAGCGAAAAAGGAGTGATAATTGTGAATCTCTCCGTGCCCCGGCTTCGGCTATTTGCCCGGATAAGGACCGTCCCTGTTAGGAGCGCTGTACCCTGTGGAACAAGGTCCTAGGCCTGCCTGTCTGATTATCGGGGTGCTTCAATCTGGGCAATCTCTTGGGACACAGTCACAATATCCAACAAAAAGTTAGGTGCCAAGTCTCCTCCGTCCCTATCCTATTCCTAAATATTAATGTTTATAAAGTTCCAGATCCCAGGTAAAAAAATTAAAGAAGGTATGTTTTGTGCAAAAAGTGTTTAATCATTCATTTGTTATAATAATATATGTATTTGTACCACAAAATACTCACTGAAGATACTTGTATGCCTTTCGGTGTCCAAGTATGGTATAGGTTATGTAATTTTGGCAAAATGAGTAGAAATTCACAGGACAAGTGTGGGCATTGTGTAACATTACCTTTGAATCAGCTTGGCTTCGCCGATTTGTATCGGATAAAAGATTTCTCGGGTGAAATTAAGATGCATAATATTGTATAAAGATGGTTTATACTTCGAAATAATAAATCAGTGAACTCATAAGAAGTCTAAAGTAAGCAATGTGTTCCCTGTTACGTTAATGGGACCAAATTAATTCTCTAATGCCCAACAGCTAATACGTTTTGTTTACCACCAGTCGGAATAGCTAAAGTACTCTTTAGATATCTAAAATCCATTAATAATGACGACTGCAATTTAACTTGGTTGTTATACCGTGCAGTCAACAATAATAACCAACTTGATCATTATTATGTTTAACGACCATTAAGCTGCATGGTGGTTATACACATATTGCTTTTTCTGTCTTCTGACTTCTGTCATACTAGCATACAAAATTGGCTTTCCATGTTATTAAATGACGAGCTCATTGTGTGTCTTACACATTAGAACCAGCGCTGATGGATGCTTGATTTGAGCGCAATATTAGTCCCGTAGGTAGGGCATAATTCAGTCTCGGGAACGAAATTGCTTCTTGGCGTTTGTGAAGAATGTGCAAGAAAGGTTCAACCTGTATATTTTTCAATGTGATCACATGAAATGGCTGGTTAATATTTCGGAAGCCTTACTCTATCACCGAGCGGTTTCGTCTGTGGCCCTAAATGGGGAGCTCGTTGCATAAGTTCCCGTGGTTGGTCTACCTGATCCATAGGTTTTTTCGGGGTATCCCCGAGTCTCCAGATGAATTCTGGGAATATTTCTTTCATTTTCTTAATTTCCTGTCCCTCCATGTCGTTTCCATTGTGACTTCATTCATCCGTCGTCCCGTTGGTTACTTTAAGGGTTGGAGGTGTCGCGATGGTGCTCGGTGTAGCCTGGCAGGGGAAAAGGAAGCTCAGAGTGACTATCTCCTCCCCCCGGCTTCGTTTGATTAATGGGTTGAGACCAGCGCCTGATGAAGACATTGGACCCTTTGTGGGGCGGCGGTCCTGATCTGCCTGCCAGATTCTAGGGGAGCTTCAGTCTGGAAACTAATGAACTTGTTATTTCTGTGCCGTCGCTCATGGTTCCGGCCGCCCGGTGTATCCTTTCACTTCATCCCTCAACCCCGTGGGGAGACTCCTCTTGGGGCGTAGGTACAATAACCCCTGGATTGGTGCCGAGTCCTCTCTAACCGTAGTCTGTCCTATTCTGTGTTAATTGTGGGGGATTCTATACACGTTAAGTTTCTGTCATTCAGAGGAAACAGAATTGGTCGTTTTTATAGAATGGACCATATGAGGATTCCTAAAACGGTACCTTTATATAAGCCAAAGACGTTCTGTGTAAAGATGCATTGAGGCCGGAAAAGAATAGTGAAGCATAATGCATGTACATAAGAGCACATTTTTCGAGGTTGTCGCTTAAGCTAGGTAGATAAACGTCGTTCAAAACCTGCTCATGAGCATAATCTCATTTCAGCAATCGTTGATTTTCACTTCAACGGTAGTAGGTGGTCTGATATCTGATATCACTGTAAGTATTGATAATAACATAAATGGAAAAGTAAAATAAAACTCCCGAAGAAGGAAGACATTGAAGTAATATTATTCTAACGGGGTAACTTCTGCAGCAAATAACGTAAACATAAGTGCAAAATGGTCTAAAAATTCTTAAAATGTCACAAGCAACGCTGATGTGCTGTGAGAGATCAATTCTTATTACGAAGGGAATGGTGAAATAATGAATTGAGGTTTTAGGTATTTTTATTATCAATTTTAGCTTTGAACTACAAAGTGGTTAATTTTGCAATTTCCTGAGTATAAAATTTCTAAATGTTACAAAATTAGCGTATTAACTTTAGTTTTAGATGGATATATTGATGGCAGCAGAATTAAACAACAAATTTTCAATATGCAAAATATAGTTTCACTTATGTTAATATTTGTAAATGTATCATCAATAAAAGGTTTTGGCAGCATCAGTACCAGCAGCATTTATTCTGACCACTCTCTTTCAACCCCTTATGTAGATAATATATTATAGAACCACAAACTCTTTGGAAGGGTGTACTAGATTGCCTTCTGTGGTTGAAGCTCTAAAGTAGTAGTTGATTTTAGAGCAAACAAAAGCTCATTATTTTTAATTAATGTTTCAGCCATTTTTCCGAGGCAGGTATTAATATTGTGCTCGTTTTATTCAAAGAACAAATGTGTTTATACTATAATTATACAGCTATGTGTAACTAAATAGAGAACAACACTGCCATATCAATATAATCCATCGAATAAAGGATTTTATAGCAGGAACTGGATTTTAACGCTTCTTTGTTCACCAGATGTTTATTTTAAATTAATTGTCAGCATAAAAGCTTTTCCCTTTCATTGAAAAGTTGAATTAGAAGCTCAACTCAGTGATTTACATATCATAGAGGCATTTGTATATAGATTTTAGTAACATATCATGATATTAAATACTTTCGTCAAACTTTGGAGTTTAACGGGAGGTGGGATGCTTAATAAATTCAGCCCACGGCCAACGCAGTGTAATAAGATGCTGATTAGGGATAATTAAAGGTCACTAAACAACCTTGTTGTAATATCTTATAGTCATCAATTAACATAAAACGTCCAAAATTGAGGACAGTGGAGTGGAAATTAATACAACTTTAATTTGATTACTGTAACGTGTCTTTATTTCTTCGGTTCCGATTGCAATAAATGTCTTTATTGCAGTGGTGTAGCACGATTTTATCTCTCGTCACTACGATGCTCGTAGACAGTTGGTGGCTGCTTCCTCTAATTTAACTACACTCTCTCTCCCCCCTCTCTCTCTCTCCCCCCTCTCTCTCTCTCCCCCCCTCTCTCTCTCTCTCCAAACTAAAACTGTAGGAGGAGCTTACCAGCTCAACTTATATATCTCTAGATGGTGTGGCAAGCAATTTCTAGAAGTACAGGTCTCCATTTCACGTGTAAATTACACACAGGTGTGACATTGCAGGGCTTTGATATAGTGAGTCAGTCGAGCGCACAAGTGTTCACTCACGCAGGTGTGACAACGGGTCGCGGCAACAGTTCACAATGGCTAGGTTAAAGTGCCAGCATTTAGCACGTAGTTACATTATATTTGGCAAAGTACAGTGAAAATAGGTATATCACTTAAATAAAATAAAGGTTTAAGCGTTTGATATAGACCTGCAGGAAGTAAAAGCTCAATCCGGACATCGGTCATCATTGGAATTATAAAATAACATAGAACTTCGATTTGATAAAGAAACTTGTGTTTTAGATTTGGGTAGGAAACACTGTTTGAAGATACCATGGTTTTAGGGTGGAAGACTGGAAGGCCCGTAAGACTGTTAATGATGCCAGCAGTTAACCACTATGGCAAAAAAACTATGTGCACATTTTGGCGGCTTGGGAGATATTAAAAAAAAATATTACTACTGTTAAATTGTGTACCTTTATTATTAGTGAGGAGAAAATTTGCAACGCTAGTAAATATATAGTTTTAGGTTATTTTATGTTATGTAGTTTTAGGTGTGTGTGTTTCTGTGAATTTTTAGTACGTATATGTGTATGTAATTTAATGTAATTGCAGTATAGCGTGAATTTTTCTTACAATTATAATTATTGAAATAATTTGACTATTTACTAAGATCAGTACCATATTTCGATCTATTCGACGATGTACTTCAAGATGTGTTTATTGTTTGTTTATAACAAACACGATTATTTCAGAAATATAAATGCCATGGCAGATATAGCCCTCAGTTTACAAAATAACGCACTTCTTTTACTAATGCTTGGCTACAATTAATATTTCTTAATACTTCAGTAAATACTTAGAGAAGCATTTCTTTTTGGCTCCAGTTTGGACTTTTTGAATCATACCATGTGTCTAAAACTATTTTTTATTGCTTCATGTATATAGCCCCTTTAAAACCTGTGGTGATATCGGGGCCTTTGCTTTGCGAACAACTCTTTGACTGTAGTTTCTTTAACGACTGGATTTTAATCATTTTCTTTTCTTCAAACATTCGCACATTCACTCTCACATATATACTTGCAGACTCTATGGGGGATAAGGAATGATTCTGGTTAAAAACAAATTCCCCGCCCCAGCCGGGAATGCACCTGGGCCTCCGGGTGAAAAGTCCATTCGCTGAACACTTGATCACGGAGGCAGTTTTACAAATTATTGAACGATTTCATAAGGCTGTATTTTCACCAATACTTGGCATTAATAAATTGTCATTCCATCATTTGAAGCAAAAAAATTAGAACTTTTGTGTTTTACTTGTGATTTCATTTGTCACCCAGTGAGAAATATGTACATTATTTTTCTAGAAAATGGCTGCTTTACCAACTGATCATAGTACCCTTGTGTTTGAATTTGGGAGAACGGACTTTGTTGTAGCGGTTCTCCGGGAGTATGGACAGCAATTTGGACCTTGTGCATCTCTTGTAGTACAAACAATTTCGTGACAGAGGATGCATCTGTCATCAAGGGAAAGGACGCGTGGGAAGGCCAAGTGCAAATAAAGGAACGATTGACAGAATCCGTGATGCTTTATATGGAGCCCTGAAAGGTCAGTACGGATAACTAGTCAACAGTTTCAGAAACCGAGTTGCAGCGTGGAAAGTTTTATGGAAGCGAATAAAGTACAAACTGCAACTGAAACAAAAACTGCAGCCTGATGGTCCAGCAAAGAGGGTTGCGCATTTTGAGAATATTATGATAATGACCGAAGAGGTTATTGCCACAACTTACCGATGAGGAGGAACACGAATACATTTTCCAACAAGGTGGGGCCCCTTTACATTAGTATACAAATGTCCGTGGGTAACTCAATTGGCACCTCCCAGTAAGTGTACAACAGCCGCAGGCAACACCTTGTGATATTTTCCTGCGGGGGGGAGGGGTTACATCCAGGATAGTGTTTACATCATTCCACTTCCCAAGGACTTGGCGAAATTGAGAAGGCGCATTACTGCAGCCAAATACAATGTCAAAGACATATACCGTCTAAATGCTCAGAAAACTGCCAGATCGTTAGGTCAATTATTAAATTTCTCCAAAAATAATGTACATGTTTCCCACTAGATAACAAATGAAAATCGGATGTACAACGCAAAACTTCAAACCTTCCTCCTTCAAATGGTGGTATGAAAGTTTATTTATGCTGAGTATTTGTAACAACCAGCCTTATGAAGTCGTCAAATAATTTTTAGACATTCTGTACACCTCCTGCCCCCGCTCAAGTTTAACACAATGTAGGGATGTTTGGTAAATAATGTGAAAAAGTTCGATGTAATTTATTATACTTATAACTTGTACTTCTATGAAAAATAAATTATTTTAATATAGACAATTTCAAAGCCACAAAGCTATTTAAATGGCCCTGTACTGTTTAAGTAAAGCACCGCATTGAAGTTTAAACTACAAACTTCTCAATTCCTCCTTTTGGGTATTTTGGGTATTTTTCACTCCATGGATCACAGCTTACAATTGATTAGCTTGTAACTTTCAGAATAGTTTCAATAAATGTGCATTTAAAATTGTTCTGCACTAGTTAAAAATTACATATTTCAGTTGAAACTATTTTCATTAACATTGAAGAAGTTCAAATATCCATGTAATAATCGGTGTTGTAAAATACTTTTCTTTTTTCTTAAACTAATTAAAATTAAGAAATGTCTATAGAAAATCTTATTTAACTTTGTATATTCAGCTACTACAAACCATAGGGTCGGAAGTGGCATTTCATTGTACCATACTAGTTATTAATAAAGCATTGATACATTAATAATGATATCGCATAATTCATTAAAACGTTGTATGCCGTATGTTTTATGTTCTGAGCATATGATAAAAAGATGGAAGCAATTAGAAGAAACTGTATTCACAGTTGCAATGCTGACACATTTTAACACTGCATACTATGTACTTCTGTATTACATATTCTCCGTGTATATGCCTTATAACTCTGTTATTTGTTAACTTGTCTTGGTTTTGTTGTGATTTTGAGGAAATTTCTTATTTCTGTTGCAACTTTGGTACCTTTTTTTAATCCTTATTCTCAATTGTATTATGAAATAAGGACATTCTTTCCATCAGAGCGTTTATTTGAAATTAAGTAGGAAAGGTGAAAGTATAAATGTATTAGCAATGTAAATATATGGAGGAAATATCAGAGATGCCCTCCAAAGGAAGTCAAGTTTACACATCAAAGCAAAGCCAAATTCATTAAAACAATTTTAAGATCTAAGGGTCAAAAGGAGGCCAAAAAGGTAAAAGTTAATTTTCTCCTTAAGCAAATCTGTCGCAAATATAGCATCGTATAGTCAGTGTATTACGTAAGGAGAATAAAGGAAGGAAATAAAGTCATCTCCCGGTCAGAGAGGCTGCACTACCGCGAATAAGAACGTAATCACGAGTAGCTTTTCATCACGCCTGCTCCAATACGTTTAAAGAATTAAGCTTCCAGTTATTGAGTATTCAGAGTAATGATCATACAGTTTGGATTTGTGTGAACGTAATATAGAAAGTGTTCGAAGGCAAGATAGAAAATAACCACGAAAGGCGTAAGGTGTATGATCAGAGGTGGGGAATTCCTTGAAAGTTTCAATACTCCATTTTTACAATAACATGGCGTAAATCTGCATACCCTGATTCCATTCCGTTGTTATGTTATTCATCAAATGAACCATACACATTGCGATATCAAGGCATCCATCATTGCAAATACTTAAATATGGGCGAATAAATCAATAATAAGTTAACTAATACGTAAGTGAGCACTCACTTACAGCACAGCACAGGATGGGTGTGTTGTGGACGACGCTGGAAATAGGTTAGATTCGTCACACTCACACAGCTCTTTTTACTTTCTTTTGCACGTGCATACAATGAATAAATTAGGTAGAGAAGTTACTGCATTCCACCCAAAAAGGTGGTCACTAGACTTCACCGAAAATACAAGTTTTGAGGACCCCTGAATAAAAGAAAATAATTTCAAGAAAAAGGTCCTTGTATGTGTGTGTATGTTCACACCATAACTCAAAAACAAAAAACCTGTTAAATAGTAAACTTGTCATTTAAGTTCAGTATCTTCCACGGATGCAACGTGAAGATTTTTAGGAAAATTCCCCTACACAAAACTGCCCTTTACATGGAACACTTTTCGAAATGTTCTATTTTCTGAAAAATGACCCTATCACTTCTGATTAAAATATCGAGTATTACAAATATTTATACGTCAAAGAAAATCTTTATCCTGGTTTTCTTGGGAACAGCCCCTGAAATTCTCTTCAAATGACTTTCGCAAAACTGATAAGCCGTAAATTATTTCCGAGATATTCCCTATTATTGGTTAGAATTTTAAGAAACTTGATATTTTTCTCAAACAGGAAGTCCTCATCCGCTTGGTATATCTTTTGTTTTACTCCTGGCAAAGGGAAGAGAACCGAATTTCAAAGGCCATTGAATAGCGACAGTTTTTTAAAGCTTTTAGACTAATCTATTCATTATTTCTTTTCTATGTACAGGCAGCTAAGCAATAAGATTCTTTCTGGTAATGTTTATCTTGGTTAGCATGATGTAGATAAAAGAATGATTTTTGTAACAATAGCTTGTTTGCAGAACAGAGAAATTCATGAGTGGAACATACCGGATTTTTTTCTGAAACTTTTCTTTTTATGAGTAAGAATAATTTTGCGGACTGAATACACTACATTCTAAGGTAAAGCGGGACGCTCAGATGAGCAAAAGCTGAACACAAACATTTGTAAACTATGACAGTTTGTAAGTACCCAAAACGCTATATGTACATCCCAGAGAACAATATAAAACGGAAAGGTAGCTGTTGACGAGCACATACACATCTTCAATTCTTCGGAGAGTTTGCTTTGTCCCTCGATATTAGCGGTCAGTCAATAAGATAAATATAGGTTGTTACCAGCACACCTGGTGGTAGTAATGGCTCTGAAATTTGGGATGGGAAAATGAAGGTTTTTATGCTCCGTTTTTGTGCTGATTAGGAAGAATGATGTAATCATTTTAGAAAATTCCTTTAAATAAAGTAAATGTTGCTAATTATGTTCCGCAAGTGCAGACCAAAATAAGGTAACATTCCATCATGGGTCAAAGTGATTCTGGATGATATTCTTGGTAGGTAAATAATAACCGAACCTGGATGACAGTCTTCGATATAGGAATTCAGTCGGCAGTAGCTGAAAACATTACCATAATGTTTACAGAGGCGTTACCTAATGAAGAGCTACATACAACAGCTCAAACTAGTTTCTACTCTTGATTTTGTGTGAAATAGAGGACCAATTACAGTGTCTGCGGCCGGAATAAAGACACGCAAGGATGGTTAGTTGTTGTGGTTGCGTTACAATGTCGACACCTCGTGGAAATATAACAGACTATCACCGCTACAACTCAAGAAAAGCGAATATGTTTCCACAGAAAAAAAAGGAAGCAAATTTTCGACTGCTTAGCACAACAATCAAACCGTGGTAAGAAGCCTGTCTGCACCTTTTTAGTAGAAACAAAATGTGATGTTAAAACCAAGAAATAAGGATTATCATGGAAAGGAAGAACTTTGCTGTAACGAAGGAGGTATACATGCTAATGCATACACGAGAAGAACTACAGCAAAAAATGACCGCCGCTATCTGCAACGAAAGGCAGGCCAAGTGGCTGATGATATAGAATATGAAGTATGCCTCTCATACCTGACAATTGAGCTTCAAACGACATTGCGATATAGGACCTCGGATATTTAGTGTGTAAAGCAAGGGTTCAGCTATGACTCAAGACGTACAATCGAGTGAAATAAAAAATACCTTTTGCTTCTTATAATGTTTTTCTTTATTTAATGTAAGAAGAATCCCCGCTTCAATTGTGTTCCACACATATCGGTTGTGCTAATCTTTATTGGTTTGAACAAAGTGAGCAAAATCGCCGGAAATGAAAGCGTGTTACCTTATTGGCTGAAAGACACTCACCAGATGTGCCCAGCTCCTATTGTTTTGATACAAAAATCGAACACTCAAACCTTAGCCAGTGAACAGAGGTTGATTTCGACTCAGGAGCGAAGGAAAGGAGGGAATTAGGAAGTCAAACTAACGGGTAGTGCTTCGACGAAATGGCCTTATAAACATTTATTTTGCCATTCCCTATTTAGATATTGATTTACTACAATAAGTTTGTCCACCATGTATGTGTTTAAAAGAAACAAAGCACATAGACAACCAACCAAAACTTATTGCCGTTACTGAGCACCGTTGTTACTCTGCGAAGTATTTCCAAGAGAAATGTCAAACTGGTGGAAGGAATACCAAGAACGGGATTACTGGACCAGTTTGGCATTACAAACAAAAGTAACGAAAGCATGGCAAGCAATTGAGTTATACACACATTAATTAGGTACCTAAAACTAAAAATAATTACCAAAAAAAAAAAAAAAAACCACAAACATACCATTTTCGTATTACTTGAAAGCAGTTTGAAATCACCTTGATATTAATTTTGTTGCAAAACATTGATAACAATTTTTTTAAGATAGCATTAATTACGAATTAGGAAAGGTACTATCAGAATAAAGGATTCAGCACATTAGTCAGTACTCGAACCACCAATGTTCGGCTTGTGCCCGTGTTCTGCGATGTGAGCTACGTCTTCGAAATTAGCACATCAGAAATTTCCCGTGACTCTCAAACTTTCCCGGTTAAAAAAATAAAGAAAAAAGAAGAAGAACCCAGGTGAACTTATCTTGAGCTAGTATATTCCAGTGTTGACTTACACATTTTCATTGTGTTATGTTACCTATCAAGTCTACGGAAGTATAATCAAAGTCATTGTGTTTCCTCAACGAAACCACAGCTATTTTGTGCCCTTGCCTCTGGTGTACATCTGCCGTGGCTACAAGACAACTAGTTAACATGGTTTACTCTACCACGTAAGGTGCGTGGTGCAGCCATGAGTTAGCGTAGACCTGCTTTACTAATTATTTACCAACCTAACATTATATCGGCACATTTCCTTTTTACCCGACTGTACATAGTAAAAGCTGCTGCATATTGTCATACCGGCATACAGCATACGTTGCTTATTTTTGAACAAAAATACATATATAACCCTAAAAAATGGGTTTTCAGCTTGAAATGTATCGCTCAAGAACTCTGGTTGTTAAAGGAAGAATAAAGAATTTGTTGCTATGAGTATAAATATAAATACTATGCCACATAGCTATAAAGTAATGCGTTTAACTAGTTTACTGGGAGCATTGGTTGGTAAGCCCTTTGTGCTCCTAAAAGAAAATATTGGAATAAAACTCGTCACGTTATAAACTGGATTTATTGGTTTAGTAGGGAGGCTTGAAAATTGACAATCTATATGTTACTGCATCCAAATGTGATAAAATGAGATTGCAACAGCTGAAGAAATTATGCATTATATGCTATTGGTCAAATGTAGCTAGCACAAATTTCCTTTGGTGAATAGCTGGAAATTGTCAATGAACAAGCTAGAGCATCTCTGACTGGGAAGTAAGTGGAAGTACCTTAAATTCAAATGGTTTGATTCAAACTTTGGACGTATTCTTTTGAAGACAGTGCAAAACTCATTGAAAGACTATATCGAGTTATGCAACCATGGACGGTAATGTCGGACACAAAACTTCATGGCACAGATACCGTTCGCCTGCGGTGCCACAAGCAGTAAAACCAGGCGTTAAAGGCTGCAAAAAATAGATACCGTTGTCACTCTAAATTCATTTCTCTACAATCAATTTCACTCACCACATCTCAAAGACGAGATGTGATGTACATTTTATAAATCAAGATATACTAATAATCTCATTGAATGGTTTGAAGTCCCGAAGTTCTAGGCTTTCCAATACCTGGATGTAACTGTGAGACTTTTGTGAAGGCTATTTTTATATCAGCTGTCCATAGTATACCGTACAGTTCTGGTTTGATCACTTTATGGATGCTGTTGATTAGCAGTTATCACTGCTGCAATTTTGTCCATAAAACTGATAAATCAGCAAATACAACTACTACATGTGTCAGTACAATTTTTACGCCGAAAACACACAGGCGAAATAGAGAGGTATATTTGTGAGGTTAGAGCCTCAATTCAACTTGCCCACTAGAAACACGACGGGGCAAGATATTTACTTATGAAAAAAATGTATTAAGATTTCGTACACAACATTCAAGGTGTGATTCATTTGTTCTTGATATTTCGTGGCTCTAGAGCAGTTATCATTAACTGGGCTACTCACTGAGTAAAGCAGACAGAGCAACTTTGCTCAATGCTCCTGCGAATCGCCTACTGTGCGCCGCATGACCAGCTGGGTATACTTACTTCAGTGCTGAGGCAGTATACAACATTTTGCTTTTGAAATACGTAATTCACTTTCACAGGTTGACTTCACTTGACAATTGTAATGATGCAGTTGGGTTGTAATTGCCCTTAATACTTAAAACTTTGGGCTTGATATATTATCTGTTCTATTGCTACTGTTTTATTTAAGTAGCGACTATTTAGGGACAGTAGTTTGTTAACCACATTTTCTTTAGAAAGATCATCGTCTGGGTATATCAAAACATTTTGTAAGTATTTCGCAGGATACCTATTTTAGGTTTTTGATCGGTAGAACAAATTACCATATTTTAATGCATTTTACATTAGTGTTTATATTTCTGATATGAACATATGCATACGTCCATAGGTTTAGTAGTAATAATTAATTATATGAAAAAAATATTATGGTATTAATATAATAAAACAATAAGCTTCTCATCGCCTTTGGTGCCACAGGTAGTAAAAGCGGGCGTTAAACACTAGAAAATCATATAAGCTCCTTAATTTGGTAAATATCACTGCAATAACATAATATCGCTATCTACAGGAGAATGAATTTGTAATGGAAAGCTTTCACGTCTATAGCAGTGAATATGACCAGGAATTTGGTAATTAATTGGTATCTAACACAATTCAATAGAAACGTGTTCTCCTTGGTAACTTTGATACTCACTGCACGGTTTGTGTAAATTGAAATTTCTGAATGAGTACAGAACTTTGTTGCGAACTAAACACTTATTCCACCACTCTCTATATAAGAAAGGCTGTTCTTAATCAGACATTAAAGGAGGAGCCGACGCCCTGCGTGTTGTGTTGGTTTCTGTTCCTGGCATTATAAACTAGGCATGAGGTAAAACGTCTCCATTGTGCCACTATATTAAAAGACATTCTTTCCTCATTTTACCGCCCATCACCTCCCCCTTTCCGACTGCCTCGTTCACTGAGCTTTGAACACGTCTCATTCAGTGAAGGCTAAGGCTTCGAGCTCCAGACGTCAGTTTCAAAAAGGGTGGAAAGAAAATTGCGTTTGAGTTCTGCCATTTTATAACCAAATATTTACGTTTTAGAATAGAGAATGAACTCCTGAGGTATTACAAAAATGAAAACTAGTGGTATATATCTACGGTAGTACATTCTTGAATGTTCTACATCAGATATTGCTTAGTGTGTTTTAACGTTTTAAGACAATGGGGCTTAATTACTGCATCTGTTGACTTTAAAACTAAATAATTTATTATATGTCTTTAAATGTTAAATACTGCGTTTATTGTTGAAAATAATCAATTTTTATCTTAATCACAAGGCTACGGAAGACTTATTTCACACACAAAATAACGGAATGATTATAAACTTTAAGATTATAATTTGCTTAACCACAGCATGTGCCTCTAGTATTTATTGTATGAAATATGTGCTTCATATAAATAACATACTTTAAATTACAGTGAAAAGATCATTACGGACATTGAGAGTGGTGCAAATCTACCACTGCACCTGGATTGTAGCTAAACTAGTGGGTTATTCATTAAGTATGTGGGTGGTCGTCCTGATACCTGTACTAGACTGGCGCACGACACCCTGCAAGAAAAGAGAGAACAGCCTCTAGTATTTATTGTATGAAATATGTGCTTCATATAAATAACATACTTTAAATTACAGTGAAAAGATCATTACGGACATTGAGAGTGGTGCAAATCTACCACTGCACCTGGATTGTAGCTAAACTAGTGGGTTATTCATTAAGTATGTGGGTGGTCGTCCTGATACCTGTACTAGACTGGCGCACGACACCCTGCAAGAAAAGAGAGAACATCCACTGCTGTTGTAGGACAAAATCAAGTGAGTGAGTGATCCATACTTTAGAGGGTGCACAATTTTCCTTTACGTTAAACCACTTTGCTTCATTTGAGAGATTTTTGGAAATCTAGCTTCATTAAATTAATACACAAATAAAATGTATTTCCCCAATGCCAAGCTCATTATTGAAAATAATATATTTCTTATTTATTTCTGTACATAAAGCAGTCTGATCTCTGGTAGTGATTGCATATCACTCACTAGAATTTTCATAATTTTGGCACTTTGCCCTTTGTGCGCTGGCTCAGTTCCGTCAAAACACATCCTGATCTGTCAACCATTATATTCTTTAACTTTTCAGTGGTTTGTAATGGGTTTGATGAAAACCCAAAATTAGTCTTTTCAGAAAAAAAGACATAATTAAGGAAGTAGTTGAAAGATAATAATTATTGGAGAACATGTTGCAAACTGATGTGGAGAATGTACAATTAAAAGGAACAATTGAAATTATACGCAAATACTTATTTGATATTTGGCAAATTATAGCCAACACATACTTTTAAATATAATATTTATGAATAGAGGAATAATACATTTAATACCACATTTCATGTATCTAAAAATAACTATGTTTTTATATTGAAGATAAGTTTTATACCTTCAAATATTTCAACATCCTTATATACGTCCTGATTTTATTATTTTCAAGGTTTAGTCATACTTGACCCTATATACAAAAATACTGACAAGGAATTTTAGAGTATATCTACTGACATAATCTGGAAGTTAAACCCCCTTTTTAAGCAGTGAATCAGATGTATTTATGCTCACAGTATACTGCCATAGACGTGTCCGTTTTACTTTTTCTTGTGCTCATTATAGTACCCGTTGACATTAATGTCTTCATAGGATTTAGATAATAAAATCATTTACATTGTTTTTTTTAAATTGTCATAAAATACTTAATGATATTTATTTATGCCATTTATGCATTTCATGCCTTGCATGAAACCTTTTTCATTTTTAAACAAAACATATCTTGACAAGCCATATTACTATAGTATAAATAAATTGGGTTCCATTGTTTTGCTTGGTCTTTGTAGAATCGTTAGTTCGTATTTTATTCCATGTTATGTTATGCTATTTTTGCAAAGTATCACCTCATTCAACCGTTTTTAAGTATAGTTTCATTGTAATGAATTTCTGATGAAAAACTTTATAAATCACGTTGGATAGCACTTAGATACATGGATGTAATTCATAAAGGTTTGGGCTAAATTTGTATCTCAGAAACAGATCAATGTAAGTTCCTTGTTTTACATGACATCCATCGACCAATATTTTCATAGACTTTGTAACTTCGGAGGGTCCACTAATGCTCTGTGATGTGAACAAGAAGAACCTTGGTGTACGTGTTAAAGGTGGCCGATACACATGTTGCTGGGCAAAACCCTAGAGAGTAACGTCACAGGGTGATAAGACTGACTGAACGTGGAGGCCAGAGCAACAATTCAATATCATCACGCCAGGAACCCCAATCCATCTCCTTGGTAGTCTCCTATTGAGTTCACGTACCTTATATCTAAGTGGAAGTTGTAGTCTGAATTGGAAGAGAAATACTTGTAACATTTGCGGCCGCGAAATCCCCGTTATTGCGTTCTCATTGAAAAGAAAGTTTTATTCGGGTTTTAATGCTGGTAATACAAACAAAAATTCAGCTTTTGTGTAGATGTTCCACATAACCTCCAAGCTTTCCAGAACTCAGATCTCAACATTATATTTCTGCACTTTGAATGGTGAAATATGGATTCATACTGAACACTGATGATTTCGGGAAAATACTCTTTCCTCTTTTGATTTGTATTCTTCGCATAAAGACATCACTTGGTTTTATCATCCGGGTTCAGTCCCTGCTACAAATTCTCATAATAAGGATAGAACCGCAAACTTTAACATACAATCTTCCTCATATTTAGCTGCGGAATGTTCAGTGCTGTGGTGGTGGATTTCTGTGGACTACATATGGAATTCTCTATCAAAAGCCCCACAGCTGCCTCGCTTATGGTAAAAGGTCGGTGGCTTTCACTGACAATGTAGTGAAAGTTCTGCCTTGGAGTGTCACCTACGGATATTGCACTTACTGTGCGTATCTTTAACAAACTTCCTTCTAAAGTAACGTTGCACACTCATACAATACTGCCAACGTGAAGTTGCAGCACAGAAAACGTGTGTGTTGTCGTTGTAAACCATTTTTATCTCCTATCGTCCTAGCGACGTAATCAGTAAATACGAAATCGCTGCACCAACCTCTGGATGGTATTTGACACTCTATTTCTATTTACGCTCTTTCATGTTGTTAAACGTAAGCTACTGATGTTTGTATTTAACTCGAAAAATCGTTAGCAACCACACTTTACGCAGTACATGCGACCATAATCGCATCTCAGGGTTCTCTCCCATAAGGCTTGCATGTCCTTAAAAGGTTGACTGTTCGAAAATGTTGTACGTCCCGAAAAGCTTTGAATAGTCAGACAGTTATTGTATATTATGTAGAGAATTGGATTTAAATTGCCATCTTCTCTAGGAGACAAATATTCCTATTACTATTGTATCCAGGAAGCTTGAAAATAACTGGATCTTCCATGCACGATAGTTCACGCGTCAATTATCTATATATATATATATATATATATATATATATATATATATATATATATATATTTTTTTTTTTTAATTCTTTCATTTAACATCTATTGTCAGATCAGAGGCTTAAGCTTAAGAAACATATCGTTGACTGTAGGTTCTTAAACGTTGGGTTTTTAATTATTATCTTTTTCTTTAAGCACATGCTCTTTCATCCTCACATATATACTTCCAGACTTTGTGGGGGGATAAGCAATGATTCCAATTAAAGAAATATTCCCCGTTCCAGCCGGAAATCAAACCCGGGACCTTCGGGTAAGAAGTCAGCTCGCTGACCACTCGACCAGACCCGTCAGTCTTATTTGGACTGAAGAATAGATTATACGCCGCAGAAATATATATTAGTTGAATTCAAAATTGTTTTTCATCTGCACATGGGCTTTGGAATTTGACTTTACTTTATTCCTGTGTTCAGTGCCGTTGAGGATTTATTTAATAACCAGTAATATGAAACCTGAATCCAGTTTAGGGCAGTTATTTTACATGCGGATTTACGTTTCCTTCAGTTTTGGTTTGTGTGTCTTTTCCTAGGCAAAGGATTAATCTAAATGCTATCTATCCATATTTCGCCGATGACTACTGTGTTCCACTTAAGCTGTCATGGAATACATCCACGCCGAACTACCTTTTACATTAAAAGCATTATAATGCTTCATTTACTCTAAATGAATAACAGTTTTGATGAGAATAACATACGTTGTATCATATCTACATCACGAATACATATATGATAATGCTCAATATTGTGTAGCATATCGGTGAAATTTGCTTCGCTGTCACTGAATTTTATGCAACCGGAAAACCATTTCAGAATATTCATAACGTTACTGCGTTAAACGTTTTCGCAATATACGCCTTTGTTCCTTTGCATATTTCTATTAGAAGCAGTAAACAGAATTGTTTACGGTCGTCCATTTACTTCTCCCGAGTGCATTGGGAAATAGCGGGTGTCTCAATTGTATCTCCGCAGTGAGGGGAATGTGCTCACTCATGACCTTTCAGTTGGCAACAAACCCCCCTAATTATTGTTGGGAATTAAGATAAACTGAACTGAAATTGAGAGAAATGATTTACCACTATCACAGAAGATGTTAGGAATGCTCACCGCATCCCTGTAGGTAGAGTTCGACATTTTTGCTATTGATTTGGACACTGTTGGGTTTCCCGCGTGGTCGTGTATACATGTTTTGTGGTTTCTTCCCTCAGTACATTTTGTTTTCGGGGGCACTTTAAATTTATAGGGACACAATTTCATTTCCTATCAACTCAATGTGCTATCTGCACAGAAACAGTTGTTTCCTGTACTGATTTCCGCATTCATTTAGTGGGGCTTCTTAACATCACATCTGAAATATTGCGCATCTGTTAACAGTTTAGACCTACCGCTTTTTGGAGCATCATGTACACACCCGGTTTCATGAAGTTTAGTAATTAAATTTGTCACGTATCGCGAATGTGCAAAACGTGCAAGAAGTTTACATTTTGTATTTTCTGGAATCTTATTTCGATCAAACAATACGCCAACTGAAAACGTTCTCTCTTTAATTGTTAACATTTTGACTTCGTTTCCCAAACACAACCACACTTCTTACATTATAATTCAAGTAGGATAAGGGAGATACTCCCCTTCATAGTTCCGTTACCAACGTAACCACAGTTACAACTGTCCGAATTCATTGCGGAGATTCTTTTGAGACACCCGATATAGTTACCTGGTTTTCGAGAAGCTGACTATCGTCTCAGACCTGCGCATGCAACGAAATGTATGTTATCTTAATATTTACCTTGTAGCAGTGGTTGATTGTGATTATTACAGGGATTAACACTAAACATGTATTAGCATTTTGCACAGATACTGAGAAGGCTTCCATCTTAACCCCTCCAATGCTAAAACCGTATGGTATGCTTTTCCGAGCGCTGTCTTCTTTGTGATCGTCTTCTGCTGATCGGTTTGGTTTCTTTTTCCCTCGTAACGAACATGGTTGCCAACGACCGCAATTTTCAGTCAATTCTGAAGGTTTCTGTTTCTTCGCAACGGGAAATTTTCTCTGTCGGAGGTAGTCGGGAATTTGGAGGTTGTATTTATGCCTTGAGATTTTAAAATAAAATTCTGGAATTTTTAATTTGTATTTTTGTAACTTTTTATGAAAGATCACACGTGGTGATCAGTATAAGTAATCAAAGATTGTGTTACTTCTTAGAGCAAATGCGCAAAAATCTGCTAAGTGGCTATATTTTTCATCTGCCTACTCACATTAAACATTATTGTGACACATATTTCTGGATATATTTCTATTGGGCAATGTACTTACACAGTTATGTTTCAGCTAACACAGTTCATATAACTAACAAGCTCAGCAAATATAAACGCGCAGCTAAGGTTGGTGGTTCGGGGGTTAAAACTTTCCAGAAACTCTACGAAATGTGCAATTATATTTTTGGGCACCGTTTATAAGCTTTTATTTCACCAATTTATAATGTTGTAACATTAGCGTACTTTGAAGGTTTCTGATTGCAGAGCAGAAGGCTAGATTGTGTTAACAAGTTAAGTGTTCTAAAAAAATGTCAACCCCCCCTTCAGACCCAATTTTTGGCTGCGCTAATAAATATTTTGATGTTGGTATGTTTCTGGATGTAGTTTTTATAATTTTGGCGGCTTCTGGTGTGATTCCATAATCACTCTGGTAGTTTTTAATTGGACTCCTTAGCAACCCAGAAGACGATATATTACGCTGGGGAATGCACTATCTGTTTCCTCAATAATTTGAGTTAACAGTTTAGGTGCCATTTTTTGCTTTAATTTTAGATAGGAACGTGACTTTGAATATCGTTTTTTACACAGAAAAAGGCAAATGGGTTTTGTAAAGTATTCAGTGACTACGTTCTATATGTCCACTCTGTACCCACAGAAGTTAGTCATGTGACTACCTATCAGAACTAGTATATATATCATGATATGTAAATGGATCAAGTGAATATCTAATGTACGCACTCAAGTGGCGCATAAAACAAAGCGAACAATAAATATATTTGCCGGGCAGCCATTGTGTGTATGTGATGTATAGCTTATTGTTCCTCGTGTTCACCCTACATTCACAGAAAGCTGATTGTAGTAATCTCAAAACTTATTACTTACTATTTACATCTAAACTTATCATTAAATGTAAATCCGAGTGAATCTCATGTAAAATTGACGGAACAACTGCCACCCCCCGGTCCGGGGACCGGCTCGACCAATATCGTTCGAATTGTCGCGCGAGCGCTAGGTAGTTGCTTTGCATTTCCGGCTTTATCTACTATAGTTCACACACTCACACACAGTGAGAGAGTAGACCTTGGAGTGAGTGGGTGTATTTATACGTGTTCGTACCACAGCATGGCTGCGTGCTCACCACACGAGGTATGTATATTTCAGGACGAAAATTCGGGCTTAAATGTCCTAACAGACCACTTCCGTGTAGAAATACAATATTGTACCTCGTGGATCGGTTTAACGAAACAGGTTCTGTGAATAGCAATCAAATGCAACAAAACCGTCAAGTTCTTACTAAGGAAAAACATGAAATTGGTGCTGCCTTGGATCTATTTCCGCATTATTGACCTTTTCTGACACCAAAATATAGAATCGAAGTCTTTTGTTAAAATGTATACCTTGTAAGTGGTGAGATATCGTAATATTGTTGCTCCACGCTCTTAAAATTTCTGTATACTCTCTTAAACGCCTCAAAGATTTCCTAGCACTACGTTCCAAGGCAGCACCAACTTCGGTAAGTTTGTACTTGAGTATACGGATTCTAAAACATGAATCAAACAGTATCTGTGCAACCGATTTAGTTCGATCCAGTCGCTGGATTCGTAAACTATTAGCTGTTTGGTCAGAGTCTTTTGACACGGTGGAAGGAGGAGGTAAGGATGCCAGGTAGTTGCACTGTAGCTAGAACAAAGTCCCGACACATGCATGCACAGGTCTGTCTCGAAAGTCTGCGACCAAAGAACAGTTCTTATTGCCCATGTGTCTGCCCTACATTCAGAGAAAGTCGGCAGGTGACATCAGCGTTAGCGTACTTAACCATCGTATGTAAACAGTGCAAGTATCCAACGATACAGACTCAAGTTACATGGCAATATTGAATTTGAGAAGACTTGGTAACGTGCAGTCGCAGGTTACGTGAAGTATTTCGATTATTAATACTCATTATTTTTCAAAGTTTAATATCGCAAAACTTGCTAACAAAAGTGACAGAAAGCACTTAAGTTTTGTTGTTCTCTCATTTTGCTGCAATGACCTTAAATTGTTGATACAAATGAAAGAACAATAGTGTATGGCTATAGCAATCAGTCGTTTTACTACGCTGTAAGATATTGGTTTCGGAGCTTCAATGTGCCTAAATCAAGATATTACAATGTATCTGTAAATACACACATTATCTCGTTTTCTTCGTCATTTCATTAGGTATTGTTTCAGAAAACAAAGCCTAACAGCCGAGTTAATTGAGATATCTGTGTGAAATTTGCAGGCAATTATCTTCTAACATGCGGACATGTTGAGATGATCCCCGTAAAGGGAACTTTTTTTCACATGTGTGTTATCGAAGCTGAAATGTTTCATAGCATGAGGTAGATGTTTAAGTTGGACAAGGAGTAGAAAGATAGCTGCCTCCCGCCACATTGCGGTGCCTATACAGTCATGTTGTAACTCATATCTTTTATCCACTTGATTGTGCCATAGTGTGCATGTCTTGTAGGAGCTGAGATACTGCACAAGGGGCTTTTAGGAAGCCGTTCTCTTCTGCTCTATATTCGGGAAAGGGGAGACAGAGTGATTTTGTGATGTTTAAGGCTCGCGAAAATGGTTTCTCAGGAGGAGTGTATGTGGCGGAGTTTTTTCTGGGTTAGGGAAATGGGGATGGGGAAAATCGGAAAACGCCAACGAGCAAGAGGAGTAGAAGGGAGAAGCCACCAGATTATGTGCATTAGTGTCGGGAAACCGGATTCTTTTTTATCTGCCAGCATGTGCTTCACGTTACCAGGTGTAAAGCTAAAAGTTAGGATGTCTTAAAATAACGACCCCTTACAGGGATAACACCACAACTCTGGTTGTAGCCCGCTACTATTTAAGATTCTACTGTCTCTGATTCTATCTTGGAATGAACAACCTATGTGCAAATGTCCATTAATTATCTTTGGCAGGTTTAATTGTGCAATGATTTTTAACACAGAAATATTTTTCAAATATTTGAATCGATTGTTGAGTAAATAAGCTCATCTATTTCACTTTGTATATAAAGAGAATGACTCTTAAGGATAACTAGGACCCATTTTAAAGCAAAGATCTTAACATTACGGATTCTTCATTTCTCACTTCTTACAACATTAATTGTTTGTAATGTTATTAATACGTACACATATGATTTTTGTGAAAGTTCATGTTCTTAATATATTGGCAGCCATTTTAAAGAAAACTCTGTATAGCTATTTTAGTGGCCAACATTCGCATTTTGTTTCTCTCAGAGACAGGCCTTTTCATTTCTTAGCTAAACTCATTCAAATTAGCTCTTTTTAATCAGAGGATTGAATGTTAGACATATTATTGTAAATAATTCAAGGTAAATAGTAAAATATCTCTAGATGTTCAAAACAAATAAATGCATTTCAGTTATATAATGTTAAGAATAGTGTTTCATTAATAGTAAAATGTGTTAAGATACTCAAAACAAATAAATTCATTTCAGTTAAATAACGTGAAGAAATTTTTCTTTATTTCTCATACATGTTATGTTTAATATCATGTGGCTTCTTAATTTATTAGTTTCTTTGTTTTCTTCATACTATTGTTACATCCAGGTTTAGACTTCGAGATTATAGTCAATATTGTTGTTGAGATTCCAGCAAAATGCACAAATTCAGCTCAACGAGTAGGATGAGCAGCAGTAAATTGAAGACTTTACAAATTAATGTGAAAGAAAGAAATGTGCAACTAGTTAACACCTCTGTAAATTATCGTTATTTTTAATTATGCTATAACGAAAACTTGCATTCCTCCATTTGTTGCAACTGTCCTAAAGGAACTTATGTGTTGAGAAGGTACTGGAAGTTACGGTTGTCACTGCCATTGCTGAGCAGAATATGAGGTGCATTGCATTTCAGCAGATGAAAATATGTATCGCTGGTGAAGAAATAACAGAAAAAACAAGAAAAACAGCCTTGAACAGAGATTACAGAAGAAAGAATGGAAGTCGTTTCAAACATCACAGCAGACTTAATCCTCTAAAAAGAGCCAAAGGGTTTAGAAACTACTGAAAGCGGAGCTTAAGAGTAAGAAGGAAAGGAAACTTCATAGTGCTGGAGAATTTGGATGATCAATATTAAGTAAAGTTTAAGTTATGCATAGTACTTTATCAAAATCAAAGTTTCCTCAAAAGTACATTTCTGCGCATTTGGCTTATTTTCACCCAATCTGCAAAACAACTGTCACAAATGTTCTAAATGCCATTGCAAAGAATTTCAAAGATACTTTTGTTCCATTTTTGAAAATCATGAGCATAGTGAATTAATTAATTAATACTAACATTTTATGAAATTTATGCACTTGTGATAAAAGTTGTACGCAATGCTATTAGGAATGTTAGCCAGCATATAAGAATACTATAGCTCGGAAATTGTGGAAAGTTCTTTGAACTGTCCTAACTACCCTTAAATGGTAAGAATGCCGCAGACCGTACGAGCTTCCAAAATAAATCAAAATGCATAAAAAGCAACAGCAGTAAAAATCTGAATACAATACATTTAGAGTGCCGAAGGAATTCGACGGAAGAAATTATATAGTATACTTCTGATGCAATGTCTAAAGATACAGTAAGTAAATAAGGTACCTAAATTGGTTTATACAATAGAATAAATTACTAGTAGTAGAGATTTATATTGAAGCTTACTTAGTTCTTTTCACCCTCCCTTCCTCAATTATTGCCATTTAGACCTCACTTGTTTCTCTTATTGCTTCCTCTTCTTCTCTGCTTACCAGTAGCGACCAATACGCCTGTAATGCTCTATTCCATGATGTAAAGTATTGTGGTACATTTCAATGCCGCTACTGATATATAATGATTACGATATATATATATATATATATATATATATATATATATATATATATATATATATCGTAATTCTCTCTTACAAACTGAAAATTCTTTCAACGTTATTATTGTTATTATTATTATTATTATTATTATTATTATTATTATTATTATTATTATTATTATTATTATTATTCATACATTCTGTACTAAAATAAAGTAAAATCTATAACACAAACTCTGTAATACATTTTATTTTATGCACTCTGTACCTTGCGGCACCCTCATTAAACAGTATATTCTATGTTCTGTTTTATTTACCCATATCTCCAATTATATTATAAACTCACAGCGCTTCCGGCAAAATCTTGATGGGATTTTCCACAATTAGTTGTTTTCTGTGAAAATCCTTACGACGATTTTAAATTTCCTATAAACAGTCCTTCAGTTGCTTTATCCAAAGTTAAATTTGCAGAAATAGCATACGATACGAAGAATGCAAAGTTAAATTACTGGTGCTAGTGAACTCTGAGCACACAAATAACTATTTTCAAAGAGAAAAACAACGCCCGTTCATTCTCAATGCAAAATATAATACTACAAACTGGGTAATCCTTGCTGGAAAGGAAGACAGCAGTGCCTATGCAGGGTGGAAGATGACTCTTTTTAACGAATAGAGCAATTAATCTTAGTGAGTTTTGCTGCTTAAAGGTACTTATTAAGAAATTAGCAAAAGTTGCTTAATATTAGCTCTTTTTAAATGAAGATTTCACAAAACCTAAACGGTCTTTCAAATACTTTTAGAGGA
Source organism: Hymenopus coronatus (assembly GCA_030762935.1). Taxonomy (NCBI): domain Eukaryota; kingdom Metazoa; phylum Arthropoda; class Insecta; order Mantodea; family Hymenopodidae; genus Hymenopus; species Hymenopus coronatus. The sequence continues at coordinate 350,734,186 of CM060900.1, forward strand.
TATTAAAACATAAAAGTATTCTCCATGTTTAAATACATTTTGAATTATAACCATTCGGACTCTTACTACTACTATATGCTTTCGAAATGTGTATCATTTGGGTCTACATCGTTAACCACGAGACTACACAACATGACAACACTGTAAGATCAGAAGAACGTACTTCTCTTGTAGTGTATTGCTCTTATGGCGTGTTTTCTAAGCATCGGATTATCAGTCACATTTTACCATTGCTGATTATCTTGAAATGCTACTCTTTATGCTGAAACCCATCGTGGTGCGGCAGCTGCGGCAAGAAGGATTTCCATATAGCCGAGCATCAAAGGACAGTTGTTTTTATCTGTCAAAGAGTTCTAGATACATGAAGCGTATCTCAAGATGTTGACGGAGTTGGTCATAGAAATGTTGCACAGGAAGATGTTCCTCGTTAGGTGGAAGAAACTTCATGAAGACATACCATGATGTAGCTTACTCTATTAGCGTATCCCATTGACACTTCTGAGAACATTAAAGGAAGGTTGCTATGATCTAATCATATTCTGCTCGTCCAGTGTCATCTGCAATAGATAATGCGCCAAGGTTTTCAATTTTCGAATGGTTTCTTCAACAAGGAGGGAACTTTTCCTTTAAAATTCTTGCAATGGAAGAAGAAACGTTTAACATAAATAGAGCAACTAATTGCAATAAGTATACAGCTGGGTTTGCGACAATCCACGCACAATAAAACAACCGTTTGCATATACATTACAGAAGTTTCTGATGTTGAAAAGTTGCGAGAAAGAATGCTTGAAGCAGAATTCGTGTTTTGCAAAGTGCAGCAGAATTCGAGTTAGCGTTGTGAAGCAAGTGTGTCGGCGAGGGGTGCGCATTTTGAACAACTCTTCTGAACACTAATAGGACGTTATCGTTGATTTTATATTCCTGTCTTGCTTAAAATATTTACAGAGTTTCAAAGGTCACAAAGAACGTAAGTATTATCTTCCAAATTGAAATGCTCACGCTATTATTTATATTTATAAATAAGACGCATTCCTATTAATAATTTGCATGATATTGTAAATGCCTTCTCAGTTTCATATTCCGTTAAATATTTATCTTACATTACGATCATGCATGGGATTCTGTTTATTTGAATATTAGAGGTGTGTATTTGTTGCTTACCATGGTAGCAGAAGCTGAAGAATTAAAAGTTAACCTGTTGAATTTTCTGTGTTACACTATTGTACAAAATAAAACAGTGATTACCTCAACAACGGAAAGCGTTATGGATAAAATGTATGACAGGAAACCACTTAAAATAACCTACTGTTTCATAGTTTAAAATGATGATATGACGTTCCACTCTGTATAAAAGTGATATAACATTTCAATTTTCAATGAGAACAAAATTTCACCTATTTTTAATTTTTAGCTCTGTATATCAATGGTATGACTAATTACACTGGCGGTACAATTACAAGAAAGTATTCTTCCTAACAACTACACCAAGAAGGAAAGTGCGATGTTTTCTCGACTGCATTTCGTGCATTTTGCTTTTCATTATGCATGATTGTCGGTCAAATTAATGACAGTACAGAAGAAATTCAAAAGGATTAGTAAAATGAGGGGCTCTGCAGAATTGGTTTAGTATGTAAACAAATTTAAATAAAACTAAGTAAATGAGTTTCTGTAATGAAACATTTTCAATGCAGTTTTATTGTGGTCTTCTATTTGCCGTATAATAATAATAATAATAATAATAATAATAATAATAATAATAATAATAATAATAATAATAATAATAATAATAATAATAATAATAATAATAATGTGAAGAGTGGAATTAATGTTCCGTATTAGAATCACAACCATTAATTACATCTAAGATTTCTAATATCACGGTTATAAATCTGATAGCTCACTAAATTAGTGTTATGTCACCGTTAGGATTCTTTTTCATTTTAGTTATGATTTCAGATATTAATATAGTGCTTCATTTACAAACTTGTTAGGATAGAGCATAAAAATAATTCCCTCACTCCCACAGCTTTTTCTTCTAAAAGGTGAAAATATTACTCTAAATAAATAAATTTGTAATACAAATTTGCAAATGTGTACCAATGTCTGCTAAATAAAAGAATTATGCTGAAAACTAAAGTTCCAGGAATTCAGATGCTTATGCAGTTATTACAGCATTTATTCTTTTAAACTGTGACCATTAACTTCTAAAGGTGTCATTCGAAATGAAAACACAAATACTAGGGGAGAATCGAGTAATGGCGGTCACGTAAGCAAAGTCACTATGAAGGGTTTAGAGTACGAGTTTAACCCGTCGTTGGTCGACGTGTGAGCACTGCGCTTACTTTGATTAATACATTTCGTTATCTTGTCTACCTTCAAAATCAAATGTTTCATACTACGTGTACCTTTCAGAGCATGTTTATGGAGCAAGTTAATGTGTGCTAAAGAGCATTTCAATATTATAGTTCCCTACTAATGAAAAAAGAATTAACTCATGCACCAACTAAGCGTGCCGCTCCCATGTCGACCATTGGCGCATCAATTGTCAGCTTATGTTAATACCATGTCTTCACACAGGCGATACTTCCTAGGCGGGGGATCCTAGGATAGATGCATATAGTTGGTTTTACAAGTTAGTTAGATAACGCGAAAGAATTTGAAGTGAAATATATTTGACTTTCACCAACGTATGGATTTTCTTTTCTCTTATGAACATTGTGGGAATAAACGGAGAGGTTATTTACCTTTGAAATACAGGTGTAGATATACCCAGGAGAATGTTCCTGAAGGACCTTGCTCTTGCTCATGGCCTCCGATCGGAACTTCGAGTTCGTCTAGAACAAATTCCACACTAAGAAAGCTGAGACACCTGATAAGTCCAGTACCAGTACAGGAAGAGAGAAATGTGCATTCTGCTCTAAAAGAAAAAAGCAAAACAACGGTAAGATGTGCTGAACGACATCTGCCCATGTGTGAGGAACACACAATTACATTGTGTAGGAAATGTCTTAGAAAAGAAGACTATTCTGGAGACTGGATACGCTTGTTAGAAAATAGTAAACTATTCAGAAGCAAATTTACTGTGACAGTTTGAAAATTACACACAAACAAGTTTCAACATGATAAATAATTACTATGGAGGATCTAGTAGATATAAACAATCCTACTGCATTTAGTGTATCTATTTTGTCCTTAACTTTGTAATTCACATACTGTGTTGTGCAGTCGCTTTATAGAACAATATTGTTATGTGCTGTAATGTCAACAAAGCATTGCATTCTATATGTGTTTAGTGTATTATGTCCGTTCTAAATGGCGGTACTAGAAGATAGTTTTGTGGAGGAATGTAAACAGTCCATCATAACAAATTTATAACACCATGTCATCAAAGCATTTGGCTGCTACTAAAGAAAGCGAGTTAAACATTATTAAAATAAAACTGAAAAGTTAGTTTAGCCTTCAGTTGTTTACTATTATATCTATTTAATAAGGGAAATCCGAAAAAAAAATGTTGAACAGGGACAATCATAGTTACTAAATGTAACCATAGAATAGTGTGCAAAACTTGGGTAAACACTTCGCGGCCCCGCGCTCACATGTCGATCATCGGCGTCACGATAAGTTACTCTACATTTCCGTGATCGGCGTTAACGTAACGTTAAAAGTGTTATTTTAATGACAATCGTTAGCTTATTTGTTTACCTAACTGCGTGCCAAGAAGAGTTTTATTTAAGAAGTTATTTCTTACCATATTGATGCAAAATTCTAAGTGGTGTCGCCGGTAATGTCGGTCACTATATTTGAACCTATTATTTAGGCATATTAATCATTAAAATGTATATAAAATAACATATTTTATTTTATAACTTTAATCTAACATTATAGAGCTATGGTAATTTTAAAAGCAAAATCATCATATAATTGACTTTTCTCACATATATCTCAAAAATAAATTTTCGGTTTGTCTCTACCCTACATTCTAAAATGAGCCCACACACCATATAGCCCTTAGAAAGTAATGTTGAAAGACTGAAGCCTGTTAGAGGTGTATGAAGGAATAGAAACAATAATTCCGTTGCTTTTGAAGGCGTCAAAAGCGTCTATAATAATATAGTGCCATGTTTATCCAATAACAGCAATACCGGATTCTCTTTATCAGGGTTTTTATGTCTAATAAAATATTTCAACCAACAATATGTCTTTTGACCATCCATTTTTGAACACCGGTATATTGCATCCGGAGCTCCACATTTTTCCAAAGCGGGGTTCATCCTCTCCCTGGAAATATGAACATGGGTGGAACGTAATTACCTGAAGTACTCATTGCGTATATAACTGTTATGTTCTTACTTCGCACCAAACTGGTCACAGAACCTACCATTTTCTGTCCCTTTGGAGGTAAGGTTCCTGCGCTGTACCTATGCCAATTTCATATTCGTTGAGGGTCAGTTGACCGGCATTACCCCAACGCACATATTTTGTTTAATAATACGTCAGTACCACATATTGTATTGTTTAAAACTAGTTCTCACATATGCTACATTATTAAGAGAATCATGAACTATTCGGAAAGGCATATAAACATATAGAATAAGTTTGATACGGTTTATTTATTCTGTGTATTATTTCTTCAAGCAAAATTACATCAAAAATGCGTTTAACATATTTTGTCACTACTGCTCACAACGCTACTAATGAAATGGCGACTATGGCTAGATGCGATTACAAAGGGCAACACAAACCAGTGCGATGGTAATGCAGATAACTACGTGACCGGCATTAACCACTGACCGGGGTTATCCATGCGTCCCCTATATGGTATAACATTAGGTATAAGGACACAATACAAATTAACCTTTTTATTCGCTCCCAGATTCCAAAATGCAACGGCAGTAAGTTTTGATTTAATGGTTGTAGGGGGGGAAGTAAATCAAGTTATGAATACCCGTCTACAGCCCAAATTTGACAGAAAAAAAATTACGTTTCAAAATAATATTTAAACCCTTGCATACCTCGAATTTAAAAATATTAAAAGAGAGCTTAGAAAATGTGCAAGTTTTTTCTCTTTAGTTATTTTATGGACGCGTTCATTAATGAAAAACAAATTAAACATAACTGCGCCTATTTTCTCTTCGCCACTTGAAAGTTTGGCTGTTAGGTATGTTTAGTACAGTATAGCGCACAAATAATTGTAGCATCGGTTTGGACAAAGCTTCTTACCAGAGTCTGCAACAGTACCAGGCAGATGATCGTTGGGTGTAAGACAGAAGATAAATCTCTCGTGAATTGGGTCCAAATAAGAGAGAAAGTCGAGACATGGGTATTTTTCATTTTGACGTATTTTTACCAAATACATGCATGTTATAGTTAAACCATTCGTCATATCGACCATAAACTTCAAACTTTTCTTTCCTTTTTTTCGGAAGTGCTTCTCTGTGATTCCAAAAATCGTTCTCCCTTCCTTCGTTTCCCGCTCGTTCGTTCTTATCCCTCTTCTGTCTTTTCTCATAATTAAATGACCAATTATGTTAAACAAAAATCAAAAGTAAAATCCTAAAGCTTTATTATATTTCACTTCAACAATTATTTCAGACCTCAAACATAACGTAATTAGACTTTGTTCGAAACTATTTTTCAGACGTTTATTTATTTTAGTAATTGCCATTATCTGATAGAAATGTACGACAATTAATTTAAAATATAATTACAATGAGTTTTAATTAAACAGTTGTATCTCTAACTGATCATGTCCCTTTGTATGAGCAACAATTTGCAGCCCGCAATAAGCAGCTATTCCTACACAATAATCGCTGTCATGAATTGTAGTTGCCTCAATGCTCTCCTTACCGTTTACCAAAGTTCTATGTCGAAGTAATATGACTTATTCAATGAGAGAGAGAGAGAAAGAGAGAGGAACTTGAGAAACTCTGTGAAAATGTAATAGATCATAACAGAAACTCTTAATTGAAATCAAGGTTTACTTAGTATATATGACGTTTCCTGGATATGAAAACACCAGACTTAAAGTATCTGAAACGACTGAAAACTTAATGACTATATATAGAGAACAAAACTGAAGAGCAACATAAGTTTTCCAATCTTCATACTTAGTTTAGTCGGCTTACCCTCCCCTTATGCCTAGGGTTACAACCCTGTCGTAAAGCCAACGAAATCGGAGCCGCAACATGACTGAGTGGTTAGATCTCTCGCCTCTCACCAAGGCAGCCTGAGTGCGATCCCAGGTGACCGCATGAGGGATTTTTGGTGGACAAAGTGGCGCAGGGGCTGGTTATCTCCGCGTTCTCCGGTTTCCCCACCATCGTTGCATGTGCGTCAGTATCATCGCCTGCGGTCCTATAGCAGGCGTTAAACACTACCAAAAGAAATGAAACCGGAGCGAGGGATCGGCCCCTAGCCAGGCATGAGAGTAAGGTAGTGGATGAAAAGGAATTAAGGCGAAATGGGTGACAGGAAAAGTGAGGATGGAACAACTGGTGAAATAAATGGTGGTTGAAACTGGAGAAAACTTCTCAAACTCCTCATTGTCCACCATCTCACTTGCGATCCCCTGGGATTGAACCCGGCCTAAACCACGCGGCCAAAGCCGAAATGCACCATGATAATACTAAATAGCTATAGCGCTGGCGACCTGGGATTCAGATGAATTGTGGGAACTGGCTACAGATGTTTCGGATGATGTTCCATTCATTGATATATATGTAGATGCAGAGCCCTGTTAATGCTATGGCTAGACAAACAGATTTACTGTTTGCGACAACGATAGTGGACGTGCATTTTCACTTCTGTTCTCATCTGTTCGAAAGTGTAAGAAAATAAACATTCTACTGTGGGAATATCAAGCATCTGCTTATTACATTTTATATTTAGATACAAAACTTGAAAACATCGAATTAATATTTTATTTGTGCACAAATTACTAATGGAACATTAAGCTCCTGCCTCATGGATAGATTCCAACGGAAAGGATGTGTTTGGCATTCTTTAAAACACAGAGCAATCTTAATAATTTCGCTAAAAATTGTCTACTCCCTTCCTTTAATTGGTGACTGTGTGCGTGCGTGTGTGTTTGTGTGTGTGAGCGAGAGAGAGAGAGGAAATAGAGAAGCAGTGAGAGGAAGAGAGGAGAGAGTAAGGGAAAGAAGATGGAGTGAAGGAGAGAACTTGTTTTTAGGAAATGATGAGTAGATTTCCACATTCCTTAAAGGCAATAAATACTTGTATTTTAGGAATATGATGATGTTGTTACCGGAATTGTTTAACTTGCTAGTGATATTTAATTCCCAACACAACGATTTCATTGAAGATAGAATTTTAAATTAGAATGAAATAAAATTAATGAAAAAACAACATTAACTATTAGTGAAATAACAGACTTTTCTATTTATGCACTTGACAGAAACAATTAAGAAGTGAAGTAATATATCTTCTATTGGTTTAGACATCCAGGAAAATAAAATAAACGACAAGACGTGCGGAAGAAGTTGTTTTTTAAAAATATTAATTGTATGGTTATACTTTGTTTATAAGCTAGCCCCCATCTGAGACAAGTAATAAATAATTTTATTCACATCATAGCGATTTCACTACTGTGGCTGATATTCTTTGTTGAGTAGCACGCCGTATGATAGTAATCACTAGACTTTGAAAATAACTTAAGGGCAAGTACTAATTTTGGTATATTAGTACGTTGTTTATAAGCGAGTGGTGAGGGAAGATTCAGAAGTAGCTTGCGCTACTGAAATTGTGCTATTAGTACAGGTGGGTAAAAAAATAAATTGAAGTTCTGTAGTAAACATAGATTTTATTACAAAGCATAAATAAATAACAGAAAAATAGTATATAGATATACTGTGACAGATGAAATAATCAACTTTATGTTTGGTTTACATGAATGAACAACTACTGCAATGGATTAAATATATATTTTCTATACTATCAAAACAAAAACATTTAGTGTTGGACTTCGCACCTTCAGGACTGGCTGTATCTGTACCCACTATTTGCTTGCTTAGAGTGAATAACCGGCAGTGCTTGGAGAGGGGGAGATCCCAATGAAATCTGTGTGCACGTAACTAATATCGAGTCAGAGTGCAACCAACTCGCAACGGTATCCGAAGCCTAGGAATCACCTAGCAATAATGATTATCTGAGAAAATGAATGCTAATGTGGACGGAAGTAAGGAAATAAAGAGTATTAAGGAAATAGTCTGAAAATATAAAGAAATAACACGAATATACATGGGTTTAGATACATAAAATCACCTATCAAGCGTATGACACCTTCTCTTACCTTGGTGTCTGTAACTGTTACTTACATACAAGATTTCGAACTTTTATCTCTCAGTGGAACTTTATACAAATAAAAAAAAATAAAAACGTTTTCTAGGAATGGGACGTTACTCTATTCCGCTATACTCGATACCATTACTGAGATACCATTACTGATATTCGCTGTATACTCTCTGAAAAGTACCTGGAGTCATAACACTCACAGCTGCTTTATGTACTTTGTTTAAGCTTTCGATGGAAGTGTTGGAGAGGGGAAAAAACCTGTCAGAGAGATCAAATGAAAACATAAGCACAGTTTTACTACTGATCTGTTTGGCATAAAGGAGAGCTTGGCGATGCAGAAGTTGAGTGTTCAAATCCCGACAGAAGATCTGTATTTTATAGGCTAAATAAACACCCTCCGTGCCTTTTAGAAATGCATATTTGCTCGTTTTACTTAATATTGTTATATAAGCAATTTGATATATCAGCACACTATTACTATAAAGGAAATGGATATTCTATTTAGCACAGTTTCTGGTAGTGATGTTTCAGCTCATAATAATAATGATGATACCCTTTTTATAATAAAAGCACAAGCCATTGAATTCGTTGTCTGGTGTTGGGCATATGAGATATTATAGCAAGCTTCTTTGTTGAATATTCCAAACGTTTCAATCGCAATGCTGATTCCATTTACAGAACAGCAGTTGCTTCTGTTTGAGGTTCAATTGTCATTTTCAACTATCTGTATACACTTATATAACAATTTGATCTCTAATGTCTGTATTTACTTTACTTAGATTTTGCACTCTATTATTTCGTTTTATTTCTGCTATGTTCACCACACTGTTTCATCACAACTGATTACGGTATGTATTTTCTTATTTGAATTGTGTGTTAGACTTAAACAAGTTGCCTCATATGCTTTGTCATATTTGATAATCCCTTCTTGAAAAGTGCAAAGAACTTATTGCTTTTTAAGCACAGGTTAGAGGTAGAGTCAGGTATACAACAGCAATAATATGGTTATATTATTATTATTATTATTATTATTATTATTATTATTATTATTTTAATTGCTATTAACAACTTCATATTACCATTATCATCATTTTGAATTAAATAAACATTAAATTCTTCCTATTTATAGCGATTAACTTTCCTTTACACTACATTAGCTTACACAGACAAAAACTATGGCAAATTCAAAGACTAACATTGTAGATATCAGTTGAATAGATAGAGTCAGACAGAAAAATTCAATGCCGTAGCCGGTATTTGAACCACGGATTTTCCGCTCTATAGACGGTTTCTCTACCACTGAGCTAACAAGGCAACATGCCGGCATAGCATTGAACTTCACAAATGACTCGCATGTTTTCCGTTAAGCCATACTAGGTGATTTCAAATTATTTTGAGACGACAACCCCAATGGCGACTTAGAATGTTGTAAGCACTTTAAGTCCCAGGATTCATAGTTTTAGCCAAATATTATGGACAATTTGTGATAACTTTAATTGCTTTCTCACAGAAACGGTGCATAAGACAGGAGTTGGATAGGTAGAGTCAGAATGAAAATTTCAATGCCATAGTCGGGATTTCAACCACGGATCTACTGGTCTCTAGCCGGGTGCTCTACCACTGAGCTACCATGGCAACATGCCGGCATAGCAAATCCCGGCCATCACATTCCACCGGTGCTCCATCTTCATCCCACGTATCACCAGTGTCATCTCCTGCGGTGCCACAAGTAGTAAAAGCCTACGTTAAACACTATAAAAACAGTTACCCTGATAATGAGACATTTTTGAAGTTTGTAATTGTTGTGTTTTCCTAAATTCCTCAACTTCTTTACGCCAGTCAAAAACGCGCTTAAGCATATAACCTCGACTAAGCCATCATAGTCAGGATAATCAGAACATATATCCTGAAGAAAGGCTAGGAATTGCCTATGACGAAGTCCTCTTGAACCGATCATATTAATTGTATGGAACACTACTGACATTACCTTTTCAATGATGACAGATTGCGCACATAATTCCAGCGATAAATAATGCAATTTATTGCTAAAATATCACCTGGAGTTAGACTTTTCTCTGTTAGATGCTTTCTTAATCAACCTACAAATCCACACACCAGCCCTACCATAGAGAACGCTCCATCTGTTGCAAAAGAGACCAAATATTAAAGAGGAAGCACAAATTTGTTAATAATGTTTAGACATTCTTCAAAAATAGTTTTTCGGCTCGTGCGATCTTTTAAAGATGTCATGTCTGGGGAATTCTCAAACACAGAATTAATTCCCCAAATGAAAACGGCCAGTTCGCTGTGTCTTTCCGATTTTTAGTTTCGTCCAGAGCTAATGAATAAAAGTTTGAAGTTTTAAGCCTATCTAATAACGGCTCTTCTAGGTTATTGGCCATTTCCATTATTCTTTCTGCCACAGTTTGCCGAGATAAACTAATAGCTCTAAAGGAATTTACCATTGAAAGAAACAGTTCTTCTGCAGCTGTTAGTAGGCATTTCTTCACAAATTCACCTTCTGCAAAAGGTTTCACTGACCCAGCAATGTCTCTAGCGCGCACAGTCCGGTGATATTGACAACAAAGAACCCTGCATCATATTGGCTACATTTTACTTTGGGCATCTGTTCGTCGAGAGCCGTTTGTCTATCTCTCCTCGATAATTTATCATCTCTATAATTATATTTATGCTTGGATACCTTCTGATATTAAAGTGTGTAATAAGGTGCAATTCTTGTGAACATCTTAGGCAGCGGTCCTTATTGTCTTGTAGAATGAAAAAGTACGCGTTTTCCAATTCGCTGTTGCAGATTCGTTTTTGGAGTATTGGTTGAGGTGAACCCATCACTGCTTGTCTTGAGAACTGTACCAGTACGTGCTATGTCAACACGCAACTGAACCGATCGCTATGCTTTGATAGTCACGAAGAGAGAGAAAGTAAGGGAAAAGCTATCAAACCCACCTAGCACAGTTTGCCACGCCTGCTATAATCTTATGATGACCGCAGAGCAAAAAGCCAAGTGGAGCCAAATCTGTCAACCGAGGCGACAATATCACTGAACATCCTTCGAGCGATTCAACTGCCAGATAAAATTTGCTTCAGTAATTCCCAGGTTTTTATTTTGAAGTACGGTGGGGCTTTGCGGAAATAAATTTTATATATACATTCTTCTGGGGCCAGATCATTCAAATGGGGTAATAATCTCTGGTATTGCTTTCAGTACAGTGCAGCTGTGCACTTCTTGTTGAGAACATTCCCGTGTTTTCCACAGCATACATTTAACCTTGGGTCACTGATAGTAAGCATCGATGGTGTATATGGGTTCTCAGCTGCCCAATACTTAGGGTTATGTTTTTTCATTATCTCATTCAGATAGAAGGCCACATCTCTGAAAATAGCATCAGCTGGTGTGTTTGATTTTCTGAAAATCACTCAGAGAACTGCACCGGTCTCAGTCGTCAAAATGTCTGTGGACAAACTGTACGCAATATAAATGTAAACTGTTTGCATATAGGATCCTGGATATGGACGCTTGATTGATTTTGAGAACATTTTCCTGACTTTCCTGTTGGGCTGACTTTCGGCTCAGCTAGTACCCTAGTTGAAACTTTATCATCTGTTAGTGGACATGCCTGTTCTTGAAACTTATCTGTTGTCTTGAATGGTTCCAGTAGATTACCAGCAGTAACGTGATTTGGGACCAATTAGTCTGAATGCCGTCTGCGATAGCTTCGCGTAGACTTATGCATAACCTATCTACAGCATGGATAAAAACAATTTATATCCTGTACATTGTGTTTCCTGCCTCGGTGGTGAAAATAGAACTTGTATACATCGCATTTCAGTAATTGAGAAAAGGAAAAACAACCAATTAATTAGTTCCAAAAAGGTATTTCCAGCATTTTAATCTCTCTCTCTCTGTCTCTCTCTCTCTCTCTCTCTCTCTCTCTCTCTATTTCTTTCTTTTCAGTATCCATACTGATATGGAATGGTGCTATGACGCGCGAAACTCCAGTTACGATACTGCTTACAACTACACTGTATATTTGGTGGCAAATGAGAAATCTGCTACATACTTATACGCAAGCTGGTCATTACTCAAGTATTGATTTGGGATGCAACTTAAGTATCTCTTTCTTTATTTCTTTCCTTTTTTCTTATTTTTCAGACACAATCTCACAGATTAGAATGTGCAAATTCACATTTTGTTTGATAGATTCTTTAGCTCTGTAGGAATACATACATTTGCGCTAGTTTTGCTAACCATGTAATACTCTTAACATCAATAGCGATATTTTTATGAGAATCCTCGACGACATATGATCTTTATTATAGAATCTAGCAAATATACATACCGTCGTTGGCTTCTCTAAGTCTAAACGCTTTGCAAATTTGGTTGCTTCCTCAGGCTTTCATTTGCACCGAGTTTTCAATTCTTTCATTAATCAGTTTCAGCAGGAGAAGCCATTCTCAGCCTAGTATATGAAATTAAATCAACACGCGTCATGGTAGCTAGTCACAGGTGGATATATACGGGAGCATAAACTACACTGGGCCTTATGTCGACCTTCCATATGCTGCACACTACCTGCACTAGGTCCGAAATGCATTAACAGTCCATTTTCACAGTCCTGCTGCCAAATTATATGGTACAGCGGCGGCTTATGCAGCACTAATTACTGCCAGCCGCCAGTTTTAAAAACAACCGAATCGCCTACAACGACGATTTAAAAGAAAGCTATTATATTGAACTCTGCTTTCGTGTTCTAAATCATGTAATACAAAAGCTTTAAGGAGATGTATCTGTGAAATTTAACCAAAACTTTTGAGAATTAAAAAATTACTTTTTCTCATAACAAAATAATATGAGCTCTGAGCTTTAAGAAAATATATCTTTTCCCACTTGGTGAACTTTAACTATCAACTAACTAAAGCCAGCGATGGGTAGGCGCGTACATATTAATAGGCACTCCCAAATTTAAACCTTATTTTCTAACATTTTTCCAACACTTTTAAATACTCAAAATATTCAACGCGATGCAAATTTTGTTTCAAGAATGTTTTACTGTATCTCAAAAGCACATTAAGGAAATGTTAATATTCATTTTTCGTAATGTTTCTCCAATTGTGATAAATACATTCATAAATTTTGAAAAATCTGAGTTTTTGAGAGTACGAAAATAATAATTCTTCTAAACTAATTAGAGCTATTATAAAATAAAATATGGAAGATCTGTTTGTGAATTAATTTACTATAAAGCTGAACTCTTCTATGTTAATATTCTTTAAAATGTGCACATGACTCATTTTTACCTTAATGAACTTAGACAACAAAAAGTTATTTAAATAACCATACAAGCTGAAATTCTCATAATTGGCAGAAATACCACTTAATGTGTAAACAACTGATGTAGATTTCAATAGGATATATTACATACTCTGATTTTTACAAATTTCACAGGTGCAACACTAAACTTTGAATTTTTTACCTAAGGCGAGCAATTTACACTCATCAATACCGGTAATTTATCCAAAATCGAAAACGGCATATGAATTTCTGTTACAATTGTATTACGTGCATAGAAAATATTTTCATAGCTGTTGAAGCAAATACTAATGTTCTAAGCTATATTATATTTCAACTAAAAATCTTTAAAAAAACAAAGAATACATTGTGTACGTATTATCGTAGTTTCTATAGAAATTTGTTACTGTGCACGTGGAGATTATTTTCTTCACCTTGATCGTGGGCAAACAGTCAGTTTGGAAGAAAACGAAAGCAGATATGTACATATACCAAGTAGCCCAACTGCCCTGTATTTGTCCGTCTGGGTGGCTCACTTGATTAGGTGCTGGTTGTTACGGGGTTAAACCGGTCAAGACCAATGGTTTTTAAGTGTGCTTAAAAACGACAACCCCATGGCGGTAGACTTACTGAAATATAAAACGGTTCCTGCGGGATAAAATTCCGTACACCGGCGGCGCTGGTATGATCCTAGCAATTGACAGTGTCGTTAACAAACAATTTTTTTGCCCATATTTAACATGTGCAGATATCCTTTCGTGTGTTAAAAGAGCTACAGAACTCAGCGGGACTATTCAAGTTAAAATAGGTCAGTGGTAAGCAACCTTCGTTTTAGCCTTCTCAAGGAGCGAGATCTACTCACCGTCTTCACTGATAAGCAATAGGGGTCAAGTGAAGGTCGCTCACGCCAGTTCTCCATTGACCGGATATAACTTGAAATATCCCTGTTGAGCTCTGCAAGCCTTTTGACGCACAATGGAATATATGCACACGTCAAATACAGGGCAATGAGCCACCTGAAATTCAGCAGAACGTGAATATCTTTGCAAATTCTGTTTTATTTACTTACGCCATTTAAGGATATTTTTTTTTTTTGCAAAATACGCAAAACAATGTGCACTAATATCAAATCATTATTATACTAAATTACCCTTTGTTGCGGAATTGTGTTGTATCCACTCCGCATTTTGGTCTGTTTTAGAGCATTCTGCATTTTCATTATATTTTTTTAATTCAATTTTGGACATGTTAATTTTTTACACCGGAGTTATGAAGAGCCTTACAATACATTTTAAACTACATAATATTCGACTATATTTCTTACCTGATGTTCCTCATTCATCGTTATTATATCTCACATGTAAAATACATTATTTATGAATAAACATTTATTCATGCTCTCAATTGCTAACTCAGCCAATGTGATTCACTAACACAGAAAAATACTTATAATAACAGAAACTAATTAATGTTCTAAGAAATGTAAAGTTTGTGAAAATTGTTTTTCTTCATAAAAATTACATTTTAAGACCGATAGCGTAGAGGCTATGTTTGCATCAGGTGGGCCAACTACCCCGTATTTGGTGTGTGTAGATATTTCTTCGTGAATTAAAAGAGATGCAGAACTCAACGGGAATATTTCAAGTTAAAATCGGCTTTGGGGAACTTGCGAGGGATACGTACGTTGTCGATAATCAAGACGGTTAAAACATAGGTTGCTCAGCCAGGTCGCCACTTACCGGCTTTATCTTGAAATAGT
This sequence comes from Hymenopus coronatus, assembly GCA_030762935.1. Taxonomy (NCBI): domain Eukaryota; kingdom Metazoa; phylum Arthropoda; class Insecta; order Mantodea; family Hymenopodidae; genus Hymenopus; species Hymenopus coronatus. Next base: position 350,749,566 of record CM060900.1, read on the forward strand.
CCCGTTAAGTTCTGCAACTCTTTTAACGCACGAAGGAATGTCTCTACACACACCAAATACGGAACAGTTGGGCCACCTGGTGCAAACAGAACTGCTCCGCTATTGGTCCTAAAATGTGAAATTTTTTATGAAGGAAAAAAACTTTTCATAAACTTTACATTTCTTCCTTCCCGTTTCACTCATTAAAGTAGACTTATCGTGTGCTCTTTTAATCGCGAACAACGTGACATCCAAAGCCACTACCAAAAGTGATGTTATATTTGCATTTGCTCTTTTGGAGCAAATAATAGAATTGAAAAGCGCCAACAAACAGTTACGAGTAAAAACATATTCGAACTGCCACCCTGCATACATACTTACTACTAACCTTTCGGAACACTGTGTAACAAGCACAGTGATGGAGACTTGGAGACTAAAAATACACCTCATCTCTTTTGCGAATATGATCCATTGTATGCGATTCGATATGAGATGGGGCGATTGAATTGCATCGCCGATCTTGCTACCAACTCATGAGACGGATGGATGTATGTTTTAACGCGTCGAATGCCTAAGCGCTATACTGGCACAGTATCCGGTGCTGGAAGCAGGAATGGATTACGTTTTATCGGAACATGTGCTATGGGCTTTTATGGTTCTTTGTTCGTCATAAATTTCGTTGTGCATTTGCCATACACGGTGTTCCCAAATCGCCGTCCACTTTATTCTAATAGGCAACCCAAATGACATTAGGGATGCTAAAATCTCTCTACTGTTTTATCACTACATTACGTTGAAATTTTTGCTTCTGTTTCAGTTATTTTATATAAAAGCGCTCTGGTAATGCTAACATTTCAGCGAGTTCAAGGCTGTACTAACATGTAGCTTTAATTGTTCTATGGAACTAACCAAATACTGTTCGTGTATTATTATTGTTGTTATTATAATTATTGTTATGATCATTAGCAGCATCAGCGTTATCATGATCGTCATCATTTGCATACCACACAGAATATTATAATATTTATAATATTATGTAAAGTATTACAGTGTGACACTGATGATGAAAGTGATGACAATATTATTAATAAATAATAATAATAATAATAATAATAATAATAATAATAATAATAATAATAATAATAATAATAATAATAATATACGTACTGTCCATCATGAATCATACATTTGCAGACTTATCTGTTAGGTAGCTAATCTGACCTATATATCCGCAGCTGTGCTTTGCTACAAGAGGTTATAGCAGTTCCTAGTTAAAATCCCACTCCGTACTCCCGAATTTTAACTCTTGAATGTTAAAAATTACGTAATATAATTCACTTCGACAAATATGCTTGGCGTACAGAAAAAGGAAATATAAAAATAAAGACAAAAGTTACGTATAGGACATATCGACATAACGTCCATATTTTAGTGGTTTTCTGAAAATTTAGCTCCTTAGTATAGGCGAGGATGTTCCCAGGGAATTGTTGGCAGGTATAAAACAGCTGGTCCTTTCTTACGAGCGCGTCATACAACATTTAAGATGGCGATGTTCATTCACCAATAATACACAGTTATGGTATAAAAAGTTGATGAGAGGTACCCAAACAAGTTTCAGCTGCTTCAAGAGCTAAGAAAAAAATGTTTGATGGTGCTTAACGCCCGTGGGCACCGCAGGCGTTGACACTGAGGGTACATGGAATGAAAATAGGGCCCCGGTGGAACAAGATGGCGGGGGAAACCAGAGAAAATCCGCCCCTGCGCCACTTTGTCCACCACAAACCCCACATGCGATCACCTGGGATAAATCCTGGGCCATCTGGGTGTAAGAGAAAATTAATTTGAAGCAGAACTACCCATTTCTTTAAGATTTTATGCCACTGATGTTGAATTTATGATGTTTTATTTTAGATCCTCTTATTAGACTTGTCATTCTACAAGGTAATCTCGATACTGAAGGCCTTGGGAATTTCCTGTAGGGTCATCTAATGGCCGGCGAAGTTTAGATGATGTCCCGCTGACGCTGGCAATATACAGGTACGAGGCGTGTCCGGAAAGTCAGTACAGTTAAAAAAAAAACATAGATATTTGTTTTTACATTTATTTACATAAAAGGGAATCTATTAAATAGTTTCCACCATTGTTCAGGCATTTGTCATGGTGGGCAATCAACTTTTGCATGCCCCCTAAAAGAAAAGCCGCCGCCAGTGAAGACAGCCACAGCTGCACGCTATGTTTTGGGGAAACACATCACAAAGCATTGTTATTGAAAACGCTTCATTCACTTGTTCAACAAAATCATCAGTAACAACAGAAAGCCGCCCACTCCGTGCTTTGTAATGGGCATTGGGTCGCCAATTGCTAAATTGCCTAACCAATTTTTCACTATTCCATCTGTCGTTTCACTTTCCCCGTAATTCTCTACCAGTTGACAATGAATTTCATTCGGCTTAATATTTGGTGCGTTCTAAAACCGTACTATTACGCACTTCACCGTAGGCGGGATCAGAAATTGTCTTAAACATTTTGAACGGTTACTAGGAATTGCAAACACAATACGATTTTAAGGTTACTGTATGTTACAGTTGTTTCTCTTGTAAGCTAAATGCAGCTTAACACGTTCCACAACTCTTAACTAATCCCTTGTTTGTTTGTTATTTTTGTGTTTCTTTTTAATTCCATATCTTTAATTCCGTGGTTCATATGAAGCACACTATGTTCATATAGTATATATTATTTATAAAAGTATAACATACTTCTGACCACGGCGATGTAGATGATGTCTCGAGATCAATGCTATTTGTCAATTTAGGCTGTTTCAACTTAACTTTCAGATTCCAGTCGATATTGATACTTTTGTAACTCAATACTTCCCAGCGTCAAGTCATACATGCCCTTTGAAGTTCATTATTGTTTTGCTTGTTTTTGATATAACTATGATATGTATAATAAATTCATTTATTCGTAGATACATTTAACTTTTAGTACTCGTGTCGGGTCAATATGTAAGAAATGGCATTTTTCCCTTTACATTCTTTGACTCGTGGCATTTAAAAGTTTCCTGTGGTGTGTAATTTCCCATATTACTGAAGTTTGAAATTGTCTGGATGAGAAATTGAACTTGATTCTAATACAGATGTAGAAGTCTCTCAAAATTATGAAAATCTTTCAAGTAATAATAAAGTCTTATTTTCTGGGAAGAGACGTCAAAGCTAAATTGAGCAAGCTAATAATTAGCAATAGGGTCGTGCTAGAAAACAAGTATTATTTCTCATTTTTCTGGAGTTCCAACAACAGCAAAACTGCAAAGACAGCAATGTCAGCATTTTGTCTATTTTTAGTTATCATATTATGGACACAGTATACAGGAATGTATATTGTGAAAATAGGCGAAAATTATGAGAGGAACCGTGATGCCCAGTTACTGATAAAATTGCAACGTGTGCGTGCATTTCTTGGTCTATTACTGTGGAACTACCGAGCTTCTCATCTGCATTTCAAGGATTTTTGGGACCAAGATGGTCTTGAGATACTTTCGATGACCTTGTCCAGTAAAAGTTCTTTCTCTGCCTTCGCTGCATTACATTTGACAATCGGAATGACGAAGACGACAGGAAGAAAACTGAAATGTTGGCTGCTATTCGTGCATTTTTGACGCAGTTAAGAGTAAATTGCATGAAAGTTTATACTCCATCAGAATATCTGACAGTTGATGAGTAACTAGTTCCATTTTGAGAACTTTTCCCATTTAGGCAGTATTTGGCTAAAAAAGACAAATAAGTATGGAATAAAGGTGTAGGCATGGAATAAAGGTTAGTAGATGTCATAGATTTCTACTTATAATTGAGGTGTGTGCAGGAAAGCAAACAGAAGTTCCCTACAAGCAGTTCAACAGTCATTCAGATGTTATTATACGTCTTGTTGTTCCTGTAAAACTCTGGAAGAAACATTAACACTGACAACTAAAACACCGGTATTCCAATAGCTATGTATCTGCCACAAATTAAATTAACTTTAATAGTTACCATACGCAAGAAGAAATTTGAAAATTCTTTTGAATTCTTGCCCAACAAACACAAAGAAGTAGGCTCCAGTTTTTTTTTAATTACAAAAGAAATCTCAATGTTGTCCAGCGTTCCCAGAAAGTCCATTCATTTATTTTAACAACATCCATGCATAAATATTATAGGTATTTATGTATTTAATACCAAGGAGAAGCTACAGGGAAGAGAATTCCTGAAGGAACTTGCTAAATAACTTCTCATGGAGCATATTTTAAGGAGGTTGAGTAATGCTTATATTTCACGTAGCTTTAGGGAGAGAATCAGGTTGTTTCTAATGAGCAGAGGCATTGAAAGAACATCACCACAACAGCAGCAATATGAGCAACAACAACTATTGAAGAGGAAACACAGCAGCTGTCAGAGATAAACGGCCGCGCAGTGGCCAAGTGGTTAGGCCATTTGCCTCTTACCTAGACGGCCCGGGTTCGATCCCAAGCGACCGCATGTGAGATTTGTGGTGGACAAGGTGGCGCTGGGGCGGGTTTTCTCCGGGTTCACCCGCCATCGCATTCCACCGGTGCTCCATCCTCATTCATGTATCATCAGTCTCACCGCCTGCGCTGCCATAAGTAGTTAAAGCCATAAGTTACAAAAAAAAAAAAAAAAAAAAAGAGAGATAAACTGGAGACAAGTGTGGCAGATGAAGAGCAGGTGCCATAGTTGCCTTGGCACGAATAATAAACTTTGAACACAATGCCTACTTGTATGGGACAAGTGTGTGTCAACTGATGTACAAAAATATTTGTACAAAATGTGGAGACTAAATCACAAAATGGTGTAATTTAATGCTTAAACATTTGGGTTCAATTTTGACAGTATTCATAAATAATACCACGAGCGTTTTCACATTGTCGATAATTGTCCTAAGAGATGAAAACACAACTTGTATATGATAAGACAATTCAGCGAAATAGACTATTAATAATTTAAAATATATAGGGAGGGAGATTTTATCAGGTTATAATAGTAATAGTTGCATTAGTTTTGAAATGGTAGATCACGTATTCTACCTTTTATATATACCGAATGTTGTTTTTTTTCACTGTCTCCTGAATTATGATGTGACCGACCGTGTCTACAATCACTGTACGAATATGGATAGCAATAATAGAAATAGGAAACAATTATTTTATTTTACCTTTTAATAATTAACACGTGAAATGGAAGTAAGCGTTATTTTATTTGAGGTTATTGCATTCATCTCAAAACAAACGAACCTCGGGTGCGACAAGATTTCAAAGAAATGAACATCAGCTGCGATAAGATATTTCCACAATATCGCTCCAGTCAGATGGCCGCGATTGGTTGAAATTGCCTATTCTCGACCATTATATGGGCGCTTTAATAGTTAATCTAAATTGTCTATATAATATATTACCCGCCTTTGCTTTACATGCCAATAAATATTGAGAAAAAATAATAAAATATATGAGTTATTTGATTCATTTAAGTATAATACTGACATTTCAAACCTCTATACTCTTATTTAAATTGAAAAGGAACTATATGGTTTCTTAATTTGCACCAGGAACAAATTTACCCGACGCAATACTCTAGATACCCTTGCGCACGCGTGTAGCCAATGGTTAATGAGCATTGATTAATGATCCGAGCGCTTCAATTCCATTCCTTCGTAATCGAAACTCCAAACAAACAGCTGAGTAGCACTCGCCGACATGGTGTCATTGCCTTGGAGACCTGGAAAACCCTAGGTACGTCCGGAAAGTGTGATAAGTACTGCATCGCGGTCCCAGTAGCAGAATGGGAGCTCGTTTTGACCGCATCTCCTGGCGGAACGTCTTAACGAGGCGTGAAATTAATTTGCAAAGCTTTTATTTGCGCTGTCCGGGGTACTTGGTGCGCCCCTGGCCGCGTTAATCAGCGGCCCCCATTAACCACAGTAATTTTGTTAGCGACGTTATTTCGCTACAGGCTGCTAATTCGAAATGGCGCATATTTTTCAAGTTAATGCTAAACGCCAAGTGTGCATAAAAATTGCAGCGCCTGGGCCACGTTTGGTAATTACGCAAGATTACCTAACGCAACTCAGAGGAGAGACACGGGTTACATGAACATGGGACATGCTAAGTGAACATTCCCTAAGCTTAGTTACATCATACTTTTTAAATGCCTCGTCAATCCCGTTGATAATAATTGTACTTCATTTATGCGAGAGCAAAGTTAACTTTATTACATAGATTCTGATGTAGGGCGGCACCATGTCCGAGTGGTTAACCACTCGCCTCTTACCTAGGCAGATTGGGTTCGAGCCCAGGGTGCCACATGTGGGATTTGTGGTGAATAATGTAGTGTCTGGGCGGGTTTTATCCGGGTCTTCATGTTTCCTCCGCCATTCATTCCACAATTGCTACATAATACTCTTTCATTTCATCCACTTCCTCGCTATCGTACAAAGCATTGGACTGATCATCCATCCTGGTTTCTCCCTGATCGAGAGCCTCAGATCTTCAACAAGCATGACTCCAGGCGCTGACTCTTCAGTCATGGTGATGTAAGTGCTATGTACGAGGAGGGTAAACAGAGAAAGAAGATGCTACTCATGGATCAAAATTTGCTAAGATTTAAATGAACCCTTTTTTCTGAGAAGTACCGTTAATTAAAACCGAATTTTAAAATACACGATTAAACGACTGTAATGTTTAAGGAAGCACTTTCAAGACCTTCAGTATATCTTTTAACTCTTATACCAAAGACAGGCCTGTGGGCTATGTGTAGTTAAAAAGCAAAACGTTTCGACCTACTTTTGCGAGAGTCATACCTGTTTAACTTGGGTTAACATACCTATGGGGTTTGGTGAACTTGCAAATGTCCAAAGCAAATGTTAATAATACGCAGAATTTAATTTATGCTCGTTTCTGAGCATAAGTTAAGTATACTAAACATTTTGTATTAACATTAGCGAAATACTCTATATATTTATACAGTTTATTCCAGCATTTTTTCTTCCTTCTTTTTCTTTCCTTCTGCCCTAAAATCATAGGCACGGTGATTAATTAGTCCTAAATTGATGTAAAACGCCAAATTTCACACTTTCAATAATAATTACAAATATTTATAAATGTTTTGTTTCAGAAGACTTATTTAAAAATCTGTCTGAGAATTCTTTATAAAATTGAAATATATGATCGGTGGATTTGCAATATTTGTTTCAAAAGGAAAATTCTAGAATTTTCAGTCCTATCTGTCACAAAATATTAATTAATAGATATGCTATAAGTTACACTATTAGTTTAAATGGGATTTGTTATGGAATATATTTCATAAAACTGTAAAATTGTGAAAATTTTAACTCCTTTTTAGTACTATTTAGGTACTTCTATTTTGGGATGACATTATTATCATTAATAACTATATTGTCATTGGATTGCCACATATACCTGCACTAAGAATAGTAATCCACTGAAGTATGGTCAATATTTAAATAAGCAAAGAAAATTAAAACTGCAGTGCCTTTAGAAGTGATAATGCATTTCAGTAATTTATTATACATTTTATGACCCCGATTTTAATATTTTACGAATTATAAGCACCTACAAATGTTTATTTAACAATGGTACTTACTTTTTCTATTATAATGCTTCGCGTATTTCCTAATACTCTCCTCCCAAAGTAAGAAACAGACTTGTGGTAAACAAGAGTGGCCAAGACATGGTTGCAGTGAATGATGGTGTCATTCGTATCCTACCGGAATACCCAGTCTAAGATGGAAAATATATACCACATTTTCTTTATATTATTACCTTTAAAATCCGCTAATGGATACCTTTAATGATTTCTTTACAATATTAATTTTTAACATTATTTTGAAATAGAAACCAAACTGTTTACTGAAACTAAGCAGTTATTGTATGACGAATGCGTGGACTAATACAAAAGTGTGTTTCTTGTAGCGGATCCAGTATAGGTATAGATTTGTAATAGATAAAAGAAGATTATAGTTTTGGAGCTAATTGTATCATAAAAATAATTCTTACACTTTGTGCTAAACCAGCCACCTTCAGTTAGTCTAAATAAACGTTGGTTTTTTGTATTTTTGCAATGATTCACACCCGCACACCTTGTTATTCTTGGTTTGCTTTCTTTTAAATATAAATACTATGTTAACTAAGAACTGAAATGCAGCTGAATTGTGTTAGTGAAATAATGTAAAACTATTCACGTCTTGTGGAACATTAATTTTAGATTCCTAATTCTCCTGTCAGTTTACCTTTAGTGAGGAATTCTAATATTTCTCAAAAGACCTTTTTAAATACCTGATAAGACTTTTATATCTGAACAGTGTAGTCAGTGCTTATACGGTGCAGCAGGGTTACCGATATTCCTCTTTCCAGGATGAGAAACCTTATTCGATGAAATTCGAAACTACGAAATCCAAATTTCAGCCAAAATTAAATTACATTTTATTTATAGACGCGCTTTAACTGCTGCGGTTCTAAATTGTGTACTGGGCGTGAAAGATCACTCAATTTTGCTCAGAGGTCTCTTTATCAGGCTTGAAGTTCTTTTACGTGCCGCAAATCTGCGACATGGGACCAACGGCTTTACTTCCCTTACGAAGGATGTCATGCTAAGGATATTTACGTCCGAAAAAACCCATCTCCCTCACCTGGTTTTGAACCAGCAACCTTGGGAACAAGAGGCTAGCGTTTTACTCCTAGAACACGGAGGACGACAAGATTTCAGTCACACAATAAGGACAAAGCGCACGAGTAATGAAAGCATGTTGTTTTTGCGACTTATGTGCAGAGTTTCCTATAGGAATAGGACCTTTTCGGAGGGAACAACTCGGCGCCGATCCACTGAAGATATTGCACCTGCCCCAAAAGGAAGGAATGAGGAGAGAGGAGACACTCGGCTCCTGGAACCAGGAATGACGACACAGCAATGACAGGATTCATACAGTTTCCAAATTGCTGGCAATCTGACAGGCAGACGGAGGAATCCTGCACCGAAATACCATTGTCAACATTTCGGAAACATTCTAATGGCGGTGAACGATCTTAGGGGCAGAACTTAGGGGATACGAAAAACCACGAAAGAAAACTACTCATGAAAAATAAACCATTGTTCCGAGTGAGCGGTCGACGGGAATCGAACTGGGACCTCTCAAACGTAAACTGCCCGCGTTACCGCGGCCTCGGTTGGTATGAGTTGCCTATTCTATAACATTTGATGAACATTAATGTTGAGTAGGTTTCAGTCGTTGGTGCTTTCTCAGCACGCAAACTTCCCAGCGCACAATTCCGAAAAACTAATATGATTTACTAAATTACTATTCCAAATTTGTAATATAGAGTCATAGGCATACAAGTGGATACTGAAAATAAAGTGCCAGTTACGTATTTAGTTATTAAAGTGCAGCATTATTGATTGTAGATGCAGCTGGTTAACAAATGTAAATAGTTTCTGAAATCCGGAAACTTTTTATTTCAAACGCAAGACATCCATACTCCGGAATAATGGGAACAGCGATTCTTGAGTCCCACCCATTAGATGAGACGAGCTGAAGCATAAACTAAACTATTAACATGGTATGATACTTCTGGATTACAAAAGCCGAATAAGCCGCTCTTCCGTTTCTTCGCATCTAAATTTGAAGAAACATAACAGAGGAATTTTCTTTTTTCTATTTTATATCAAGATAAGCACTAGACGTTAGTATTGGTATACTTACATTTGCATAGCTCTGCTTCCTCCCCGTAGCCATTTGCACATTGTTTTAGATGTTCCCCGGGAGCGCCATATCTGAGGAAGACTTAGAGATATACACCATGAAGAGCTTCAGCATCTTGGTGAGATGTGCTCAAAACACATGCAGAAAAGAAGAAAGAAAGAAATATAACAATAAAATAAATAAGATGGCTTTATCTGCAAGTGCCGAGGACGCGCAGCGGACCGGGGAGGAAATGACGGTGTCATCAACACCCCTCTCATAAGTATTTGCGTTCGTGCGTTATTTGTTTAAAGAAATTGATGACGCCTATATACGATTATGGTAATATACCACAAGACATAAGCGGCAGTCTCGAGTTGGGGAGTTGTATCAGCCTATGTTGGGAGAAACTAGAGGTTATAGGGTGGGCTGCTTTAGTGCCAGAAGTAATAAATAGAAAAGAAAAGCGCTTCTAATGGCAGAAATCAGCTTAATGTATAAGTGTGGAGGAGCGGGTGAAAATACAGGACACCAATTATATTTCTGGAACTGAAAATGTCTGTACCTTAAAAAGGCCAACTACACAAACAAACTCCAATAAACCAGACTGTATACACATAAATTACAGCAAGCTGATAGAAACTAAACCATTAAAAATTGTATGAAGAAAATCAATTTATTAGAATGTCTACATGGTATGATGAAACATAATAAATATTTATGATTTTGCGCGCCTACACACACACACACACACACACACACACACACACACACTCACTAACTCACATACACACTCTCTCTGTCACTACCTCTCTGTTTCTTTCTTTATATTATATATATATATATATATATATATATAAAGCGCTTATGTTGCTATATTATACTGCTTTGTCTCTTTTGCGAGTGGATTATGCACTTAAATTGAGAGAAACACACACACGCACACAGATACACACACACACATATATATATATATATATATATATATATATATATATATATAATATTTGGTGATAATGAACTACACCGAAAAAATTTGCGAGGTTGTTCACGTGACTGATATAAGTAATTTGAGATTGGCGATGCATGGTCCCCGGATAAACATAACGCAGCTACATAGCGTTAAACGTGTGGGTATCAGGTGCTGATAAGTCGGTGTTAAAGCAAAGCAGGTTGAAAAAATGGCTTAGAATGTCTTTAAAACTGCTGCCCGAGTATAGGAATATTGATTTTAGCAGCTCATTACTAGCGTTCTCATGATTTAATGTCGCAAAAGTCTGTAAAATCTCGAACTAACTACTTGACAGTGCTACACTGAGCATTCATTAACTACATTCTTGAGCAATGTAGCCTACTCTGGAGGTGTTTTTTCAACTGCTCTGGTGGCTTGATGCGTGACACGGGAAGTTGCTAATCCAAAGATCACGAGTTCGATTCCTGTCGAAGAACAAAATTTGTTTTATTATTATTTCTTTCATTCTAGGCGAAGTGCCGCGATACGTGGCGTACTGGCACTTCAGAAATTTATAGCCGTTACTTGAAACATTCAATAAACAGGCCATACGTCTTGTATCTCAAACTACTTATTTAAGCAATCTACATATTCTCAGAAAATTTGTAGATTGTTTAAATAAGTAATATATATATATATATATGTGTGTGTGTGTGTGTGTGTGTGTGTGTTTTTCTCTCAATTTGAGTGCATAATCCGTTCTCAAAAGAGGCAAAGCAGTATAATATAGCAACATAAGCGCTTGTTCTCTCCCTCTCTCTTTATATACGTATATTTCTGGGAAAAGAGAGAGAGAGAGAGTAGAATAATTTGGCATATAAATTACACACGTGCCCACTTGTGTGTATCTCTTTAAACGTTAACAGTTACTTAAAACGATAACAACAACATAAAGCTTATTACAAAATACGATTGAAACATTAAAATTGTTTAAAATCAATAAGTATTCAGCTCTGTTACTAGAAATCATTGTGTCTGCATATTTCATGTACACAAAGCAGCCTTATAGACCTTTGTAGGACTAACATAAACATTAATAAATCATTGCTTTCAATCATTCCCTATCATTGGGAAAACATTTCTTTTGTCTGCATACCAAATTAATGATATTTATTACTTTGGTTAAATTGTAGGCCCTTGCCTTCTTCTTCTTCTTCTTCTTCTTATTATTATTATTATTATTATTATTATTATTATTATTATTATTATTATTATTATTATTGTGCATAATGTAAGGCATTTGAAACACTTTTTTATATTTGTATGACTGAAAAGGTTAGTCTCTTTGCATTTTGTAATTTGAACCGTCAACATTTGTTATTATTTAATTCATTTATGTTTACAAATTAACCGGCAGAAGTGGCGCAGCAGTAACGCTTGCGACTCGTATTTGGGAGGTCTCGGATTGGGGCGGGTCAACCTGACCGAAGGTTTCTTTAGCGGTTTTCATCGGTCACTCATAGAATGCTGGGTTTGATACTGTAATCGGCGAATTTTCCTATTCCGTTCAGCACTACATTTAATTTGTTTCTTCTTCTCCAGCATGTGCTGATCACCCAACATGGATATGCTGTAATCCAGAGTTTGCTTCCTCCTCGACAAGTTGCTAACCCAGGGCATTGTCTTGTTAGTTCCTGGGTGGTAAATCCTACAAACAGATGGTTAATTCGTTAGAGAAGTAGAATACAAGTATTGTTTCTGCATTAATGCTACTTGTTATTACTTATTACTACTGGCAATCATTTTTTATGACAGCCCTAAAAAAGAGAGACAGAAAGAAAGAAGGAAAGAAAGAAAAATACCTTTGTATAGGGCATTTTCTTGTACAGTTTTTTCTTAGTTCCCTGGCTTTCTTAAGTGGCGTACGTTTTAGTTTATGCGGCGCGGTGGCCGCGTGGTTAGGCCGCTCGTCTCTTACCTAGGCTACCCGTGTTCAATCCCAGGGGATTGTTAGTATTTGTAGTGCACAGAGCGACGTTTGGAAGAGTTTTCTAAAGGTTTTTTGGTTTTCCCTGCCAATAATTCCACCAATTGTTCGACCATCACCTTTTCTAATGTCCGTTTTACCTTTATTTCATTTCATGTACTTCCTCACTCTTATGCCTGGCTACCTCGTTCCGGGGTCTTCATTCTATGACTAAATGTCGCTGGCTCCTCAACAAGCTCTTGACCCTAGGCATACTTATTCTCTATATGGGGAGGGTAAGCCAGTAAGATCCCTTTTACATACGCAAGTATTCGTGAAGTATATTCCAAAGTATAATTAATGTAGGAATAAAGAGAGTATAATGACTTGTCCAGTCTACTATATGGAAGGACTCAAGGCATTCGTTATATCCTGCTCTGTAATGGTTTTAGCTGCCCAATATCAAAGCGTAAATGTAGAACATGCAATTGCCTGTTAAAAATTAAGCAATATTGTCTTAGTTTGGTTAAAATGGGCTAATCACATTTGAAGGAAAATAGTCGTGTATCCAGCAATATAAATGCATATTTCAAACGGTAATATAAATATAATGCAGCTGTTAAACCCGAAGGAAACAAATGTTATTACTGGAGAGTTCATTTGAGACACCTTAAGACTAAAGTTCACTTTATGCGTATTTGAAGACTTTAAGAGCAGCTGCCCTCCAAACCGTTTATTTTTTTTTTTCAGAGAAGACAAAACAAATGCAGGCGGGAGCAGTATAGTCTTTGTAAAGTGAAATGTTCAGAATTGTATTTCATATTATAATACATTTTTAACGTTAGCATGGAAATGCTGTAATCTATGTAATTTATGGTATCACAGCAGTACAATTTAATGTATATATTAACTCAACCCCCTCGTCTTAGTCCATGTCGCACTTTCAGAATACAATAGTTGTATTGCAAGTGTTTTATATGGCGTTCTCCAGTGTCTAGGGGGTGTGTTGATATTCTGTCATGTGTTAAAATAGTTGCAGAACCCAACGGGACTATTTCAAGATAAAACCGGCCGATGGGGAACTAGCAAGCGATGGTTTCTCAATGAACACCTCCCCCTTCGCCGTCTCCGCAATAAGCAAGGGGTGTAAAACGAAAGTCGCTCAGTCATTTCCCCATTACAGGTTTTAACTTGAAATAGCCTCGTTGAGTTCTGCAAGTTTAAACGCAACTCACGAAGGATCTGTGCACACCAACTATGGGACAGTTGGGCTGTCTGGTATACACATATCAGAATAACTGTGTGTTTAGTTTACAGTGGTCGAGTTCCCATAGAATTCTTAAAGCTAAGCTTCACTATCAACCACATGAAAAGAAATCTCTGGGACCCCCCAAAAAGTTTTGGAAAGAAAATCCTTCCCTTATGAAATCGTAAAGGGCAAAAAGGCGCAGGACATGTTTAGAAGATTGTGATGATGAGACTAATGATGATGTACGCGAACTCCTTATGAATTATTGATATAGCAGTCAATGCCTGTTTACTGCTTGTTCATGTTTTTGAGAGAAACTTATCTCTACATCACCATTAGTAGACAGGGGCTTCAATCCAAACTCTTCTATAAATGACTGTGACTATGAAAGGCATATCATCCGTGCTTTCGGCAACTCTTCTTGCATTTGGCACACAGTTGGAAAGAAAGCGTAACCAGCAAGGGTAGGTAACTTAACATCGCCTCACTAGACATGAGCGGACGGTGAGTGTGGCGACGCATCCCGCCTCTGTCTCTGATGTCATCAATTAGTAGCGCTGTTAACTTGAAAACACTCAAACAATATCTCTTGCTATCTCCCTCCCACGGAATTAAGTGTACAGTACAAGCTACTACATATTTTAAATATTAACATATGCGTTATAGTTTTCAGAGGTTATTATCTAATACTCCTTACGCATCAATTATATGCTTGCTACCTTGAAATAAAGTAATAACAGAAATACATTACTATCCACGCAGATTAATACAATATAAAGCGCAATGTTCAAATTCACAACATATTACTTATGTTTACACTAAAAAGCACTTCAATTTCCCTACGCTATGAATGGCGAAAATTGTACTCCTGAGTCATCTGAACTGCAAGCGGTTACACATTTGTTTTTTGTGTGCTTAAGTCGTGTCCGGTGGGTTATGTGACTGCTCATCCTGTACCATATAGCCTGCAGAGCTATTTTTAGCATACAAAGGAGTGAAAAACTTTAATTTTTGGAAACTTCTCACAGCTTCTAATGGGGAACAATGTAGGCTGCAAATTCTTAATGTGGTATATTATGGTGCACCCTATATGTAATTTCCGAGTTATGATTATGATACACTTTCAGATTGCTGTTTGTCAAGTAATATCAGCAACTGATCACACCAGTTTATCAGTGTTGTAGCCATACATACCATCAGCGATCTGCTTTAAAGTTTAATTAATATCAGCAACTGATCACACCAGTTTATCACTGTTATAGCCATACATACCATCAGCGATCTGCTTTAAAGTTTAATTAATATCAGCAACTGATCACACCAGTTTATCACTGTTATAGCCATACATACCATCAGCGATCTGCTTTAAAGTTTAATTCCCTTTTTTTGTTTTTTGTTTTTTTTGGTAGTGTTTAACGCCGGCTTTAACTACTTATGGCACCGCAGGCAGTGACACTGATGATACATGAATGAAGATGGAGCACCGGTGGTACGCGATGGCGGGGGAAACCGGAGAATCCGGAGAAAACCCACCCCAGCGCCGCTGTCCACCACAAATCTCATATGCGGTCGCTTGGGATCGAACCCGTGCCGTCTAGGTGAGAGGCGAGTGTTCTAACCAATCGGCCACGGCGCGGCATTTAATTCCTAATTAGGGAATAACATATAAGTAACAACTGAACGTGCTTATTTCTGGTATTTCTATATAAATTCCACCTAAGTATAATATTACGTATTTTTTAATATATGGCAGAGCTTAATCAAGCATCAATCTAAAACTAAAATGGCTTGTAGTTGGTAGGAAGCATTAGTAGAACTCAGTTGGCGAAGTTTTCAACGTATATAATACTCTGCCTCTCCTTTCTCATAATGCCCCAATATTCACCTGTATATGGGATTCCACATTGCAGATTACGTAGACAGGTTCACATTCGTAAAAAAGGTTGAGAAATATTTCCGTTCACCGGTTCTTGCCTCTTTGGAACAAGCTTAAAGAATTCTTTCTTTAGCAGGAGAGATAAATTCCAGCTATTTGTGGCTAACGACAAATAATAATCAATTGGTTTACTCTTCAGTAATCCAGTAGCGTAGCACGAGAGAGAAACGTTTTCGATAGAGCTCAATATTAGTATTGAAGTCAATGGAGAGCACGGAAGTTATATTTAGATTTACAGGAAAAGTGTTCCCAGGCCAATTAATGATGTTGAAGGTGGAGTAATATTCCTGATTAGGAAGTTGTGAGTTACTTCCTAGTACGGCAGTTGAATATAAAATCGTATATTTAACAAGTGACTCTGAAAGCATAGTTAGGTTTCGCTGATTTCTTTCCAGTTTGGTATTTCGGCTAGTGCTGTAAGAAATGTAAGTGACATAAAAGGAATGCAGTTATAGACATTTTGGTGTAGAGTCGTAAAAATGTGTGAGTAAATTGCATTGTCTGTGTTTACTTTCTCTAACACGTACGTATAATGTACAGTAGGTAGAGATGGTAGTATCTATATTCCATACTGAGATTTCACCGGAAATACGTGTATTGAGGATCCTTGGATAAAAAAATAAAACATTTTTTTAGAAAGGTCCCTGTGTGTGTCTTTGAGTGAGGGTCTGTGGACAGCACAATTCAAAACCGAAAAGTCGGTTAGATATCAAACTCTGCATTTAAGTTTAGTATCTTTCAGGGGTGTGATAGAAAGATGTCCAGGAAAAATCCCTTGACCTGTAACATTTTTCGAAAATATCGATTATCTAAAATAGCAATACTGATTTTAATTAAAATGCCATTTTTAAAGATGTCTACATGGCAAATGAAGCGTACATCCTGAATTTCTTAGCAAGAACCCCTAAAGTCCTCTTTATTCTGAATGAGTTTTGCATAACTGGTAAACCGCAAGC
This sequence comes from Hymenopus coronatus, assembly GCA_030762935.1. Lineage (NCBI taxonomy): Eukaryota > Metazoa > Arthropoda > Insecta > Mantodea > Hymenopodidae > Hymenopus > Hymenopus coronatus. The sequence goes on from CM060900.1 coordinate 350,766,342, forward strand.
GATTGACAAAAATTTGCTGCACAAAAATGTAGATTCCACTAAAACACACAATTTATGTCGGATATAGTGTTTTGCAGAGCTAGTTCAGTGATATTCACTGTTATTATTTACATTTTAAAATACTTAAATTTTCTTACATGGGAGGCCTTCTGTTTTGCTCCTGCCTTGGAAAGACAACCGAATTTCAGAGACAATCACATACCGACAGCTTTTAAAATATTGTCTCGCACTTTAGCCTAGTGTAATCTCTTGTTTTCCTTTTAATTATACGAAACTAAGAAATAAGACCATTGCTATTTATTTTTATCTTGATTGTCATTATGAGGAGAAAAGAGTAATGTTTTATGTAAGAATAGCTTACTTGCAGAATAGATAAGGAAAGTCATATGAACGGAACACACCAGATCTTTTTTTTTTTTACGTAAGAAAGAAATCTATATTTAGAGCTGAAAATAAGTACATGGACAATTGTCTAAATGCGCAGAAACATTTTCATTTTGAGATAACAGTTCAGAGATACTAATGCAGAAACTTCAACTTTGCAGTTAATGTGTTACTTGAATATGTGAGAAGTTAGACACACACAGTCCAATTTACACCTTATGCCCATTGGGGTCTGGCAAGGAGGATATGAGGTTTCCTATCGTTAAGGTTGGTAGCTATAGATTCACGCAGTTACTTTGCTCAAAATTCAGACTGGGTTTCATTTCCTTATTTAATCAGAGCGTAGTACTTAGAGCAGGTTTGTCAGAAATTGCAGAGCTATCAAGACGCTGGGGAGGACGATGAGCGGAAGTGTGATTCCACCGAGGATCTTGCCAAGTGTGGCGGTGATTTACACTACACTACTCCCATTGCCGAGTCGATGTAATTGAGAGAAGAAACGAGGTCCCTGGGTAAGCAACGTGCAGCTGATTTGGTGCCAAACATTCCCCTCCGTGCAATTCATTTGTCCCGTTAATAGTTTTACAACGGGATCACAGCGTTTTGTGTATTCATGAACAGTTGTATAAAATCTAGAAGTAAAATGCAATAGTCTATAGAACTGAAATTATTTTCCGTTGGGTCTCACAATACTCTGAAGTAGTACGAAATAATTTTTGCGTTCTCTTTGTACTCAGTATCGCAAGTTAGGGGACTGGAGCGCTGCCATTTTTATCGCCAGGACCCACATTTATACTGTAGCATAGACCATGATCTTATATTTGATATATGCAAGCATTTTATCAAGTAAACATTATAATGCAATAAAATAATTATAATAAAAGTCATTATACAATTATTTGATGCTTAGATTTTCTGGTAGCAATGACATCTAGAGTTATATCGAAATGGACTGAAACTTACATGAAGTTTCACCCTATACCATCAGTGCTAATTTTCTCAATTTTATTGCATTGTTAGGGATCTTAAGATTTATGGCATAGAAGCAATGCCTTTTAAGTTCATTGAAGCAATTTTATGAAGAAAATGCAAATTTAAAGCATAAGATCTTTCAAATTAATCTGCATAGTTGTATTGTTAAACTAACTCAGGTTCTTCTTAAGGTTTATTTTAAGAGCTCTTATTGTATAATTATGATATCTTTGGATCCGCAGAAAGATTTTGCATCTAGTGAAACCTGGTAGTTTATGCGGAAAATATTTTACAAAACTGGAAATTACGAGATGAACCTGTATGATTGTTTAATGATCGATACAGAAAAATCAAAGTTCATCTTTGTCAGCAACATTAAATAAAATTTCTTTCCCATTATTACCACTGAATTTTGCCATGGCATTGAAAAGGAGAAAGTTAGACTTTTTCACAAAAGGTCTCTAAAGTGTCAATCATTTAAAACGTTTTGTCAGGTTTATGCGGCACCGATGTATTTAAACGTCAAGCTTATCTTTTAATTACTACAAAGCTTGTAAGCTAGTGCTTCATTTTCCTCTCTGTTCATACTCTTTCCTTACATTTTATGTGGAGAAACGCGTTTGTAAAGGCTTCTCTTTTTCTTTATCATCTTTCAGAATCGTCCTCTTTTAAACGTAGGGTTGTTTTTTATAAAGTCAGATATATGATCTGATTACTTTAGTTACTTTCACGAAACATATATATTAAATGAAAAGATTTAAATCATTTCAACTACAGTGCACAATATTAACGAAATAAAACATTACGCTTTCAGTACCAATGTTGTTCCAACCAGCTCTAAGATGTTTATATTTTCAAGTTGTAGAAAATGGCTATCTTAATTAACTCTACGTTTGTTTGAGTCGCATAGAAATTAAAGAAAAATTGTCCTTAAAATAAGGTATTAATGAAGTTCTTGGACTATTTCCTGTGGTAAACACAGCGTTTGTTTGTTTTGCGGTTTTTTCATGATACGTTCAAAACATAATTTCTATAACCACGTATATATTTTATAATATGCACCGACGACAATACGGTGTGTGTGTGTGTCTGTGTGAAATGTCGGAGGGGATTCCACAGTGCAACCATTGGTTTATTGTACGTCAGACACCAGGAGGATAGGATGAGAGAGTAATTTCCAAGGGCGACCGAAACCGGACAGCGAGGAAGAGCCACCCTGGAGGATGCCTAACATTTTATAAGTACTTCTTCATCCTGATGCGGACAGTGCTAGGAGCCCAGGCTCCGGATCTGATAGAACTCGCTGGGTCTACAGAAGACTTCCAACGCCATCCCGCTGTCGAAAACTGCATTTCCAAAGCGCAATCACCACCACGAAAGGGCGGCACTACTCGCCGACACTTACAACTCTAAAAGAGACCACTTGGATGAAATAGAGATGAAATGAAGGGACAGAAATTTTGGGAGAACAAAGAAACTTCCCCAACATTTGCCTAGTAACCAGAAAAAAAAAGAAAGAAAAAACCTATGGGACAGAGAGTTCGGCCGCCGGAATCGATATCGCAACCTACCGAATGCCAGTCTCAGACGAAACGCCTGAGCCACCTGACTCGGTCCGATACGGTGTGAAATTTCAGTGCATAAAATTAACATTTCCATATTTGCATTTACCAAGCAGGAATAGTTAAAATTCTATTTTGTAAGTATCGCAATGCTACCTAGCATGATGTGAAGAACAGATGTTTATAAGACTACACTTAAGTAAGTTGAATTGTAAATATTAAATTGTTTGTGAAGCATCAAATGGAAAATGGCAATCAAGAACTATAACTAAATCCTATTTTTCCATGCGTGAAGAGCGTTTTCTGTAACTCAAAATAGCTGCACCTCGATAAATTATTTCAAGTTTACAGTTACAGATCGGTAGTATTTTAAGTTGTTCTCCGAAGTCCAAAATTCGCATTCCCCGTATGTTTCCTTTGAAGAATCATGTCGATTAAATTTAGGTAGCAGCAACCAGAATTACCAAAATTACGTTTTAGTGTAGTCACACATGTGTAAGCCGACTCAAGGTGAAAACTAATAGCATACTATACCACTACATAGATGTATTATACCAGGTGGCTCAACTGCCCTGTATTTTTGTGTCAAAAGAGTTGCAAAACTCAACGAGGCTATTTCAAATTAAAACCGGTCAGGATGGAGAGGGGGGCTGGCATAAGTGACCTTCGTTTACCTCTTTGCTTATCAGTGGAGTAAACGAAGGTTGCTGACGCCAGTACCTCACTGACCGGTTTTAACTTGAAATATTGCCGTTGAGTTCTGAACATCTTTTGACGCACGAGGGATATTTGTACACGAAAAATGTGGGACAACTAGGCCATCTGGCGTGCATTATACCGAGCGAGAAGACTCGAAAATAATGTTTGAGGTGTGCATTCGGGTGGTCCCGGGTTTGATTCCCTTCAGCTACCCAAGTCTCACCATGATTTTTTCGTGGGTTTCCCGGATAAGCAATTGGATAATTTGTAGCTTTTCTACCACGACCTTCTTGTTCCATCATTTCATTCATCAGCATCTGTTTCAGAGCTGAAGTGCCAGGCGACTGTGTCAGCAAGTTGGTGGTGCATTTAATGAAGGTTACTCCTTGGCGTCGGTCGAAATGCTCACTGACTCGCCCTCTGGGTGCACACGTTGTGGCTCCCCTTAAGGAGTCGCGCGGGGCGGGGAGGGCTCGAGAATTGTGGGCGGTCTTGAGCGAAGCTGGATGCGTTTTATCTGAAGTCGTTAGAGACCCCATCCACGATTGAGCACATCTTCTCCCGTATCTACTCTCCCATGGGGACTCTCCATGATCCACTCCTCCCTCCCAGGGGTTGTGTTCGAAGCACAAAAGATCACATTATTTGATATGTGGTGCTCGGACCTCGTTTCAGAAGCCCTCTGTGTTATGTTATTAAGCTTATATTGTGTTATTCTGTTATTTCACATTGGAAAATCTTGGACAGGTTTGTGAACACAATAATCGAACTGACATTTGCACATTCTTCTCGATCTAGTAACACCCTTTAGGAAACTAACGTTAAAATAGACATTTATATGGCGGGTTTGCATCGTTAGACTGCGTTTCTTAGACTCCTTTATTTGAAAGAGGACTTGTATCATATTTCTAGCATCATTAGTTTGGAGGCAGACCCGTTATTGCAGAACATATGAACATGGTAAAGTGAACGTGAAAGGTTGAGCCGGCAGCATGGATGCACATTCTCCAGATATCATACAGTAATCGTCCATCTCTGTCCGGTCTCGAAGCATGAAAGCCTTATCGATTATGCAAGACACGATTTGGTCCGTGTATGTAGGAGATCTTATTGAATATCAAGAAATTGTGCGTGTGCTTTGCAACTCCTGCTGGATGCAATATCCCCAGCCGTATCCCTTACGCGACGCTGCTTCGGAATGTAAGGTAACAATTGAATCTCCGAAATGTATTTTTCACTCAGACCGTATATGTAAAGTGAGGACGGACAATAAAAAGTCTCCAGCCACGTCTGGAAATCATGGCACACCCTGCCTGACTCACTCAGAATGCAATCAGAGAAATATGCTGTTTCGATTTTCCGCACGAAATCGCCATCAACCATATTTGTTGGTGCTTTGACGGACAGAAACATGTTTTAATGCATAGAAATTGAAAGAATAGTTAGTCATTTGTTGTCGAAGAGAATATGTTATTAGGGCATAAAAATATTATTATTCGTGTACTAATAGGTTCACTTCTAGGATAGCATGGGTATTTTCCCTTTAAATATGGTTTGCCAAACTACGGTCTGGGAGCCGAACCCGGCCCGCGTGCTGCCTTTGTTTCGTGCAACTACTACGAGGCTACGAAAGGGTTTAGAAGAAATGTTATTGGCGTACCTTTGGCTACATGGGAGGGACTTGTGGGGGTAGCAGATGGAAGATAATTCAGAGGCGACTGCATGATGTTGACAGACAAAATTTGGAACCACAGTGTGTGGCTAAAGGTTCTCTCAAATTGGAGTGTCTTATAGTAGCGGGGGATGGTGGTGGTAGATCTATTTAGATAACTGTACACTTGAACAAAGCGCGGTTAGGGGTTTGTAAGGGCAGCAAATTAACTGATGACGCCGGTGTGAGAATTTGTCCACTCTGCGGGAAAGGCGAAACACTCTGTCATATTCTGAAAGAATATTAGAACAATAAATATTAAGATACTACCATTTAACTCCAAGTTTCTGGATTCCAATAAAGGAATAAAGGATTTTATAGGTTTAATGTTGGAAACTGGGTATCATAAACTGGGGTTATTTTTTTTTCTAAGATTGCAACAAAGGCTAATTGCCATGGAGAACGCAACACCAGTCAGGGTACATAAGATTGAGGGTTCGATTATTCTTAAGTGTGGCGTACGGTATATATTATATGTAATGCTAAATTTGTAGTTAAATTTCACTTTTATTCTTTCTCATTATAGTGTGTTTTCTCCTTTCTTTTCTCTTTTATGTTATTATATAGTATCTAAATCTGTATCTTTACTGCTTTTCATAAATCTTACCATGAAGAACGGAAGAGTGGAACAGGTTACTTAAAAGTGAAGATGCGCTTATTCTTAAGTTTTTATGAGAACTGTATGTATTATCCGTAATGCTACGTTTATACTTAAACTAGTTTTTAATTATTTCTCATTCTTTTGTGTTACTTTTCTCAAATCTCTAGTCCTGTTCTTCAATAGCTAAATGTATATGTTTTACTATTTAAAAAAAGCCTTACTGTAAATATCCAAGAACAGAAAAAGCAGTTATGGCTATAATGCCCATGTCTTTGTTGTATATTTCCAAGTGTATACTGAAAATGTTTGGCAATTAAAGTCCTTCTGCTAAATAAAAATAAAAAAGACAAGTTGTGCAACATTTAGATTAATTAATTAGCCGATTCCGAACGATTAAATAAAATTAGGTTCTCTGATTATTTAATTATATATAGCGTAATGGTCTACTGAAAGGCAAATGCTAGGAAGTTAATTTTGTTGACGTGTACGTCTGTCTGCCGAATTATAGGTATTTGTTTATTTGAAAAACTGTGCACGAAGACTAATATCGTGATTGACTTCAAAATATATTTGTAAAAAGAAATTTTCAAAACTGAAATTCGTCGAATCAAAATATATTTAGGTGAGCATGACTAATATTTAGGAGAGTGCAGACGGGAATTGAGACGTCAAAGACAGGGGCGGCGCCTGTACACTCACTGTCCTCTCATAACTAGTGGGGCTACTGATCCATTCTTCCTGTTTTATCTTCTCTATTCAAATCCTGTACGGGGAGAGTGTGTTGCTTGAGTCTATTGCTAAAGGTGCGGAGAACTTAATTTTTACTGCCCCAAACGTGCTCTCTAATGACCATTTATGGTCCGTTTTGATGATTGGCCGCAGAAAATTAAAACCCCAAATAACTGCAGCTATAGATCAGAAAAACCATTTTCACTGTTCTTAGTGAATATGAACTGATCTTAACATAAAAATACTTCATGTAACATGTGTGTGTGTGTGTGTGTGTGTGTTTGTATAGCCTATGAGTTGTATGAGAATATGGATGAAAGATTGGCCCTCCATTAAGTATTTTGTTACGTTGATTGTGAGTGTGTGTGTGTGTGTAATTTCAATAGAATACTTTCGTTCTTTCTCTGTTTATCTTTCTCATATGTAGGACTTAGAAGTCCGTACCTGGGAGGATCGATGCTCTGGATCAGAAAAAAAGTCGACGTGGGCGACGTACCCGATGCCTGGTATGGAAGTGAGGAAGTGATGCAATGAGGAAGTGGTATGAAATGGATGAAAGGAAAAATTATTATGGAGCAATTGGTTGAATGTATGCCTAGGGAAACCAGAGAACCCGGAGAAACCGCGACCAGACGCCACTTCGTCCACCAAAAATCTCACTTGCGGTCCTCTGGGATGGAACCCGGTAGCGGTTTAACCTACCGGACACAACGGAGTTTTCAATATAGATACTGTGTTTGGAAACCAATATAATATGTTTGTCTCTGCTTCTGAGTGTATGTCCTTATGTTAGAATTATCTGGTATCGCCCGTGATTCATTCTCTGAAGGTTAGTGTGACCCCATTATGAGAGATTTGACAATTCCTGACCTAGACAATCATTGCTTGCGTTTACAGTTGGCGGTTAAATATTAGCTTCACATATATTCGGAGTACACAACTGAAACATTTCTTCTCACTCTGTCTTAAAGCATGAAAGAAGAACGGAATATAGCAAAATGGCAGTGGTAATTTTGTATATGAGCAGAGAGGTTTCAATTAAGCTTTGAAGCTATTGTAATGAATACGGCGATTATAGCTGGTGTGTTTGAGAATTCCGTTTATGCATGTGTTTTTATTATTTTTGGAAAATATACACCTAAGAGAACAAATATATATATATGTAGATTACACCAGGTTAATTTCCTTTGACAGTTATTCATCAATGGCTGTTGACCAACAGCTGAATAGATAAATAGAAGTAGATACAATAAATATGTGGATAACATTAAAATCATCTAAGGGTGAAATAATGCAAAGAGAGTAGTGTTTTTTTTTTTTTTTTGTTTTTTTTTCCTCGTTTAGATTTTAGTCTAGTAAGGATTTTTTCTGGTTATAATATTACGGAGACAATGTATTAGCTCTGCCTGAGTTTCAGCGGTATTAAGTATCACTTTACCCACAGTTTTCATTACAACGAAGTGTTAATTATTTCTGAGAGATAGTATCATTTGAAGATTCGAATGAATTTTTAGACGGCTTGTAATATTGTGGACCGATAATACAATTTAACTCTAATGTGATATATGAGCCATCCATTGAGCTTCTGAAAGCACAAGGAATAATTTGTCATACTAATTTGGCTAGACATGTGCACTCCTTGAAGAGGATAAATATGTATACACTGTTTTCCACAACGTCGGTTCTGCAGACTACAATCCTCCTTATTAGGCTTTAATGCAGACTAGGCGAACAGAGGATATTGGGGAAATCATTTATGTCATTTTATTTGCATACGTTAGTCATTCATTAATGCGTAACATTTTGCAATGCAATGTGTTTAGTAGTATTAACTTACTATGAAGAAGTCTCCCCTGAAACTGTTTAACTGATTAGAAATGAATTGATCTAAGTCATTGCGTTAACTTAAGGAAGTATAAGAGCATTTTAATGTCAGTTCAGCAAGTTTTAAAAGGTTCGAGGCATTAATCTCAAAAGACCTGGTTGGACATTTTAGGAAAGAGACCACAAGATGCAAATTTGGAAAAAAACTTAAATTATAAGCATAAGCACTGATTTTTAAATACCCTTCTTTAGGTCTAAACATTATCATTTATATTACTTTCTATACATTTATAGAAAAAGTATATAGTGTGTCATTCCAGCTGTAAACAATGAAGCAAATATTTTAAAAATTAAGGCATAACTATGGAATATTTGAAGTTCAAAAAGAATATTCTATTCTGGCCATTCAAAGCTCGACGCTGAAAGTTTAAAACAGTTTTGATGAAAGCTGTACCGTGTGAAACATTTGCAAAGGTGAAAAATGTTGGAACGTACTTTTTCAGAAAAACAAAACTTATCTGTAAATCCTCACTATGCTGAATACTTACATTCCGCTGAAAGTACTCAAATGTACACACATGGATCACATATACGAATGTATAATGAACATAAATGAAACAGGAAAGTTTTTTTTATATTTGGAATGCTTGTCCAATTTCAGTGGAGCATTTCCTGAAATAGTAAAGTGATATATTAGCCACGAATTTTTCTGACTGAAGCATCCATTCCACATTTTAAGTGACAGAAGATAAACAGGTCCATAAATAAAGATAAATTTAATACTCTGTAATATGCAGAACTTAGGAGGCCATGGTAACAAAACTTCATGGTGCATCTCAAGGCAGCAGTATTTTGCGTTCCCAAATATTCCATTTTCCAGTATTTATAAAACGTTGATTTACCAGAACTTACTCGTTTTAAAGAAACCACAACTAAGTGCTATAAGAGATTCTGAAAGTTGGAACTCCCGCCCGTCTAAACATTAGACTTACGCACTTCTATGTTATCATAGTTCTGTTCGAAATAACTCAAGCACTAAGTGGTGTGACAATGGTGGCAAGATCATGCTGGCTTGATGTGAAGGAACTCATAGTCAATATGATCAGTTATCGGAGGAGGACATCTAGCACCTCGGTCTCCAATAGATCTTTTGCGCATATACCCCCAGGATGAATGTATGAGGTAAAGTAGCCGCAGGAGACACATGTGCCGCAGGACGGTCGGTGCCGTTAATAGAGACGCACAAAGTTTCCTAATAAATCTAGGCTTAATCACGCGGACATAGGAGAATTAAGGGTCTTTTCTCTAGAGAGACAGGTGCAACATCTGCAACATCTGCCCGAGACAAATCGGCGTCTAGCCCTAAAGTCAAACTGAAACAATTTGGAAGAACTTGAAATGAGAGAAAAGGAGTAAGGAAATATGTGATTGAGCACACGTCCCCAGCATTCACCTAACCAATCAGGGAAAACTACTAAAACATCCATGGTAAGCAGATGAGATAAGATTGGTACTCGATCGAAACCTTTGCTGGTCAGCACATATAGTACAGCTGAAAGCGCGATGCAACCGTTCTCTGAATATTTTGCGGATACTAAGTGGCACATCTAGGAGAGCGGATTGGTCAGTGTTGCTGTGTCTTTATTTTGCACTGATCCGATCAAAGTTAGACTACGGATGTATTGTTTATTCTTCAACATGTCCATCTGTAATATGAAGGCTCGATGCTGTCCATAATCAGGGCATCCGTGTGGCCGTTGGTGCTTTTCCGACTAGCCCAATTGTAAGCCTGTACGGCGAATCTGCCGAATCCCCTCTGCGATGTCGGCGGGATATCCTTCTATCTAACTATGGCCTAGCCTCAAGTGCATGCCTGCGCATCCAGCGTTTACCCCCTTTTTTGATACTGCATTGAACGACCACTATAGAAACCTTTTACGTAGTCCAACACCTACAGGATTTCGCTTCCGGGAGCTGCTTCGAACGAACGATCTTGAAATACCACGAGTTTCCAAAGGGGGAGGGGGTGCACCCACCTTGGTTACATGCTTCCTCCCACGTATTTCTGGGGTGACGGCTTACGCGAAATCTTCTACGCCTATGTCTAGTATCCGTTCTTGCTTTTTAGAATTTTTATCAAAATAGAGTGCCTGAATTTATATATATCGTATATACCGATGGCAGTAAGTGCACCGATGGTGTTGGATGTGCCTTTGTCACTGAAACCGAAGAATTTACTTTCGATTTGCCGAGTAGCACATCAATTTATTCTGCAGGGCTGTATGCTATTTACCAAGCCGTTCTGTATATTCGCCGTTGAAACATGGGTGACTGCCTTATTTTGAGTGATTCCCTTAGTGCATTTCAGAGCCTTAGTGAGCTGTACAGTTACCATTCTCTAGTGCAGCGCATTCAGGACACCCTTCAAATTTTGCATGCTCCAGGTGTAAATGTGGCGTGCGCTTGGTTTCCTGGGCACGTTGACTTACCGGGGATTGAACTGGTGGATTTGCCGGCAAAGAAGACATCATCTGCGCCCAATGTTACCAATACCTTTGTCAGGGCTGAAGATTTTAAACTTGTATGGAGAGCGGTAATATCGTGCTGGCATGGAAAGTAGTCCGGTCTCCGCGGCAACACACTTAGGGAGGTGAAGGAACTCCCTATACATTGGGTGACTTCGTCGCGTCTATCTCGCCGTGAGGAAGTTATTTTAGCTCGATTACGCATTGGCCACTGTGTTTTTAGTCATAGCCACTTATTTAAGCAGGCACCTCCACCTGGCTGCCCGCTCTGTGGCGAGACGTTTCAGTCCGACATGTGTTGGTAGAGTGTGTTAGTCTAGCACCATTACGAGCCACTCTGCGACTGCCGGCCAGGCTTTCGGAGGTCCTGGCCGATGATCCCGGAGCGGTGGAAAAGGTTTTTAAAATGTTATCCAAAGTAATGTTTGCTTTCCCAATCTAATTTTAATTGTTTTTTATGTCGTGTACTGGTTGCCAATGGAGCGGTACATAAAGCTTTTAATTTTAATTTATCTCACCTACAGCCATGCCCTTTGGCTGAAGTTTTAAATACGCTTTTAACGCTTTCCGTACATTTTTGTTGCAGTTAAGCTTCAAATTTGGGTTCCGTTTTTAGTGGTTTTCTTCCCTTGGGTTTTAACTGTCACTGTAACGGCTATTTTATTTTTTTAGCTTTATTTCCAATGGTCCTTTATTTTATTTCTGGTTTCTGCCAGGATTTTATCAATTTTATTTTCATTGAGCTTTTTGTTTCTGGTTTTAGCCAAAATGTTACTTTCTAAGGGCGCTGATGGCTTTAACAGTTGAGCGCCCTTAAACACCATCATCATCACCCATGGTAAGAGCGGGCTGCCAACGCAAATCCTCCCTATATCGGTCTCGTACCTTACTGTGAAGACCTTCGATGAAGGAGCTATTGGTGTTCTCATTTTCTCAAACTGTAATGCAGCACATTCAGTTATTTCTGTTATTTCAAATACTTTCTCTAAGAATAATCATTTACAGAATGATTTCTGAAAATAAATCCATATAAAGCCGAATATTAAATGAAAGCGTGTATTCCCCTATTCAGAGATGAAGTGATGGCAATTTGAGCGGTTGATTATTGTTTATTCTAAACACATTCGTATCTTTAGTAGGCTTTTCAAACTCTCCGATGCATGTGTGACAGCTCTGTGCATTATGTTCTTGTGTTGTAAAACAGTGGAGTTAACGCAGGCGAACCGTTTTCCAATAACGAACTCAGGGCATCGCCCGAATGCCTCTCTTGCAGCCCTTCGAAATCTAAACAGCGTAGTTAAAACAAGCTTTCAACATTACCATTCGACAGTCAACTAATGTTCTACCGTGGACAACCTGATTTAAATTACAATTTCGAGGGCAACTGCACTAAATGGACTGGAACGTAGCGCTGACGAGAATTATTACGAAACCAAATGTAAGTTATGCGTTCGAGAAATTAATGTTCTCGTGCTTCAAATCAATACCTCAAATAATAATGAGACTGAGCCTAGTGGATACTAAATTTTCTGGTGACTATGATTTGTATAATCAATGTCTTTTTGTCCCTTGAAGAAAAAAGTAAAACCCACGGAAGGATGCAGAATTTTGGCACGTCTTTATTACAGCGCTGAAATTTAAACCGATCATGAATTTAGTTTTCATTTAGCTATTGGGATTATTTTTAAAAAGCATGATGGAATTAAGAACTTAAGGTGATACAATTGTAAAATTTGTAAAATCTGCAACATGCAAGATGTATCATTGAAATTTATACAATTTATTACACGCAATAATAGTGATGTTTTTGCCACGTATCAACATTTTAACTTGCATGGTTATTTAAATGATCATTTTTACTGTCTAAATTCGCTGCTCTAATAAACTTTATCCACGTCATATATTTTTAAAAATATTCACGTAGAAAAATTTATTTTTGAGCAGCAAATGAGTAGTATGCAGATAGATCTTTCATATTATATTTGTTATATTAGCTTTAATTAGTGTGGAAAAGGTATTCGTTTTCGTTCTCTTCAGAAATCTTGTTGGTTTAAAATTTAATATTTTGTTTATCAAAGTTGGAGAATTGTTTCGAAAAAAAATATGGTCATTTCAATGTGTTTTTGAGGGGCAGCATTAAAAAGTTGAAACAAATTAGTGAGAAATTGCATCACATGGACCATTTTTAATAAGAAAATGTGTTGGGAAAGGTTTTGGGAAAATAAGATTTGAACTTGGGAGAGTTTATTAATTAGTCTGCACCTGCCCATTTACAGCTTCAGTTAATTCATAGATATCTAAATTGCGCCAAGCGATAAAAACGATATATTTTCTAAAAAATTAGAACACGTGCCATTTTTTTATGTATTTTTCACAACTTTCGGTCAAATTTCACAGATGCATCATCTTAAGGAAAATGTCTCGTAGCAAGCACGTTAAATTAGTTATAAGCTGTTTCATGACGCATCACGCATAGGTTTGCTTATGTTGTCACTAATAGTTTGGTTGAACAAGTGAATAAGGTAATTCGTGAAAGTAGGAGGTACACAATAAGAATAGTTTGTGATGTGTTTAACACGGTGTTTCGGAAGCTTTCCTTGAAGATTGTATACAAAAGTTACTCATATGACTTTCTTGTCTGCTCTGCAAACTATTCTTACAAAAGGTTATTCTCTTATCTTCCTAATGCTAAACAAGATAAATATTACCTGAATTATTACTTAGTTCTGTGTAAGTAGGAGAGAAATAGGTAATAAACGAGGATAAATCGACATTCAAATCTTTTAAAAGCTGTCGCTATGCGAATTACATTGGAATTGGGTTCTCGATCCATGGCCAGGAAAAAAATAAAACAGATATGAAACGGATGGGGACCTCCCTTTTGGGAAGTTTCAGTATTTTAAAATTGGGATAGATAACAGAGATTGTCTGAAATTGGTTAGTTCTTAAACAAAAGCTATACATGACATAAATTGTGTGTTTTAACGAGATCTACATTATTTCTGTAGTAATCTTTTGTCCATCTCTTAAGTTATACCAGTTGTACAAAAGTCATTCAGAACTAAAAGAACTTCAGGGGCTATTCCTAAGAAACTCAGGATATACATTTTATTTGGCATGTATACATTTCTAATATATCGCATTTTAATCAAAATGGTTTGTCAGTTTTAGAAAATCGTAAATTTCGAAAAATATTTCCATATACAGGATAGTTTGTTCGTGTGGTATTCTTGAAAGATAAAAAACTTAAAAACCAAGCTTGCTATTTAAGCGACTTTTGATTTTTGAATCATGCTGTCCACAGACAGATTGACAGCCAGAGGGACCCACACAATTAAATAAAGTTGAATGTTATTTATGGATGCCCTTTAACTGTTGCAGTTCTTAGCGTGCCATTCTACATTGGGCATGAAAGAATGCTTAATTTTTCTCAGAGGGCTCTTTATCGGGCTTGAGATTCTTTTACATGCCGTGAATCTACGACACGGAACCAACGGTTTTACTTTCCTTCCAAATGAAATCGTTCTCAGGGTTTTTACGCCCGAAAAAGGTTCATTGACCTCCGGATTTGAAGCAGCGATCTTGTGAGCCAGAGGCTCTCCATGAATACTTTTTTTTATTTGGAGTCCTCAAAACGTGTATTTCCGGTGAAATCTCGATACTTAATTTTTGGGTGGAATACAATCTCTTATATGCTATAGAAAGTATAAGTAATAAACCTGCTTTGTGTGACCACTTCAGATTGACTTTTCTTCTCTGAAGAAGAATACCAAGCGTCAAATGAACCATTTGAATAATATAAATCATAAGGCTAACTTGGACTGCCAGCTTTAAACGCTGCCTATATGTACGGCGAATTCCCTAAGAAAATCAACCCACTTTACACTTGGTAACACTCGGGAAGCCTTCATTGTAAGATAAAGTTCCATGTTGTTTACTTGCAGATCCTCTCTGTTCTCATCAAAACAGTGACGCACACTTAAAGTGCAAGTGATTGTACCATTACGAGTCTGCTGTATGAAATAAATAGCTCTATTAACAACAGTAAGCCAGCGAAACGTGCTCACAAGAACCTTGGCAGAGCTCGCGAAATACTTTCCTTTGTTGACTTCCCATTACAATTAGAGAAACCTCCCAGTTTAGTTGCTTCAGCTCCCTACCAACGTGGCTTGCTTGACAATTCAATTAACTTTGCTTTATGCAGCTGCTTCTTCCTTCCTCTCTACCCCATATTTATTAATTTTACCGTTTTCATGCATACGCAAACAACGTGCCACTTCTCTTCCATTGTTTGTTTTTCTTTGTGCGGCATCGGGAAATTGTGATTACAGATATCTTAATTTAATTGCCGTTGCGTGGCTGGTTTGAGGACCGCTATTTTGCCTCAAGTGTTGCTGTGACTTTCTTCCGCACCTCGAGATATGATTGTTGCTGCTACTCTCATTGTTCTGCTTATATCAACCGAAAAAAAATTGAAAATAATCTTTGCAGGAGTGGCAAAGTCAAACAAATGTCTTCTATTGTTCGTCTTCTGACTGGTGCACCTTACTGCAGCTCTTTTGTGTATACAGGCATGAATGGAAGTAAATTGATGCACACTTTTGCCAGAAGTTTGTTTCTGTAAATCTTGTCAATTTTTTTTTCAACGCGCGTATCATAAGCTGAAGAAAAAGTTATAAGTATAATACTCTTAAAAAAGTAAGTTATACTTGTGAGCAAGCAATTTATTTAGGTAAAAAGGCTCCTGCAGTGGAACATTTTGGGGTATTCTTGTTTAGCGTAGCAACACCATTACCTCTTTAAACTCAAAATTGTGTTTTTGCTGAACTCGTACTCTAATGAATAAAAACCTTCTGCCCGAAAAACTTGGCCGTCTCTGCCACGAGTTTTGTTGACCTTCCATTTGCAAGTGTTTTGCCGATGAAATATCGTCAAACTACGAACTTCAAATTGCATTCTAATCATGCACAAAAGGGATGGGGTTGAGTTTGCTCTGCAAGTGAACCTACTTAGAGCAGAAGTGCTTGGGAAGAGACAAAAGCCTTTAGGAATAATTTGGTAAAAAATTGTACCCCAAAATTTAGGAAAGCTCCATCACAGTTAGCGTATTTATATGTACTATCAAAGGAACTTTGTCTGCCTTTCTAGGTTGTGAAAGTTTGTATTAGTCTCTAACGCGATTAGCTAGTGCCAGTTAAATATCCATGGGAATAACACAAAATCTGATTAAAAAGGTCTGTAATTGTTATAAGTGCGCCGTTAATATTTTAAAGGAGAATGAATATCAGTAGATATATATGAAAAGCGAGATTAAAGTACCTGAAAAAATATATGATTTTAGAATTACGTATTGTCAAGTTTTGGCTCAGTACTAACAGAAAAATACAAACTTGTAAACAGTAATAAGTTAGTTCTACTTTTTCTTTTCTTAAAACTTTTCAAAGATAAAGGATAGAAAACTTCATAAACATGTTAAATAAAATCTTGGTCTGTCTGACAACCTTTATTTTCAAAATATAGATAACTTTGAAAATTCCAATTGAAATGATTGTTACGAAGTGGGTAGATATAAGACAAAGTTGCTTCCACACTTTCTGCTTTGCAACAGAAATTAATGATAGCATTTTTCACTTTTATTGTCGATAACGTCATGACAGGAGATATCCTTATGCTGCTAAGCTATTGGGAGTGAGTTTGTTATATTCCACTGCATCAAATTTCCGCTAAAATTTCTTAGTATGCAACGATTTTTCTGTCAATATTATTGCGTTTCTTTTTGGAACTATCGACCATTTATTTCCTTAGCTTTGTCTGAGAATAAGTAGCAAAACTGCTTACTTTCCCAAAAGCGGTGACCAAAAACGAAATACAACTCCCGAGTATTTAATTGTGAATGTAATCGATCAAGTTTAGTGGATTTAGAAGAAAATAGCTGTAATTCAGTACTGAAAATTATAAACTTACAGAAAATGACCACTGCATATATACTACGATTACTCTCTGAATTTATCAACAAAACAGATACGTAAAATAAAGTGTCCTTGTTGAACTCCATTAGCATTTTTCTGTTAATTGATTATTAAATTACATTTGTCACAAAATAATTGGAATTAATTTTATGTTTAAAGACTGAGGCTTTTAAACTTACATATCCTAAGGAGCTTGGGATTTTTATTAACGTGTTTGATATTTGTTACAAAGATTTATAAAACACTGTGCAGTTCTATATTGGCATTTTTTCATATGCAATTTTTCCACCCCATATTCACATCGTTGAGTCACTACACTTGAGAACTAGCAAAAAAAAAAAAAAAAGTTTTTTATGCATACACATTCTATATGGACATGAGGCAACAAATACGGATTCGTTAAATACAGTGTGTCCCGTTGAATCGTTACCACTAAGAAATGTAATATTTCCTCACACAGTTAAGTTTGTCTTGTGTAGAAGCTCTCCAAGTTTCGTGACAGTGAAACAGAGTTAAAATGGCGAAATTCACGATACAGTATAAATTGAAATGTTGCTATCGGCTAGCCAAATTGAAGTTCCCAATTGCAGTGCAAAGAAAATTTTGGCAAGAATCTCTGCTGAGGAAGAACGGAAACAGTAAAAAAACCAGCGTCCACAGCCACAGTTTAAGATGTAAGACAGGCATTTCAGAAAAGCCCAAGGAAGTCAATTCGTCGGGCCAGTTTAGATCTAGATATTCCAAGATGACTGGTCACACGGTTGTCTATAAAAGAATGTGACTTAGAGCATAAAACATCCAACTTATGCAAAAGTTGCACCGGAGTGTTAAGCCCAAACGGCCGAGTTCGTTACACCGCATTGATGATGACAATGAATTCCTCAACCACATCGCATTCTCAGACAAAACAACTTTTCACACATTTGGTAAAGTGCACCAACATAACTGTAGAATGTAGGGACAAGAAAACCCATGTGTCGTAAAAGAATATGAACCTGACAGCCCCAAAGCTAACGTGAGGTGTGATTTAACTTGTGATACATAGATCCGACCTTTTTGTCTTTGCTGAAAGCACAGTAACACCTAGATATGCTGCAGAACCATGCAGTCCCACAAATACTGGACGAGTTCTTCTTCCAGCAAGATGAAGCGCCTCTATATTGCGCCCATGAGGTTCGACACTATCTCAACAATTCCAAACAAGCGGATTAGAAGAGCAGGTCCCATTGAATGGCCTCCAAGGTTACCAGGCCCAACCCCCTTAGATTATCTTTTAATGGGGTATATAAAACCATTGTTTGTCGAAATCCAGTACATGACCTACTGACTTCCGAAGGCGTATAATAGACGCTTGTGCTTCTGTCACACCTGTAATGCTGCGGAACACATTGAGGGAGATAGAGTTTCGTCTTCGGGTCACGAAAGACGCACATGTGGAGATTTATTGAAACTTGGTGAGTTCGTCTAACTACAATCTAATTCCGGATATTCTGTGTCTATTAATTTAGGATATATTAAGGATTCTTTGTCGTAACGATTCAACGGACACACTGTATATACTTTTAGTTTGAAGCATCTGACCTATCACGGCATGAGATTGTTATTCAGACTATTGCTTACTTTTATGTGTGTAATACAAACTATAAGTGTATAAGCTTTGCTTTTCATCTACCTCATATTAATCTGGAAAAGTTTTATCAGAAATGCCTTCATTATAAGTTTCTTTGGAGTACAGGAGTCTGAAATGATAGTTAAATCTGCAAAAAGTAGATTGTTATTTGTTGATTGTGAAAATGCATACTTCTTGCACTAAATGGCAACATATAAAGAAGCTGTGTCTTTAACAGTTCAACAAATCTAACCTAAAATATTGGATAATTATACCAATAGCAATGATTACCCTAATGTGTTCAAATACAGAAAAATACAATTTCTGTCTTGTATGTCGTTTATTACCTATAGTTTATCACATGAATGAGATGATGCCTAAAACATTAAAAGCAAAAATTAAGTATTTTTTTTTAAAAAAAATAAAAATTAATAATACCAAAAAATTACCGATATAAAGATGCTTTCGTTTGGGAGATTCTTTTGTAAACTTTTGTGTTATTTACTTGGAAGATGCTGAATTTAAATATCAATGTTGTTCTTTATCTTACTTTTCAGTTTTTGCTTCAACTGTGTACGCCCACACGCATTTTGTTTGTTTTTTTATTGTTCAGGGAAGCTCAAAACTTATTGGATAAAATATAATATTACCTTTACTACCATATGCAAGCGTTAGGGAAGGAAGGAAGGAATGACGGATTGAAAGAAAAAAGAAAAGGAAGGAGGTGTAGGAGTGAGGGAAGGAAGGCATACTCTATCCTTCATTGTGCTAAACACTTTACTATGAAAAGACAAACATTCCCGGTATATATCCTAAATATTATAAATATAACATGAATTAATAGTCTGGTTAATAGAAAAACAAAGCTTTAAGTTTGTTTTCAAAAGGCAAACTAGTGTAGCATTTGAAAAAAATATGCACATCGCGTCAAACCTGGAGTTACTCCTTGTAGCAAATAAGCTCTACATTTAAGAAAATTGATGCATAGTATTTTGCAAACTTTCAAATGCGTAAGCCTCAGAAGTTTCAACTGAGACCTCGCCAGATATGAACATAGCTTTACTGTTGAACTGCCTTCCCCTGTGGCACTCGCATTCTTAGTAGTGCGTAATAAGCCGTGCAGCTACTTGTAGGTCTTGCCGATCGGCAGTTGGTTCATGAAGGCTGCTTATGAGCTGATCTGATGTGACTGTCCGGTAATATGACATTGCAAGACTCCATCTTGCGAAACTGGGATTAAAGAGGAGCTACTTTTCTGGTTAAACGCGCTACACCAGTTTCAATAAATCGAAAGTTACGAGATGCAGAGTTGCTACAATAAGGGGATTCCGACATCTAAGCAGCAGCTTAAAACTGCGATGTATTTATATGAGGAAACAATTTCGAAGATGGGAGGACGTGATGCGAAAAAAACACATACACATCAAATATAAGCATTAGGCACGGTATTTTGTCTCAACTCGCCGGGAAGTTCAGGCTCCGTGAATGTAATATAGGCAAGTAACTACCAACCTAAGATACGTCCACGGTAGGAAGAAATGTCGTATTTGATCATTGCTGTAATAATAGTCTTTCAGTCTTATTTAATTATTAATAACACTGTACAACAAAATTTTAACGTTTTTCATGCCATGACATGAAAATGTGTAACCATTAATTCGGGTCTCCTAAATTTGAATTTGAAGACAGAAATTCCCTATCACGTACCGTTTTCACTGGCAGCCATATTTAATATTTTATGCTTTTCCTAAATATAGTTACAGACTCAAAATTGTACTATATTCAGATTTCAAAAGTACCATTTTTATTGAAAAGGATGTGGTGATTACTGATAAATTTTCACATACTTTTAAAAACTAAAATTAAAAACCTGCATGATAACAACTTAATTTTCTTTTAAAAAAACTTACAATTTTAGAATGTTTTTCTGGAAGACTTTCATTTGTGGCCGAACCCAGAACACTGAGAAAGAAGAAACTAAAGGTAGTCAGCAAGCATATCGCCTTTCCATTTTGGATATTTGCTGATGAAATAGGAAATTAATTTTAAGGGACATATTACGCCCATTACGTCATATGCTCTTAACAAATTTTCCACTACTTCGATGTAGTTATCTGCTCTGTACTTTCCGTGGAATTTTGAACATGTGTCTTCGAACGCATACCGCACTACTTTTTCTGTTTCGGTGAGTTTTTCCTCGAAGATAGGATCCTGCTGGATTTTTCGGATTTGAGAACTAATGAAAAAGCCCTCTTTTAATTTTCCTTCACTTAACCTGGGAAATTTCTCTTTTAAATACTAAAGACAATTCCCACTTTTATCCATTGCTTTAACGGAATTCTTCATTAAGCCCAGCTTTATGTGGAGCGGTGGTAATACAATTTTCTGAGAATCTACGAGTGGAACTTTACATTTTTCTCGCCTGGTATTAAACCTTGTCTCAAAGGCCACTCCTTCACTCCGTAATGATTAACTCTGTCCCGAGAGTTCCACCTCAACAAAAAACAACAATATTTCGTATATCCCGGTTATAATCCATTAATAGACCAAGAAATTTTAGATCTGCATATATTTAGCATTCGTAGTCATTATAACTTATTACTTTTAGGAGGATACCTATGTTTTCGTTCATTTCTTTTATATTTACGGCATAAGCCGCTGGTACCCAAGGGTAAATATTACCATAGTATAGCAATGCACCTTTTAGACTTGACTTTGAAGAGTTGCTAAATAACCGCCACTCATCAGGAGTATGTTCTCTGTCTAGCTGATGCATAAGTTCCCACACATTATTATAATAAACAAGATCATCTTTTTAGAAGCATATATCGATAAGCTTATGATAAATTAATACTTTGGTACCCGGTTGCAAGAAATCCCACTCCTTTAGTCTAGATGCTAACAGTTCAGACGGGCCTTGTGTGTGACTTAAATCTCTTACAAGATCATTTAGCATTGGCTGTGAAATTAGACGGGTTTGTTTCGGATCCCACAGATTCAGAATCAGAATCAAAGTTGGAAGTGAAAGTAGTGGTACCAGCCTCTGGGGAAGAACACTATCCTTCCGCTTGTGGGGTCAATTTTCCAGGTGGCGTTCGAATAGGAAATGAATCACTATGCTCAATAGGCCTTCGCGCAGAGGGCAAATCTGGATAGAATATACTTTGTTTCTTTTTTTAGCAAGGACTAAAAATGTTGGTTAAACAGAAGTAACAGTAAAAAATGTGGTCCCTCTGTTCTGTCCATATCATAGGAACAGCAAACCGCATAGAAGGGCGAGTGCCATTTAACCAGCCTCTGAAGTTATGAGAACATCCGCTGCAACAATATTTAGGAGCAAAATTTTGGTCCTTATGTACTTTAAAGTTAAAGTACAATTCTTATGCTTTCTTAATCATAGGATTTATACTTTCTCTTTGAGATTTTGTGGTGAATTCACCACACACATAACATTATACGTTTGGATAATTTACACATTGACGAGACGTTGTTGTTTTAAAATGAGTTTTATAAACTAAAGAGCTGTTTAACGCACTTCTAACTGTCAAAAACAATTATGAAGTCACATGAAATGCGAACACAGAACTTTATCTATAAACGATCTCGACAATAGCAGGTCACTATACTGTCTGAATTTTATTCTTAGCTATTAGCAGAGGAGGAAGGATATACATTTGTGAAAGAATGCTAACAGGAAATGTGTCCACTAGCGTCTACCTGCAAGATTATGCACTCAGACCGCACCTGGAGTGACAGCCGGCGAGTATTAGAAAAGTGGTATTGCATCATGAACAAAACCCTTACGTGATATAAAAATGGAATGCATTGTCGAATGCAGCGCTCATAATAACATAGCTATTTCATAGTTTCAAGTTTTGGCATTGTTTTTATTGTTGTACAGTTATTTAAAACCTCTTAACAATCATCTTAATCATAATTGTCGTCATCCTCTTACGAATTAAATCTAGATGTGAGAGAATTGTGATTTTTCAGTAGTGCTCGTTCTGAAATAACTATCAAAAACATTCACAAGGTATTGGTACTAACAGAAACTGGAATATTGTTTTTTGTTTGTTTTTTTAACTGCTACTTGCCCGACCATTGGTTTTTTCTTCTTTGGTTTGTTTGTCTGTTATTTTCCCTCTTACCCATTAAGAACGTATTCTTCAGTCCATTGCAAGAGTATTTGAGGGCTTTTAAGACAAAGACTAAAGTATGCGCAAAACTATGCGAAAAATTAAGAAAGAAAAAAAATGACAAAATGCTATGTCAGAACACGAATGGTAACTATTCGGCAAGTGTATCTGTGCGCTTAATTTGCTTTAGTTCTGTCAACTTTCAGAGGCGAATTCAACACTTGCATCAAACACATTCTTATAATGGTTAAGTTGTGACGCAGCTCACTGACTAATATCATATCATTACCTTTGGAGTTCGTTATACAATATTTCCAATGATCATGCTAGTGCAACGTTGGAGGACTGAAAATATGGTTGTTTCTCCTAACTCTTGTTCAGAACTCCAATATAGTGTCGTTCTGCCTGCGTTTCTATAATTACCCACTGTTCCTCTGGTTCAGTAGTGTTTTAGAAAAGAATCTTCCTCCATTTTTATTGCACACATTTCTATTTGTTCAACAATATTATTGTTAATCCTACTTTCCGTACAGGTTTTATAATTTCAACCGGGCCGCTAATAGTCCACATTGATATACAATGTGCCTATAATGAATGTATACCTCTTAATCCAAGCAATCAGAATTCATTCAAAGGCATAATAATTTTAATTCAGATCCACCGAAGGTTCAGAAAGGCCACTCTATCGAGGAGCAATATGCTATCCCTACTCATCTATTCACACTAAACTAAAAACACATATTCATCCCTAAATAAAAGCCCTGCAGTTAAACCGTGCAGAGGATGAACACGCAGCAGAGTCACTTGACTGAAACTCTGCCTTCCAGCAAGTCATCGTACAGAACTTATTCTTTTCCCCTTAATTTTTGTTTCTTATTTTATTGTATGCTATGA
This sequence comes from Hymenopus coronatus, assembly GCA_030762935.1. NCBI lineage: Eukaryota > Metazoa > Arthropoda > Insecta > Mantodea > Hymenopodidae > Hymenopus > Hymenopus coronatus. The sequence continues at coordinate 350,789,957 of CM060900.1, forward strand.
TATGCCGCTATGATGAACATATTTTCACGAATTCTCGCCCCATAAATTGGTTATAACAATTAAAAGATGAAGTATTTGCAGTACCTAACTTGGATCTGTAGAAAAGTTGTCAAAATGACATGTTCACTGCACTCGCAAATATCTGCACACCAAAAGTCCAAAAGCCATTAAGCCGAGTACTGGTTCGGAAGCTACAGTACCACTAAAGCCAGCAAGTGAGCGTGAAACAGGCCGAATATAGAGTGATTTACGTATAGTTTTTCCCGCACCGTAGCTCCAGAGAAATGAGCAAAACTCAGAGGCTAAACAATATTTGTGTTTTTCAAAATCTCTGGGTATTTCGCTAAAACATCAACGGAGTTCTTTCACTTCCGTGTCTGGATTAATAGAGATACCTACACATATCGATATATTGAACCTGCGTGTAGCCGAGGTTAAGGCACGGACTTGTATTCGGGAGGTCCTCGGTGAAATTCTGACAGCCGCTTCCCTAATATAGATTTAGGTTTTTTTAAAGGTTTTCTTCAGTCTTCATATCTGATAAATGCCTAGGAAGTACCCAAAAGCTTAAGCTTCAAATATTTCCTTTCTAGTGATGTTTTGCACGCATATATCACTAGCTCAGTTAATGTTGAACTGTTTGCAATTGTCTAATAGTATTTATAGCCTGACAGTGAGGAGCGCTGTCTGCGGGCCACATATTTAAAGCAAGGGGAAAGTAGGCACGATTTACAAGTAAAATTCTTTGATGTGAATCTAACGCTTCGTGTTGTGCTAAATAAAACTTCTTAGAACCCGGAGAACCAGGAGAAAACCCATCCAGACACCGCTTTCTCAACCACAAATCGCACATGCCATCGTATCGCCGGTCAAAAATACACATACAAAATAAATAAATGAAAATAAAAAAATAAAGTGGAAGCTACAATTATCCAAAGATCAGGCGAATGGCCATCATATTTCTTTCCATCTGAGAATACTTATTCAGGGTTAACTTGTGATGAATGTATTATGTGCTGGTTTAATTTATTGGTATTTGGATACCCTGTTTAACTGCTGCAGTTTTCAGCGTTCCATTCTATAGTGGGCGTGTAAGATAGCTTAATCTCGCTCAGAGGCCTCTATCAGATTTGAGATTCCTGTACGTGACGTAAATCTACTACACGACCAATGGCTTTACTTATCTTCCAAAGGAAGCCATGCTAAGGATTTTTACACCCAAAAATATCCTTCGTCCACCGCCGGGTTTGAGTCCACGATCTTGGAAACTAGATGCTAACATGTTAACCCTATACCACTGATGGCGCGATTGGGATGGCTCAGACGCTAGCGTCTGAGGCTGGCATTTTTGGATTCGTGGGTTAGATTCTCATTGGACCGGTCAGCATTACCTCGCTTTATTTTCGATTTTTTTCCGGGTCTGTATTCCAATACTGTGGTAGCTTATATAGTGTCATAGTTTCCCTTCATATTATTGCTTTTAATTTGTTATGTTTGCAGGCCTTGCTTCGGTGACCGGTGACGTGTGGCACACGCGGTACATGAGTTTTAAGGAGTATTTTCCCCTTTAAGAAACGCTCTGTTCCAATCTGTTCATCAGGAATAGGGAGAGGCTTTAAAGGGGTATCTGGCGATGCCCAACCTGGAAAATTTAGGGACCGTTGTATCCGGTGCTATCAGGTCTCTCCTCTTTTCGTACTGTCTCGCCTCATGCCTTCTTCATGGAAGTGTAATAGGCACAAAAGGCCTATTTTTAACTCAGTTTTTTTTAACCCTAACTCCTTCCACAAGATATGGCATAGAAGTTAGTTATTGGTACACAAGCGAGAACATATATCCATGTTTATTGTGAAAACACGGATGTTCCATCCTAGCTGAAGCGTGTTATATTGTTTAATGGCTGGTCTGTGTTCCGCTCGCTGCTTGATTAAAACGTATTATAGCTAAGTTCTGAAGTTTAGCAGCAAGTAATATATTACCGTCGTTGTTGTAACATTTTGAATGTACATTTATCTGTAAATTGGACATAAGTTAAATAACTTGTATGTTATTTGAGGCAAAATATTTTCAGCAAGTTTTGTAACATTTGTTTTGTTTTTAATCTAATAAACAATTCTTCTCTGCTCAAATAAGAGGATGTGCAGAGTTTATGCTTTTTATGTCACTAGGCTTTATTGTAATACATTGCGGCAACGCTAGTAACAAAGAGACATCGCCTGCCGTTAACAAAAGGAAAGGGCTTTAATCCCTTTTACACACAAAACTTATACACTAGTAAGGATGGACAGGAAATAGCGTAACGGTTATAAGGTAACAAGAGGCAGAGAGCAACTGGTTACCCAGTAACAGTTACAGAAGTAACGAATACACAGTAACCATTCAGCTCCTTAACTGTTGCCGTGCCTTAGTAACTTCATTCGCATATGTGTTTTTATCGCTTACCTGAAACGTACATAGTTAACCCATTACACAGTATTAATCCCCTCCACAAGAGACCATGGGTGGCAGTGTTGATCTAGTATACTATCTGGGGGGGGGGAGCCTACCTGCTATTAACTTTGCTACTTATACACCTGTATAAACTGAGATTATCTGTAGCTTTTCTGATGTAATGATGTTAGACAAATGTGTATTTGGCGCGCGTGCGGGGCTTCTTTTTTTTTAAACACTGATGAGCTGCGTACACAACAGACGTAGCTTCCTTTAGAAGACTTCAAATATTATTATGCGGTATGCAATGCATGGACGAGACTCACTCTCATGAAGTACCCATTGGTGCTTAACATCTTAGCCATTTAGGAGATGGAAACAAAAGGTTTACATGATAATCTGTGTGTGCATGCGCGCGCGCGAGTGACACACTGTGTGTATGTACAGAAATGCAGAGGCAAGCGAGAATGAACTTTGCCATAGTAGGTAGTCAACATATTGACATAGCTAGAGAAACTTTTTAGATTGCGTGAAATAACAAAGTAAGTTGGTAAAGAATTGGTTTTTATAGAAACGTAGTTACTACTAATTGGTACGCTACCCATTATTACAATGTAACTGCAAATGTGAACCATTGAAGTAAATAAATAACCGCTACTCGTAACCGACACATGTAACCGTTATACGAAAATAACTGTTAGTCACACTTCTATACACTAGCTTATCTTGTACCCACTACTCATCTAGAAACCAAGTCACTCGTTCGGTAAGGCGAAAACTAGAGAGCACAAAAATACGGTTGTTTCCAGTCGAAAGCTCAGTTTTGTTGGGTTCGGCTTACAAGTGTCTTATTCTATCAGCTTTCGGAGTCAAAAACTAAAAGGAAACGGGCCAGCTTGAAATGGGCTAAGACTTTAGTTACGTAAACATATAACCTCTGGCATATAAATTTAATTAAGTAGTTAAGGATAAATTATAATGATATGGCTGTATAAATTGGCTCATAATTTCTCAAAACATTGTTCCCAAGTCAGACACAACGTTCGACAAACAATATACAAAAGCAAGACGTTGAAAACTGCTGCTATTGGTGAAGAGACCACTCACGCTTCAACTTCGCTCTACACCTCCAGAAACTTGACTGAATTCCTTCAACTCAAGTCTACAGGTGCAGGAACGATAATTCTACAAAAGATGTTCAGTCTTACCTGTGCCTTTAGATTTTCTCATGCTTAAAAGTACAAAATAGACCATCTAAACGGGCTAAACACGGCATTACACAACTACCAGTGCATACCCCTTACTGTTACTTAAGATGGGTGCAACAAATAGGGCCATGTAGACCAACAAGGCAACCAATGAGTTTTTCGAGACTTACGAGAATTCGTAACAGGAGTGTATTCACTTGATAACGCATAGTCTACTGAATAAAGAAGCATCTGTCATTGTTGGTTCCTCAGTGAGAGTTATTCATTGTGCCGATTCTAATACTTTGATAATTACTGCTATTTGTAATTCTTCTCAAATTTAATGCAACCGTAATATACCATATGTATTATTATACTTATCTTGTCTATTTTCAAACTCTATGTAAAGTTTAACAGTACCTTTCAATGATATTTTCATAATAAACAAACAACGAAACGCACTTCCCTCAGCGTTTGTGTTCTAAATGGCTATGAGCATCCTGTTTCTTGAACAAAGTGTTCAGCGGGTAGAAAGAGGTTGTGTCTTTCCTTACGTCACCCAGAAATTACTAAAAGAAAGTCTCAAGTTTTCAGTCCTGCAGGAGCTATAAAGCCAAACAGCTTCATTGTCACTTCAGCAGATTCCATAATATGTTGCAATTGCTGTCTAGGCCGCAATCTGCATACAGTATTCTTGAATAAAAGTGTAGGTAGATTAAACCTCAATTATCAGCAGGCCGTTCTGAGAAGAAAAGAAGTAAAAATGCCACATGTAATGGCTACAGACTATGTTTAAATAATATCAATTTTATCTTGTGGTAACTCAATTGGACAACGAAACTTCCCATAATAATTCATCCAGGTCAGCAGGTGCAGCAGGAACACTCAATTGCTTGCTGCTTCAGAAATGCGGTTAACTGCAAAAGGATCAATTACGACTGTTTTTTTCATCAAATGGATTGAACCCTTTTTGAAATTCAAAATTCCAGAAATATTTTACTAACTTTATGAGCATTTTCATACTTAGATCTAATATTGTCGATATTAATTAAAGAAACGGTAAAACTGTGTGTTATCTTCGTGGACACACCACCAATCAGCGCTAAAACGAGCTTTAATAGTCCGTGTCAAGCAGTTTGAATCCTTCTGGAGCGATAAAGTATTGCGATGCTGGGTAACACACCCTGAGAGGAAAATGACAAGGCTAATTTAGTTTGCTGCTTTTAAAAGTATTATCAGGAGTAGAAACCCCTTCATATTATTTCAGAATTTCTTGGGACAGGAATTTATTCATTTGGTTCCAATATTATTCCTCCAGAAGCGTTTACTTAAAGTAAAAAAGAAAATACATTTCCTGGCTCTCCGATAAAAGATATACTGACTACCTCCAATGGAAACAGAAAGAGGCAGAGAACTGGATAGTTTCATCTTAGGACTCCACGAATAGCTCTTATGATGATTCAGCTGTCTTCTATGACTTCGAAACATACTTTAGATTCTATACGCTGCTGATTTTCTTTAATAAAAAAATCTTTAAATTAAAACCCCTGAAATTTACACAGGATATCTATGTATTATACTGATAAAAATGATCACTATATGCAATCAGAAGCTGAAAAATTAGAGCAAAAGAAGCCACCTATAAATTAAAAGCTCAACAGAAAGAGAATCTGAGCTGCTCTGTAGATGGAGTATGAACCCTCTTTAGCTTAAATTTAGCTTACTTTTCTACATTTTAATATAAGGTGCAAACCTTTATATATATTAAGGTTACTGTTTGATTCCAAATATTACTAAGTTACTTTGTAAATAAGTTCTGGAAAATCATAGAAATAGAATGAAACCACCTTCTGGTACACAAACTGCGAGCAAAGAGAGTTGGTACTGTTTTATGAGTAAGAAAGGCCAAATCACAGGCACGATAGTATTTGAAGCTTGTAACAGGTCTAAGGACATCATTAAGTTAAAAAAACGATAAAATTGCGAATTTCCAGTGTGGGGAATGAGGTTTTTATTAGGTTTACATTTTAACTGTTTAATTTAAAGTTGCGAAATTATCTTTTAGTAACTAACCTTAAAACACTATTTAATAAAGCTTCCATCATTATAACTCTCGATTTATCACATCTGCCCTACGTTGTAATATATAAAATTATTGCGTACTTGGAACCGCAGACCATTATTAGCCCAAATTAGTTGTATTTAAATATAAATATTTTGAACAGTAAATAACAGGATTGTCCTAAAAACATATAGTTTGCTTTTCCTGATGAATCAAATTATAAAGTTCCTCAATTTGAAAACGGTTAGTCTGCGGGAGTTAGTCACAGTTACACAAGGTCTATTATAGCATCGTGGTGTGCGATAGTGCCCCCGTCCGTTTCAATATCATAATCTTCCTCCTAATCCTCTCTAGTTCCCAAAAGGGTAATGGCTTTTTTTTCAGGTGTAAGTATCCTTAGCATGACTTGCTTCGGAATGGAAGTAAAGCCGGCGGTTGTTGTAGATTTTCGGCTCGTGAAAAAACTGATAAAGAGAGGTCTCTGAGCAAAATTAAGTAGTTTTTCACGCTCTTTATGGTATGGGACGGAGCACTCATAAATAAAACTAAATTTTGTCATTCTAATCCTAACTTGGCCTTATTTAAGGCACTTACTTTACACATATCCTCGTTTATTTGTAAAAATGGAATGGGTAGCAATTTATTTCCGAAAAATTGGCATTATTTGACACAAAAGGATCAGTGTATGCATAAAAGCAGAAAACTATATATTAAAGTAGAAAATCATACAAACCTCGTAGGTATAGAGCAACTCTAAGCTAAAAAGGTTATAAAATGACATATAGCATACCAACGGCAAAACGGCTCTTTTATTTGTGCGGATAGGAGCATCCACAGTATACTGTTTTCTCATTGGGTTTGCATCTATTAAGAAGAATCCAACCCTACTGGATGGGAATCGCCTGTGCCAAAACCTGTTAAATGTATAATTGCAATTTTGGTTTCGTAGTTTCATTTATATTCCGCGTTTACCATTCAGGTTATATCAATGGCTTCTGCTTTGAAATAATTATTGCTCAAGTCAATGGTGTATATTCCTTTACTATTGATGTTTAATTTGGTGAATTATTTTTAACTTTATATTCACACTTCTAGACTCTAGGAAGTATGGGAAATAATCTTTGCTAGAGAAAAATACCCCCCTCCCCAGCCGGTTATTGTACCACACCCCTACCCATAGCAGGCAGATGATCTATCGTCTGAGGTACCAGACCAGGCAATGCAATTTTATTTTAAACTTTCAGTTATGTAGGTTACTGCCATTATATTCTGCAATTTTCATGAACTTCTAATGTTTGCTTTACTTTGTACTGTGCGCTTTACTACAGATTAAATAAGTTGCACAGACCATGCTTTAAAACACAACTCTATTCCTAAATAAGCGGTTTTCGTAGATTGCTATATTCATAAATTGTAATGATAGTGCTTTGTGTGATATTGCTGCTACTGACTTGGTCAACTGTAGATAGAAATACACAATCCCTATATAAAAACACACTAACATTTTTACTCAGCCAGTTCCTACTATTGGTATAGTGTGGCATGCTATTAAGCCTCCACAGCACACTTAATTTAAGGAACACAAAGGTCATACTGGGGTTTTAGGGACCCCACGTTTTATTTGACATTACTTGAAACATTTTCTGCATAGCTTCTCAGTATTTATCTATTATGTTTTAAGCACCCATTGAAATATAGTACATACATATTCAGAATCAAATACATCCAGAACAGAAGTATAAAGATGAATTCTGAATTACAAGCACAACTTTTGTATTTCATTATGCCAATTAGTTTTGCATGATGTCAATAATAATAATAATAATAATAATAATAATAATAATAATTAATAATACACTGCTTTTATTTATGTAATATATTACATCACAGGTGCGGCAATGAGAAAATAAAATGGTATTAATCATTTAAACTAAATTAGCACATTCTAAGCACATTAGTGTCATCACACATCGCCCTTCTACACAAGTGATATGTTTTTAGTTGCACGTTCTCTTGCTCTTAAACAGAAGCCACACTGCTGTTTTTATTCGAAGGAGGACCTTGTAGGCCTTCTTTCTCAATGTTCAACATTTCCCCTAGCTCCTTCTCAGGGAGGACCTTCAGATGTTCCAGCAGAAATGGCTCGATGAGACTCGCGGCAGCACTTTTCAGAAAATCTCTTCTTAGTTTTTGATATGATGCATTTTGAGCGTACGGCACAAAGGATTTTATTACACTTTGGTTTAACACGCTCAACCAGAATCTCAAGGGTCAGTGATATCCTTTTTTTTTTTTTTTTTTGTGAAAGAATGACACAGCTGATCAATAGTATCAGTTCCTCCTTTGGTACTGCTTTAAAATAGTGTAATACTAATGCCCCACTAATGCAATTAATTTATGCATTGTAGTGCGTGCTAGATAGAAGTATAACTACTTTATTCTTTTTGAAGTGTACGAAAGAAGTGTTTTGTTTTGATCAAATGCGAAAAGCTATAGGTAATGGATTTAACTTATTACTCTATTTTCTCCTCAGGCTATAACAACTGGCTACTAAATGAAAGGAAATAAGATGTATAAACTGAAACCACAATACACAGTCACACGGGGGTATTTTATATCCCAGAGCATGCAGCGCTTTACTTATAACTTCAAGGGACAAAATCCTTCCTGAATATGAGCTGTAAGATGATTGCAATAGCATCACAAGAGAACGAGCTGAATTTGTGTGAGCCGGTAAGGCCTTGGAGTCATTATTGAAACACCGGCAATAGAAATAAAATGAAATGGGTATCAAGGACCCCAGTGTGACTGCCGAGGGTCTACGGAATCATTTGATTTAAAACCTGAGTATGATGTTATGCTGGCTCCTTAAGATATTAAAAATGGTAATTCACGTCATTTAGTCTACTTTTCTGCAACCAAAATATTAGTATCCTTAAAAAAAAAAAAAAAAAAAAAGCGAATGCGACATGTTAGATTATAGGCCAGTTGAGCGCCCTTAATTACTTATAGAGCATAGATAACTAGTGTAACCAAAGTCTACTAATTTCTTTATTGTTCCGTTTATACCCCGCATATAACTCTATAGTCATATCGGTGGCATTCAGGTCTGGAGCACGTGTACTGTCGTTGGTTTTTATTTTTCTTCATTATGTCACACACACACACGCACACGCACATTCACACTGTTATATGTTTGGACTCTGGGAACGATAAAGAATATTCTTGGTTAGAGAAAAATTCCCACCCCCAGACAAAAATTGAACCCGGTACCCCTCGCACAGCAAGCAGGTGATCTCGTACTCACCTATGGGCCTGCTTAAATTTACTTCACTTGGGGTATGACTATCTTCACTATACATTTACTTCACAGACAATATAAAGTACGTTCTGTTAGTAATTGATAAAATTAATTAAACGTTGTTAATATAAATATTCAGCATGTGTAAAAAAGTTACTTTAAATCAGACAGTTTAAATAATAAAAATATGCGTATGCTTTCACGGCCGGTAAGCGAAGTGAGCACATTGTTACTGAAGATTTCCCTCACAGACAGGGACGAAACGTTAAGAAGAAATAGTTTAAACAAAAATATTTTAACGTACAGACCACGGCTAAATAGGCTGAAATCTTTAAATTTTAAAACTTTAAAATTTAATTATTGTTCCAGAATGTTAATGTTTTGTTGAAGTTATGGTTCTCAGGAATAGTATAAAAATAATGGAAATAGTTAAGGAATATAGAGAACTCCTATAGTTTACTGTGTTCATTCAATGGAGTAAACGGCACTAAAACTGCTGTCATTACAAGTTTTACAACAGCCAGAAACTTGGGCACGGAGGTCCTGTTTCACTTTGTTCCAGCGTTATTACCAGACTGTTTTCTTTTGACTTTCTCTCTTCTTTAAGGAGTTCAAGGATCTCGGCTTTCTTCGAGCGGGATTTTGGTTTCTGCACTGCAGTCGTTTTATTTCTTTTGCCGACGCAATTAGCACAGAGCTGTTCTTTTAGTCTTCCAGTCTCCGAGCGTTTATGACACAAGACTGCTATTCCCTTGCTTATCCAAGCCAGGGGAAGTTTTACAAAGTTCCTTGTTTTATCACTGGTTCATATCGTGCCATTTGCTTGGCAAATTCCCAAAGTCTTCACTATTCCTTGTCTTGCCTACTAAGTTCGTAGGCATAAAGAATACAAGAAAATAGGTGTGAAGCATTTAAACTGTTTCAAACTATGCTCTGTTTTCTCGGACATTACCATGGGTAGGATTATAATTCGAACTTTTCTTGACCGCAGGCTCTGGCGTCATCTTCTGAGAATACAAGGACAGAACAAGGAGGAGGATGGGGAGAAGAAAATATAATGATGATTTTTGTTTGAATAACCATCCTGGGAAACCCTCAAATTCTTTAATCATACTTAAATAGCTACAGAAAATATTTAAGTAATTGGTGCACGCAAGAGACGAGGTTTTGCATGCTCAAATTAAGCACTATAAAAAAGCAGTGCTATGGAAACATATTTTAGTTTTCCTTTTTAAATACGAGTTTCTCTTTTGAATGTTGGCATAATTTCAATGTGTTCTGTTTCATTTTGTTACTTTCTCTACCAGGTATTATTACTTACATAGTATGTAGAGACGGTATTGTATAGCACTCATAGGCCATCTATACCATCTATAATTTCGTCGGAAATACATGTTTTAGGACCCCTGAAACCATAAAACATTTTAGGGAAAGATTTCATGTGTGTGTTTGGGGGGCGGCAGTATAGCTCAACAAGGAAAATATGTTAAATGGCAAACTTGGTATTTTATTACCTTCCCGATAGGCGGATTTTCCTGAAAATATAATGATGAACTTTCCGGAAAATCCACCTACCCCAAACTACACTTTCCATAGAAAATTGTTCAAGTTCTTTGATTTTTGATTTTCTCAAAACTGACCTTTAAGGATTTTGAATAAAACATCGTATATTAAAGACATTTCAATGACAAATAAAATGTATGTACTGAATTTCTTTGAAAAAAAAAAACCCTGAGTCCTGTTCATTCTGAATGACTTTTGATAACTGGTAAACTAAAACTTACTACACAAAAATGTAGTTCTAATAAAACACACAATTTATGTTGTTGTGTGTTTTTTTTCGGAGCTACTACTTTAGTGATATTCCTTGTTATTGGTTTTAAACGATCAATACTTGAACTTTTCTGAAATAGGAAGTCGTTATTTATTTTTTCATCCTGCCCGTGCAAAGACAAGGGAATTTTAGTTGTACTACATGTCCCTTCTACTTAGAAGGAATTAGGTAAGAAAATTATTCCTGCTTATGTATATCTTCATTAGCATGAAGCAGAGATAAGAATAAGTTTTGGTAAGAATGTTCTTTGTAGGTTATGCACAGAAAGTCAGCAAGTGAAACACATCAGAGTTTTGTGTACTAGTTCTAACGAATTTCATATATTAGTTAAATATTATTACCATTACCGCTTAGGTCTCAAGGATGTCTTACTGAATTAAAGTGTTTTGTGAAGCACTTCTAGTTGTTTTACAGGCTGACAGGACTACCTATATACACAAACAGTTTCAGACTTGTGCCACTAATATATGATCAAAACCTGATATGCTTCACTCGCTACTCATTCTTTTACAAACTCTTCTTAAAAAACCCTGATAGTTCTATATACCTCACGATAATCTAAAATTAAATTACATGGAGTTTTACTTATGAGTGCTCTTAACTGCTATGGTCTTAACGTCCAATTCTATATTGCTCATGAAAGACCACTTAGTTTTGATTAGAGACTAAGGATGTCATCGCTCTCCATGATAGTCGAGATAAAATTATGAGGAAGTTGACTTTTTAAACATTTCCTTGTAGGTGCAACAGATTTAGGAATATACAGTTGGCTTTAAGTGATATTCAAATCCTTGAGGATCTGTTCGCTATGTAATGTGTCTGAAATTCGCATGAGTGTAAAGAAATGAATTTATACATAGTGATAAGAGGAATAAACCAAAGATTAGATAAGGGGACAGTACATCGTAAATAACGCGTAGCCCCTTCCCGAGCAACAAACAATTAGACAGGGGAAAGAAAAGAAACAAAAAGAAAGTCAAAGATGACGTTCTCTTTGCACGGCGAAGGGAGAAAATCAAAATTGTTAGAGCTATTTTTTAGAAAAACAAAGCTTTCACCAATTTCTCCCTGTAAAGGGTGGTGTGGGATGGGGGATTTTCTTGAAAATCTTTGTGTGACATCCTTAGAGGCTACCAAACTTAAATACCAGGTATGGTATTTAACGGCATTTTAGTTTTTAAACTGTCCTGTCCACAGACACACAAGGACCTTTTTCTAAAGACTTTTTTACTCCAGGACCTCAAAATGTATTTGCGGTGACTTATCGTCATTGAATTTTTCAGTGGAATATAATACCTTCTCTATACACATAGTACGAGTTGAAAAAGTAAAAATCCGACACTAAGAGACGAAGGTTCAATGCAACTACGGCAGGCAGGCTGCTTCTCAAAAGATAAAAATAGAAAGTGACCAATGGCAAACGAAATATCAGACAGGTGTATCGAATAAGGAAATGTAAAATAAGCCGAAGTTAAAAGTTGGAAAACACTTGCAGCCAAAAACTCAATCATTACAATCCCTGTGGGAAACTCATACATCATAGCTCGGCAAATCTTGTATATTGAGAACGACGAGTCAAATAATTGAAAAATGCACAGCTAAACGAGATTCCTTGTATACAATATGATTTATTAACAAGTATCCAATAAATTCCGCGGATAGATGTGTTGGGCGCATGGACTCGTAAAACAATAGTGATGGCACATAAGACAACGGCAGGAAACGAAGTGTTTAAACAAGAAAAATAGAAACGAATCCGGCAGATTGTGTACTATCCCTGAGAGAAAAGATCCATGCAAACCTGAGGTAGAATCGAACCCGTAACCCATCCTCAGATATCCCGGCGTAAACCACCTCCCTTCGACATTACCTCCCCAAAAGATTACTTCCTTATCACTCCACATTTAATTACTTTCCTTAAGCAGTTGTTACACAGGTATGCTACCATGCGATTATCAGAGACACATTCTCTATCCAACAAAAGTTGGTGCCAGAGAAAATAAAAAGGTCGCCGGCAACAAGTTCCTTTTGTGATGTAAGGCCTACTCTTGTCAGAGAAGTCGACTCTTCCTTTATATTCCAAGCAAGGATCTTCTTTCTCCACAATTTCCAATTCATTCTCGTTTCTGCTCTCTTTTGAGTTCCTTTACCAACGTTTACTTCGCCCCATTATTTTTCTGGCTTCAAACTTCCTTCTTTCATCTCTGGTAGGGTCTTGTTATCGCCGAATACGAAGCCTTGTCTAGAGGTTAAGTACTTATACTTTGTCCTTTCATATGACAGTTAATACTTGCTTCGTCCGTAGCTAATGCATAAGTAAAAAAGTCTCTATTTGAAATGGAAAGCAGCAAAATTAAATGTCTTTGTAGTTAACCCTACGGCCTACGCACAAACGAGAATTGTATATCTAAACCAATGAATTCTTTAAAAAGGCCAACATTCGAGTTTCAAATGCTCATTGTTACAAAAATCATGTCTATTGATTTTACTAAATGCATTTGGGCACGAAAGAATTTAATTTATTTTTATTTCAATGATTTTGCAAATCTACTATCGTCACCCTCATCGAATTTTCCATTTTTAGTGGCCTTGCTGACTTCCTTCAAGATTATTTCTGATCTTATTGTTTTTTCTGACGGTGCGTTTATTGGCCACGCTTGGAGAGCTTGCTCACATTTGTGTTCAAATATTCCTACCGCTTCCTTACCCACTCTAGGGTGTCTCCTTAGTTATTTACATGACGAATAACAACAGACAGTGGTGTTTCATTGAGAACAGCACACGAGAATGATAGATACAGCTTTTGTGTAGAATTTCGCACATAATTGTAACAAGAATGAATGTTTATTGTATTTTAAACA